>PQWD01000045.1:178390-599419 GCA_019425675.1 Leucinodes orbonalis
GATGTTAGGTCACTAGTTACAGTGCCCTCATCCCGAAACACAAAACTGCATAGCACTCTTATTTGACGGGAAGATATCTGGCACTCCGGTGGTAGCTACTATGACGAGTACGAGTATTAGTATCGAGTCTTCTACTAAGAAAATCGTGTCGATACTCTCCCAACTTAGCATGATTGTATGCTTACCAATCAGGAAAGTGGGTAGATAAGTCAGCATTGTATAGAAGCCCCAGTTTTCACTGAAATGTGCCATAACGATAGCCCACACCGGGCCAGAGGTGGCGATCGCTCGCCGCGGGTGTCGGATCTTAGAACCTTCCACCGCTTGAGTGCCTCGGGATTCCTGGAAATTATAGTTTGAACTTTGAGTTATCGACAATGCTGGAGTTCAAATGAGTGTCAAATGTCTAAAAAGTGAGTTAATGAAAATTATCATTATGATATTAAATTATATAATTTTTACATAAACAAATAATTAATTAAGATAATTATGATGTTCAACAAAACTTTCTTTTACTTAAAAATTTAAGTGCGTTTGACTGCTATTTCACCTGATGAAGTGACGATACAGCCTAAGTTGTATCACGTAACCTCAAAAAATGCCATCCAATTTAAACTGAAATAAAGTTTAAAATTTACTGTGACTTACAATAAACTTTAGGTAGTCATTATTTTCCATCAACACTGCTCTGCATCCGTCACCCGCCACCACAAGCTTTAATGCCCTCATTCCGTAACACAAAAGTGCAAAATACTCCTGTTTCACGGGACGATATCTAGCACTGCGGTGGTACTACTGTTAGACGGAAATGAAACGACCAACGCTACCCATCCCTAATCAATTGAAGAGTGATGTCACGTCACTAATATCTCTCTCTTGACATTAGCATTGTACGCGGGAAACAGTCATATTGTAACACTAAGATTTAATCTATCAATAAATATTGTTTAAACTTAAAGAATCATTTAATACTACCTACACGACTTCGTACCGAGTCAACCACCGAGTATAATTAATAAATCAATTTGCTACCTGAATGTATTTTAGTTCTGCCGGTGTGATATGTGGATCCTTTTCGGGAGACTCTTTTACTACCAGCCACCATATTGTAGTCCATACTAAGCCCATTATTCCTGTAAAACAACAAACAAAATAGATCAATACCAGTTATGAATACAAAATTATATGTATCACCTAGTCTTTATTTTCGCAGAGATCATCGTCAGCTTATAAACGTCTCCACCGAGGGGCACGAGCCTACCCGTGATTAGGCCTTAGTCGTCCACGCGGGCCCAGTGCGGATTGGACGACTTCACACACAACCTTCGAATCTCTTCGCAGGCGTGCATGAAGATTTCCTCACGATGTTTTCCTTCACCATAAGAGCGTCGGATAACGTACATATATTTTCGATAATTTGAAAATACATTGGCACGTGGCGGGAGCTGAACCTCAGCCCTCCCGGTAGGAGAGCACCAGTCCACACCATTGAGCCACCGACGCTCTATTTACCGACGCCGATAGATCCACTCACCAAACACGTAGAATATACCAGACCAGCCGGTATATCTTGCCAGTATAAAGCATAATGACATAAAGACCACAGTGCCGGCGTAAATAAAACATAAAATCAATGGCCATTTCCGGCAAGCAGCCAATATTACATCCGAAAAAATTGGAAAGATCCACTCACCAAACACGTAGAATATTCCCGGCCAGCCGGTATATCTTGCCAGTATAGAGCATACTGGCATAGAGACGACAGTGCCGGCGTAGGAACCGCTAAAGGCGAATGTGGCCAGGCGCGCCCGTTCGCCCGCCGGCGCCCAACGGGCCCACACTGCGTGGATACACGGGTAGGTTACGCCCTAGAAATGTTTATAAGACCCTTCATTATGAACTAGGAATTCGGGTAATGGCGTGCACAGATATTATAAGTAGGGTATGCAGAGTGACAGTTAGCGCAAAAACTATAATTGACGGTTTCAAATCTGTGGAGAAAATAAAATTCCACTTAAAAAATATCCACAGACATGACATTCACACAGCGCCATCTAGCCCCAAGTTAAGCGTGAAGCCTGTACTAAACAACGGACCTACTTGGCAAGATTTGAACCAGCACCCTCCCAGATACGAAGGCAACAGTCCACACCAATAAGCAACCGACGCTCTCGTCTCGTTAATAATAATAACAAATAAAAATTAATTCTAGGATTCCATCATCAGGCTACATACCTCAAACAGGCCCTCGATGACCCTGACAGCGATCAGAAGAGCCGTACTTGTGTATGCCAGCGGGGGCGTCATTAATGTCAAAAGGGACGTTGCTCCAATGCCTATCGCAAACACCCTGGAAAAAGAAAACCAATATTATGAAATTACCAAAATATTTAGATATATAGAAATTACCATACATTTTGTACTATTTTTAGACAACGTTTCAGCACAAGTGAACTTGAGTTTTTTTTATGTTAAAACAGGCAAACGGCTCAGTTCATGGTAAATGACACCACCGGCCTATGTACATTTCCAATACCAGAGGGCACTGAAATGCGTTGCCAGCCTTTTAAAAGGGAATAAGCTATTTTCTTGAAGGTCGCTAGGTCGTATCGCTCGGGAAATATCTCCGGCAGCAACGACTTAGAGTGAGTGAGACCAAAATAGAGCGCAGTTATAGAACTGCACTCTTCAGTGGTAACAGTGCACTTTTCCCGAAGTAAGAAAAGCATAACACAACCGGTGGTGGTGCCAACCTAGTTATTGAGTATTAATGATAGTGGCATGTAAGTACGTATGTTTTGGAATCGAGTAAAAAGGGCGCAGCGGGGCCGGGAAAGGCAGGCCTAAATTTTCGTTGAGGTTCCTGAAAATATTTTATTTTTATTTAATGAGATATTAATTCAATTAAATAATATTACTCGTTGCTATCCAAACAAGGAGAACAAAAATAAACCTAAAGCTATTTTGGCAAGAAACGGAACGAACCTGTTACCTCCTATTTTAGATGCCAACCACCCGCCGGGCAGCTGCGTCACCAGGTATCCGTAGAAGAACGAGCTGAGCACCAGCCCTTTGGTCTGCGTACTCCAATCAAACTCCGGTGCCTGGAAGATTGATAGAATTATGATATCCTTTGTGTTGCCGTAGTCCATCCTTCTCCATAGTCCACTATCGATAGTCTGTCGATATACTATCTATAGTTGGAAAAAAGCAAAGGGCCTATCGATAGTCTCGAAGCAAAATATTTAACAAACTACCTATTAATAGTAACGATACTATCGCTGCTGAATATTGTAAAACAATCGATACTATCGTTAGTATTGACCATCGATAGTATCGTACAGGCATACCGAAATTATAGATGATTGTCATGGTCAAATATCGATAGCGAAACTATCGACGATTCGTCAGCACTGATCGTCATCTTTTCAGCCAAATATCCGCTCATATGTTATGGTGGGAACATAAGTCCCTTGGCTTTGAAATGAACTGTCTATGGTGGAGCTGGATATAGGTATCCCCTATCTTGAGCCAGATATCCCGGTTCCCCACTTTCCTCGTCCAGCCTCCACCAACATTTCTTCCATCTACAAGAGAGCCTATTTCACCCGTCGTAACTGTAACACCAGTACCAATAGATTGTTCCGTGCACATAAACATATCATCTGCATATCCTAAAACGAATCCTAAAACTTCAAAACACGTTACCATTGGAAATCATTTCTGGACCCAGTAATTGGAATACCAATATCTAGAAACCATAGTAAAAATTTTAAATATTAAAAAAACTCATTTTATTCCCACCCATTAAAGATACTGAGGCATCAATAACGTCAGGAAAAAAATAATATTTATATGGCCTTACTGAACACCAACCAATAAAAGACTTCAGCATTGGTATATTCAATGTAATGAAACACGGAAGTCTCATTAATTATCCATGCACAGTATATATTTTATCAAACAAAAAAAACATTAAAAAATTTAAGTGCCAAATAGGACTTCATTAAGCCTAGGTATATTTAATGTAATCAAACATCGAAGTCTCATTAATTAGGTATGCACACGATATATTATTACTACGCACTGCGAATGCGTTTTTATAGCAATAATGAGATCATATCGACAATGCGAATGAATGTTTAGAATATCATATTTTTTGTCAGTTGTTGGTTAGGTACTAACCTAACCAGTTTCAAAGATAATTAAACAAAATTAACTATACAAATGCATCCGTGAACAACAAGTCGTGTTCTTCTATTATAATTAAATATTGTAAAAAAAAACGCCATGATACTATCACGTTGTCCATAATTATCATGTACGTGTCATGAACATACTCGTTAAAAATAATATACTTTTAGGATTCCGTACCCAAATATATATACGGGACCCTACGAAGTATGCTATCCGCTTGTTTGTCTCATATACCGTAGTTATGTCGTTATATCATAAACATTATATCACTGATGGTACTTGGTGGTAGACTCGACACTGAGTCGTCTAGGTAGGTACCACCGCAGTGCCAGATATGTTCCTGTGATAAAGAAGTGCTATGCACTTTTATGTTTCGGGATGAGGGCACTGTAGCTAGTAAAATTACCGGGTATAAGAGACCTAACATCCGTTGTCTCGGGTGACGGGCGCAGTACGGCATTGATGGGAATGAGAACTGTCTATAACCTTTTAATTTTCCTTTTTTGCCACTCTGTCATATCATCATTATCGGCTCATTAAACGAATCGGTGGGGAACCGAGGGGCACGAGCCTACCCGTATAGGGTGATTAGACCTTAGTCGTCCACGCGGGCCCAGTGCTGATTGGACGACTTCCTAAACAACCTTCGAATCTCTTTGCAGTCGTGCATGAAGATTTCCTCACGATGTTTTCCTTCACCGTAAGATTCTGTCATATAGCTATCACTTATTACTTTCCTGTGCACTCTAAAACATAAAAAAATGGTCCCTTCCACCGGTCAGAAGCTATCTGCGGCCACCCGTAATACCTTCTAGTTAACATTTTTAACAGATTAAGTACCTATATGAATTGCTTCTAACAATAATATTAAGAACAGGATTAAGTAAATAATACTAAATTTCCCACACAACATAACTGATTCTCTCGCAATTTTTCTCGATCGGCTCGAGGGTGGAAAATCTACTAATATTTGAAATGGGGAACAATTTTTAAAATTTTCTTTCTCTAAACAGTACACATATTTTTTATACTTCATGCTATACGAAAGCAATATAATCCAAAGTTAAACAACATGTCTCCCTGGCCCCTGAAAGATTGTACGTGCTCAAACATTTTACGGCCTCTCAAAACGAGAGGGTTTTCACACACCCCATTACATACACGCCTATGCTGTTGTTGCATACATCATAATATATACGAAAATCGCCTTTATATCCTTATAATAATGGCTCGCGATTTGTGCATGACTTGAAAAAATACTTCGTCTAACTCGATGGCAAACTTCAATCTTATAGTGATATTGAGATTATGACCTCTTTGCTCATATACATACGGTTCAATTTTCACGCAAACATCAACGACAAAGTACAATGCGTTCCCGATATTAATAAAAAATATATCCTCATATCCAGCTTCAAAAACGACATCAGATATCGCCGTTTTATATTTTATGTAATTATTTCTAAAATAATGTTTGAATAGAATTGAATGTTAATTTAATATTATTGCAAATCGTATTTTCGTGTTGGTTCTCCGTGTTTTAACTTTTTGATGACACTTGTGGTATGGTGTTTGTATTTACGAAACAATTCAAATGTATGTTATCTCCATAAACTATTACTTATCAAACTTTTTGTTTAAATTAGGGCTTGAGTAGGTACCTAGTATTTCTAATTCTATGTCTATTATGTCGTTTGTTAATTAATCATTTGCTATGAAATTTTTCAGTTGGTTAATAAGTAATTTATGAATATGCTTTAGAAAGTAACTCGGGTACAGTGGAGAGATCTGTCCATCTTTGTCATTCTAGTCAAAGATAAATATAATGCGAATTATTTATACAATTGCAATTACATTTACTTTAGAATATTCTATATAAGTACATCAGGTGTTTATAACGAGTTTTAACAACTGACTTCACAAGTTAGCAACTACGAAATCATATCAGGTTATAAAATTAATGATGGGATAGGTGTGTAGTCTTTATGTCAAAATTAAATAATTATCTTCAAGCTCAATAGCTCTATCATATATATATAGACTGCTATCACTCCTCTGTTGGAGATGGTGTATTTAATACTGCGCCAGATATCCCAGTCCTCCGCTTTTCTCATCCTCCTCCACCAGCCTTTCGGTCGTCGGTCAATCGGCCTGAAGTGCGTCCTAGGCAACGTTTACCAAGACAGAATATAAAAGTACATTTAATACGAAACATTTGTGTCTCATAATTAGTACAAAATTCTAGGTTAATAACACTATTTAATTGTTACAAATGGAATTTTGTCGCATGACCTTGCAATGATTGAGTTAGCCTACCATTAAGGTGCGTGTCATAGACGTTCAACTTTACCTCGTGATTAACTCGATATTTTCAACGAAGTATTTTCAAATCACTTAACTAAGAGATAGAATAGAATCGGTAGCGACTTGGTAAACATTTTTAAGTCATAAAGTGAACAGGGCGGTCATGACGCTCACCTGATGGTAAGTGTTACGACTGACCATGACAGAGCGGCATTGTAGGAGACCAACAACTGATAATACAGTTATTATTCTCCGTCAGTGCCGCACTGCGCCCAACACCCGAGACAACAGATGTTAGGTCTCTTGTACCCGGTAATTTTACTCGCTACAGTGTCCTCATCCCCAAAACACAACAGTGCATAACACTCAAATTTCACCGGACTATATCTGGCACTGCAGTGTTACCTACCCAGACTACTCAGTACCGAGTTTACCATCTCGTAAATCCTTATCGTAGCTTGACCTGAAGAAAGGCCCTTCTATATTGATGAACCAGGATGTTTGGCATTGCTTAGGGTCTGAGGTTGAGCTTCGCACAATAAACCTCCTTCAACTACTTTTCTGTGTTGGATGGCTGCGACTTTCTTGTCTATCGTCAGATCAGTCGTCTATGTTTCATGTTTGCGTGCATTTGAAGCGAGATATAGACTCGTGACAGCATTTTTTGGTCACGCATTCGACGACCAATAGTTTCAGTGTCTTTTACATAACACACATTTGAACATACTTGTTAATTACTAATAGAAAAAAGGTAGGTACTCACAAGCACAACTGTACCGTTTTCCAACTTCGTCTCCACGGGTTCTGTCATGGCGACGACGGCCACAGATAAATTTACTCTTAGAGCGTACACGTTGAAGAAGCCGAAGAAAGCGAGCAGTGCCACCACGAACCGCCGCCGGTGCCAGAAACACCATGTCCGTCTGTTGCTGTGTTCCTTTGCTTGTTCCCTAGAAAAAAAAACAAATGATGATTCCTTGATTTGGAGGGCACGTAATGCCGTCGTACCCGGCTTCTAAATTAGTAAGGTTGACAAACATTTTCTCCTATCCATATATCGGTCCTCATTGGTGTGGAGTGTTGCCTTCGGATCTGGACGGTGCAGGTTCAAATCCCGCTACGTACCAATGTCTTTTCAAAATTATATGTACGTTTATCCGACGCTCTTACGGTGAAGGAAAACATCGTAAGGAAGCCTGTGCACGCCTACGAAGAGATTCAAAGGTTGTGCGTGAAGTTGGTCAATTCGCACTGAGACCGCGTGGACGACTAAGGCCTATACACCCAATACGGGTAGGGTCCCCTCGGTGGAGAAGTATGATGAGCTGATGATGACGATTTCGGTCCTTCACTTTTCTCATCTAGCCTCTATCAGCGACCTTTCCCCCTATAATCGATGTTCAAAATTTGACAAATGGTTTTTTGTTCAGTACTTCATAGCACAGGGGCAAATTATTATTACGATTTTATCTTTATTACCATCGATGAGAGTTAAGTGTAGTGTAGGTAACATTTTGAAATGAGGGAAGATATAGGCTCTCAACGACCGATATTTTATCGCGTCAAATAATGGCATGATTGACGTCATAGATTACATTGGTGACTGTTTAATATAAATACGATATAAATCGTAGGAAAAAGTTTTATAAAAGTTCGATTGCAACGGTTATTTGAGCTGTTTTTATTATTGTTCCTATGCAGCTTACTTAATAAGAGAATTCAGCATAGTGTAGGACGTCCTTTGGCACGATGGACTGGTGAAGGAGCTGGAGTAATCACTTAAATAGGCCCAACTACTTATAATAGTTTACAAGAAAATTACTTAATTTATGAAATGAATTTTAAGCAGTTTTTAATTCAAATATCTATAAGTATTTCATTAAAAGAAATTAAAATTAAATAATGGCATATTTTTTTACGCACGTAAAAGGTATTGAATAAAAAAATCGGCCGAGTCGAACTCGCACGTGGAGGGTTCCGCAGCAGCAAGTAACATAAAATAAAATTATTTTTATTTACTTCGACACCTACTAAAGCTTTCATATGAAAAAATTGTGGGGTTCACCGTTTATGACGTATAAAATACACACCAGAAATACTTAAATTATAAATTTCGCTTAAATACTAAATTTCGCTGTTGGGTTTTATGGTCATGTACATAATATATACGTAATTTTTTCGATTTTATCAACCCCATCGTTTAGAAATTAGAGGGGGGACACACTTTTTCAATTTTGGAAGTGTCTCTCGCGCAAACTATTCAATTTATAAAAAAAATATATTAGAAACGTCAATACCATTTTTTAAGATCTACACATTGATACCCCACACGTACGATGAAAAAAAATTGAGTTTCAGTTCAATGTATGGGGAGCCCCAAAATATATTAATTTTTTTCAAGTTTCTTATTGAAACCTAATAGTGGTTTACAAAATACATATACGTACAAAGTTTGAATAGTGTAGTGCTTATAGTTTCGGAGAAAAAAGGGGTTGTGTTATTCGGACGGACGGACAGAAAGATAGACTTGACGAATCTATAAGGGTTCCGTTTTTTGCCATTTGGCAAAGTATCTTTATTGAAATAAAAAACCAATATATATTTCGCACAGAATTCATAATAGGAGATATTATTTATTCTGTTAGATTACTACTCTACCACATTAATTATAAGTATTTATCATTTATCATAGCTACTATAAACCGAAATACGAGTACAATCGATATTTTGCTTTGACTAAAGACCTTTTAAGATAAACACTTTTATGTGCATTACATGATGGTTTGGAGTGTTCAGTTGTAGTACTTACATGTATAAAATACTCACTTCCCCAACTTAGGCGATATAAAAGACAAGGTTAGTAGGTACTGTGTGTTTAACAGAACTTGTGTACATAGATAAGTGTTTACTCAATTTTATAGTTGGCATTAAAACGTGTGTCAATAGGTCAATGGATCTTTGGACTTGTTAAAATGTTATTATCACTTGCGAGTAATGGAGAATACACTAGGTACTTGTTTTTGTGTTAGTATGCTGGTTCTGATAGTGCATTAAGATAGCGATATAATATTTAGGGACCTAATACAATTCTCAGTTATTTATTATTTAAAAAGATATTACATGTGTTTATAGATAAGAAATAAAATCAAAGAAAACCTAAAATAAGCAATGCCTCAAATCTTTGTTCTCGCAACAAGGTAACGTGCCTTAAAAGCTGATTGCATTTCTACGCTGAATAGGCAAACTAATATGTTGACTAAGAAATGCGCCAACCCTCTCTGGTTGCCTGTACATATCGTTTTTTTTATAAATAAATATCCACTGATATTCACACAGCGCCATCTAGCCCCAAGTTAAGCGTGAAGCCTGTATTATGGGTACTAAATAACGGATAAACATATATACATTTTTTTTGTAAATACATACATATTACACATAGAAAACACCCAGACCATTACAAACAGACATGTTTATGCACACAAATGTTTGTAATGCCTGGGGATCGAACCCGGAACCCTAGGTGTTGCAGCCGACGTCTCAACCGCTACACCAAATGGGTCGTCAAAACTACTAAAGTCTAATCACTGTAAAAGCGTGAGCAATTGGTCCCGTGTCCAAAGCTCCTCAAATATGTAGAAACTACCTAACGCCTGCATTTATTTGCGCCTCTTTCAGCCTCTGCTGACGAAGCCGCGCGGCGCCAATACAATACTATCTCGTTGTGATTCTACAAGGGGGAGGCAGTTGTCAAACTTTCAAAATAGCTGGAACACAGCACCTTTGAAGAGTTCCCTGTCCAATACATATTTCATCTTTGAAATCCACGGTTCGATTCTGTCGACGTTTTCTGCCACGTTGTTGCCTAAAACAAAACTGTGGAATGAGCTTCCATGAGAAGTATTTCCGGAGCGATACAACCTGGCTTGAAAAAAGATCGTACAGTGTACACACTAGTTTTACATTTACTGCTTTTAAGGGCATGCAATGCATTCTAGTTGTTGCAAAGCTATATAGACGGCGGTGTCAATTAACATCATGTGAAACACTTGTTTGCCACCAGTTCAAAAAACTAACGGCAAATACTAATAATTACACAAAACTTTTTTTTTCAATCGAATATCTTTTTTGCAATAATTAAGCCGACTCTACAAACCAATCGCCAAAGTAAAAACGCATCCTTCCGCATGCAGCGTTGTCCGGCACAGTTTGTGCTAATGGCGCATAAGCTTAAGGGAAAAGTCGTGTAGTTAAAGTGGGCCAATCCGGAAAGGAGTGGGTTTGCACATTTTTAGAAATAGCACGCAATAAAAGAATTATACATTTCGACAAAGTGTTGGAGCAGGTTTCGTATTTCCCGGTCGTGTGAGTTGTATAAAATTATTATGAAGGTCGTGTTGCATATCACATGCAATACGACCTTCATAATAATTTTATACTGTAGTATTTTTATATATTGTTACAATTAATTTATTGAGTGTTTCTGTTAAATAAATAGAAAAAGACAGACATTTACACAGCGCTACCTATCCTCTCAAAATACAGTTTTCTGCATTCTGAGCCTATCCTACTCATATAAAATTTGAGCGAGGATCTTGTAAAATTCTATGGACACTTAACAACGGATAGTAATGTAATAATCATACACAAATAGGTTCCTACTTTTTGAAAATAGCCAGGACACTTATTCACGAATAGTTGCACTGCACGGGTTCGAACCCATAACCATCGGTGTTGTAAATAACTTATAAACAATTACAACAAAAGGGTCTTTGAATACATATATAAGAATCATTTTGTTTAGTTAATCGTTTATCTGTACGGTTATTCTACCTCATTGTAAACCTCAGTCATAGAGGATATTACACATTAAACCACGTCCGCAGATTGTTTAACAGAAATAGCTTAAAATTCAAAATTCAAAGTCCGTATCCAACAGTCCTCGTTTAGAAGATACCTCCGGTTCTCCACCAGACATGCGTGCATATCATAATTAATTCAGCCATCATAATTATAAACAGGCTCATGTAATTTATACGAAGACTTAATTGCTTACGCTATCTGTTATATCAGCGTCCGTCCATTCTTTATAACGGGAAGCTAAGCAAAAACGTCAGATAAATACATTGTAGAGACTTTACGGTCCGCTTGTTATAGTTTTTACTGAGACGGCATCGCGTTGAAACAATGAACCAAGACAATTTTTGTGAAAAAAGCTACTTACATAAGGTCAAACTTGACGTAGGCGCCTAACTTGAGTTGAGGGAGAAGGATAAAGTCGATGTTAAAGTATCTAGAGATAACCTTCTGCACACCAAATGCTTTTTTTCATGTCCTTTTCTGAAAATCACCTTTTAATATTCGATATTTAAAAAAAAAGATAATAAAACCGTTTAAAGCCAGTCACAACACAGATACGCAGATGTCGCAGTTTAATAAAAAAAAACTTTTAATGTTAAATGGCCTAATCAAAATAACTTTTATACCAGGAGTAGCAACATAATAAACACATATTTATAAACCTTTAGTTTATAAATGTGTTATAAAAACATATAACATTAATTTAATATACAATCAGATTATGTTCCCCTGATGAACAGTTTCCCATATTTTTTCAAACGGTTATGTGTTGGTATCGAAAATTAGTAGTGTGGATCCTCAGTGTAGATCATACATAACTCCTGATTATTCTACCCTTAGTTCACGCCATTCGTAAACCTTTTAGCTAGCTGACATTGTCTGTCAGTATTTTGTTTGTAATGGAAAATACATATTATAATAATTAATTCTCCTTGCTATGAATGAACGCATGAATCATGATACAAACTAAATACGACAAGAAAAGTAAACTCAAGTGAGTCATGTAGTAAATATTAATAAAGATTAGAAGAACATACAATTTGGTTCTCTTAGCAGAATACTATTCATTATTTTCATTTACGCATTTTTTGCATAAATTCAAAGAAAACCGAACTAAACCTACATTTGATTCGACAAACCTAGTGTAGAATTACTTCAAAAGTTATATAAGCATTTACAGGTTAAAAATACATATAAGATTACATTAACCTTACTGAAAACTTCACACACAAAATGCACAAGTATAACTTTCAAAAACAATTGAGATACAGAATCGACATGAGTCGATCAACAAGTACAAGGCTATGCATACTAATAATATAAGTAAATACCAAAATTCTATAATCAAACTATTTTCAACCTTATACTAATACACTAATAATACTAATATACAGTGGTTATTTAACTATACATGGCCTTAACGTCACGAAGTCATGCTCCGTTGATATTCACTTGTTTTAGAAACACACTGCACTGTTTGTAAACAAACAATGTGCCATCGCAACGTTTCTGGGGTTTATTATACCGCTTCCTTCAGATACGTAGTTAACTCAATCCTCTGAGGTGCTATTAAGTACCACCATAGACATCGACTATGGTGACAGCCGACCCAATTAGGTTGTGACCCAATTGCTGTTTTAAAGATCGTGACGCAGCCGATTGCAATTTTATCGTCTAATAAATGTTCACATAAACTTTGTCCGGTACTTGGTCCTCGTGGAATAGTAACTTGGCAGCATTCATTTTATATAAAATGCCCTTTTAGAGTAAGCTTAACTCTTCTTGAATAAAAATAAGGCTTTTTCTAAAAAAGTGATAAGATACCATATTACACTCCACAATCATTTATTTTATTAATGTATAAGTTATTTTACTGTTAGCTGAAATAAATAATAAACTAAATAAAAACAAAATTGTGCATCTAACAATTCTACTTTCAACTTTAACAATCACATCATAAAGTGTCCGCGGCAAAAGTCTGTCCATCGCGTTAGTTGGGCAGAAAAATTTCATTCATAATCAGATCGCTCACTACATGTCATAATGACATAGTAGTGAGCTTGTGCTTTTGATTTTGTACTCTTACCATGACGAGTTAAGGTCAAAATTTTTATGAATAATTTTACGCTCTTAATATACCATACGTTCTTCGTGTGTCAATAGTTCGGACATTTTTAGGTTGACGTTTCTTCGTGATTGTGCATCTAATTATTTAATTTTTTCTAAGATTTAAATCTAAGTTGTTAGGGTACAATGTTAAAAAAGGCCTTATATATAAAAGCCACTTACTAATAATCCCTTGTCTATATTGTGAGTAATAAGGTTCATTAAACTAATTACCTATATGACACAATCGTTAACAAAGACGTTTATTTCTCATTATGAAATTTAAACACAATATTCGTATTATGAGTTTATAATGACACGAGGGGTATTACAACTAATTATAATACTCGTACATCATTAACTATACATGGGTAATATAAAAAGTTATTTCTATTACTAAATATAAAGTTAAGGCAGCCGATGGATGTCAACTGCTAGGGATTGGCTCGCGTGGAAATCATTAGGGGAGGCCTTCGTTCAGCAGTGGACATATTAGGCTGTAATGATGATTTGTAAAATAATGTTTAACTTGACGAGTTTGTCAAAACTCGGTTTAGGGCGTTAATTGCAGGGATGGAAATGAAAAGTGTTTATCAGTTAAGGTCCTTACAGAACACTTATGAATGTCAAATGAAGCTACCGCTGGTTCGGGAGGGGTAGTTTTCCACTGAGAAGAAACCAGCAAGAAACTCAGTAGTTACTCTTTTCAAAAAAATGTGTGTTACAGAATCATTTGTAATATAAATAATTATATAAAGCAAATTATATTCACAATTTTTATCATATTTAGTATTGGTAAACATATAATAATCTTCAATTAAGCAGTTAAGTATTACATAAATCTAAATAGATGATAACAAAAAAAAACCAAAAGTAGTGCAGGCGTGGAGATCAACATGTCCATGAGTTTTTATCATTTATATATCTTCGATACTATAGTAAGCTTTTTTTATTAAAATCGACTTTACCTGAGACTTAAACTTATGCAGGGGTAAATCAATTATATTTTGTGGTAGCATATAAATATTTTAATGCTTAATCCCACATCAAGTCTATGTCTAGATTTCATAGAATATTTATATGGGAACAAAAGCCTGGCATCATATAATAGACATAGGTACATACCTAACTGCCCGTGGTTTAGCAATCTAGGTGCTTACCACTTTCTCTGAAAATACTATTACTATTATGTTTGTTTCGCCTTGTTTTTACATTTCAATGAAGTAAGTAGTAAATCTTCTGTTCTGTTTGATTTTAAAGATGACACTTTATTTAATAGTTAATCATAGTTCGTAGTAAAGAACGATTGGCACTTAGAGTTCCAAACAAATTTTTAAGAAAAAAAATTATCAGCGTATGTATTAGAAGCAACTAAATAAGAAAATATTGGTGTGCTAGCCACAATGATGAGAAAACCAATTAGTTATATTAAATGAGAACAATATTTTAAAGGTCGTAGGCAAGAATGTACAGGTTATAGGTACCTACTTCTAAAATGCCTTTCATTATCATAACACTATGACCCTTCTTTTAGGTTCTGTTCCTTTCGAATGTGTAACGTAAGGAAGTAGGAAGGTATGGCAAGTTAGTAACATGCGCTTTATTTTTTCCATAGGTATGTTGTAATGCTGGGGCCACATTACGGGTTACTTTTTATGCCCATTAGCGAGATAATGATTGCGAGTTATACAACGTTAAAACAGAAATATCAAGTTAAGTGGTGGCTACATCTGAAGTAAGCACCCATTGTCGCGACAATTAATGGCATTTCCCATAAGGTGGCTCCAGCATAACAAGTAAATTTGACAAATTTAACATTATAAAAATGTGTCAAGTAGCAACTGGAACTTTTGGGACCATGTGCTATACTTAAGATAAAAATAGGATTTTTTTATAGAAGTACTTCTTCGTTATTATTATTTTGATGCCTTTGATATTTTTATCATTATTAATTTGATAGGTTTCTTTCTAAAATCAGAACGTATAGTCGAGTTGATGAGATGAAATGAAAGATAAGAGAGATGAGGGCATAACGAAATATTACCCAGAAGATGCCTATAAGCACCACTATTCCTCAATATTATTTGCTAATAATTATCAGGTAATATAAAATGCTGCCGATTACATTCTATTTGTTGGCCGTGCGTAGGAATGCTTAAGAAAAATATTTAGTAGGTAAGTATTAATATTTTTGAAGATCAGATTAGAAATAAGGGTTAGGAAGGCCCATAAAATAATAATATGCGCGAGACACTTTCTACGGACACAATAGTGTGTAAGAAGATATTTAATTTAATGTCAGTTCAATAAATAAATTAACAATATATAAAAAATCTCCTCAATTTACTTCTTTTTTAAATACATACATTCATAGCAAAGCAGACATGTTCTTGAACACAAATGTTTGTACTGCCCGGGGATCAAACCCGGAACCCATGCTGTAAGAGCCGATGTCTCAACTATTAAACCACATGGGTTGTCAAAGTTTAGTAGGTGATTGGGGCAAAGATATTGTAATTTAACTACATCTTATGTAAAAAAAACACTTATATTTTATAATAGAAAATAATTGAGATTTGCTCATAATACAGCCCTAAGCCAGGAAACCACATAATACACCACTATAAATAGATAAAGCGAATGATATGAGTACAGACAATGATATTCTGTATATATAAAGGTAGACGCCATCCGTGCCTCAAAAACGAAACGCCGAAGAGAGTACAGTTTGTACTCTTTTGTTTAAGTAAATGTGTTCGAAATTTCTTTCCTTTGTGATATCTTGCTCCTCTCCTTATTTAGTATTGTTATAATTGTATTGTAAAATCTAGTTTATCTGCTCATAATTTTGTGTTGTCTCAATTTTGTCAAATAAGTTTTAATTTTTATCGATAATGCTGTGTACCTATGCTTTTAATAGGTGTATATATCAGATCTAATACAATCTGTACATGATGAAAATGTAAATATATGCACTGTTAGCGTACCTTTCTAAATAAATTCGAAATATGTGTATTTGTGCTGTCGCTGCATTCGGAACACTTTCTTCGATTGTTTTGTGAGCATATCACGAATCCATACTTTTTACGTCACTGAGTACAGAAAAAGCGAACAACAAAGGTATGTCGACGTAACAGAGGATCCCAAAGTAGGTGAAAACTATCCTAGTATGTAAAAATATAAAACTTAAAAGCTAACTCGCTGTAGATATTTTTAGAAAGAACGTATTTTTCTTAGAACACAAGCCTCAGAGGCCTCGCTTAAAATACTTTGTGCATATTTATCTAGACGCGCCAGAGTCTTAAGGGGCAGACAACAGAATTCTGTTAACAAAATAGCAAAATATTTCGCGACAAGGTATCGCCGCAACGTACATTATCAAGTTGAAAAGCGGCGTCCATTTCATGCTGTGCACGAGCGGCATTCAAAATGAGTAGAGACGTCATGTCGCAGACCCTTTATCCTATAAAACCCACAATAACTCGGCTCCTTTATCTACAATAGAAGAGAAATTACAGGATTCATGACAACGGTACGACGAAACCGCGCTCGGGGAAAAGGCATTATAAAATATTATCTCAACAGTAACAGAGTAACGGGTTTAATTTGACTTTTATAACATTTTTTGTCGAGCTAACTCTCTTACTGGCGGTCAAAAATTACAACAAATTATGCTTTTAGTATAGCTGTATTCTAGGCTGAAAGTTGAGACAGGTTATCAAATTACTGGATACAATAACTAAGCATCTTTAAGTGAAATTTGTAAATGCACTCAAGGATCATGGTGCAGATTGTTATCTGCTTGGTTACAGAAATATTTCATAAAAAAAGCATTTAAAAATAAATATCCACTAACATTCACACACTGGTCCTACATTAAGCGCAAGCTTGTAGTTAGGGTACTAAACAACTGATAAACTACTGAACAACTTATAATTTTAGAAATAAACTGGATACATGAGCGTCGGTGGATCAATGGTGTGGACTGTTGCCTTCCGATCTGGAGGGCGTAAGTTCAAATCCCGCCACTCACCAATGTGTTTTAGAAATTCCTAAATCAAAGGTATATGTACGTTATTCGACGTTCTTACGGTGATCGAAAATACCGTGAGGAAACCTGCGCACGCCTACGAAGAGATTCAAGGTAGTGCGTGAAGTCGGCCAATCCGCAGTGGGCCGGCCATTGCCGGTCGTCATTACGACTAAGACCTTTACGGCTCGTTCCCCTCGGTGGGGTCATGTGGTGGGGGCTGTTGATGTATCTCATCATGATTTGTATCAGGAGATGTTTATATTTGAAAAATCGTAAAATTATAAACCTCTGATAATGCCCCTACATAATAAATATCCACTGACATTCACACAGCGCCATCTAGCACCAAGTTAAGCGTCAAGTCTGTATTATGGGTACTAAACTACGGATAAACATACACCTTATTTTTTCTTTTTTTTCCATACAAGTCGTTGCCTTGTTTATCACTCACTGTGTACCTTTGAACGCTGTAACAACATGTGTTACCCCTAAGTAATACAAAATCGTGTTTTTACGAAGTAGCATGTATTTAATTATATGTTTATAATAGTGCGGGTTGCATATTGATCATTCAAGAATTTTAATATATCCCACTGTGTAGGTATATATTCTGACTTGAAAACAGAATCTTTCAAGACTTTTAATATATCCGGCTGGGTAATTAAATCTGTACAGAAAAAACAAGAAATAAAAAGCGCCGAAGGGCGTTCTACGCTACGCCTGCTAGTACGTAGTGTACAATCAAGATCTTGCCTTTCTGATTTCACATGAGTGATCGAGTCCAATTAATAAGTTTTTAAGTATAATAAAAGATTTATAAGCACATTCTGGTCACGAATGTCGCAGAACCGATGGCCGTTGGAGCAGACGAGTTCAGGAGTGGAGACCGCGTCTTGGCAAGCGTGGCGTAGGACGCCCTCCGGCCCGATGGACCGACGACTTGCGAAAGGTCGCTGATGGAAGCTGGATGAGAAAAGCGGAGGACCGGGTTATCTGGTGCAAAATGGGGGAGACCTATGTCGAGCAGTGGACTGCGATAGGTTGAAGAGAGAGAAGTACATTCTTTACTAAGAACTTTGGCTACTGCCAAATATAGGTATTGCGCACTTTACACGGCATTCTTTACTGCATTTGCATTCTTATCACAACTCCCTTCAATTTATGCGCACACCATATATAATTGTCTATTTTAAAATACATCAGAATGCACACCATTCTCTACGCCGAGCCAGACCACAATACTATTTGTAATGTCGCACACAAGTGGCATTTGAAGGCGAAACCGGATAATATCACAATAGTGAACGCTAGTTCTGTTGAATTTGCGTAATGGTATTTTTGACACATACTAGCTTTGCCCCGCGATATTAGTCGCGGTATAAGATATTCTCCCGCAGTAAAACGTAGCCTGAGTAAGTGTTTTTCCAGTCAGTAAACTTGACACCAAATTATTATTAGTACAACATTACTTTATTTTTCAAAAATTAAATTTTTTTTTAATATAAGTGGGCTTAGTTTGTCCTTATTACATCAGCTGGCAAGATGTCCCGTCAAAATCGGTCCAGCCATTTCAGACATTGCCCAGCACAAGGACAAGACAAACCATTTTTTTAAATAGTATTCTTGGTGTATGTACCGTATATAAAGTATTCATACGTAATATTGGAGAACCGTTTTTAATGCAGATTTCAATATTAAAAACCACAGACATCCGAATATACAATTAGACTGGACAAGCCGCCAAGTTTATAGGCAGTCCCAGTGTCGCAATTTCTTTTCGGTTCTTACCTGTGAAAAGTTATTATATTTCTTGGTAAATTTACTGATTCATTGCGATGATGGCATGTTACAATTGCACAGGATGGCATTTTGGGAAAAAAACGGTAATTTCTTCTAATATTCGTGCGTCTTGACTCGTCTCACAGAGCGTAAACTGGCAGGCAGTGTATGCTCGTTGAGCTTACATTTGTCGCACTTAAAAAACGCGGTTTGCCCCATCTCCTGTATTGGGAAATCTGTGTTAAAAACAGACACTCCAATTTTATGTATATGTTTAATACATTCATGTATGTATAATAGATAACAACATTTGTGAATCATTCTGTAGTTGGGCTTAGACGAGAGGCGTTTGGGTTGACCGGCAACAATTTTTATTAACAATGTCCACTTTTGCGGGTCCGCACTCCAAGTTCGTCAAAAACGTCTGCCATGGTATATTATAGTACTATTATATAATAACTTATATAGGAATTTGTTGCCCTCGGTTAAACAAGTAATTAAAAAAAAACAGTGAATATTATCCGCTTTTTTTTTAAATCCCTTAACGCTCATGTATGAGTTGGTATTATCAGCCATTTGTACAAATACTTTGTCATCTGTACGTGTACCTTTAATATTGTTTCGTACTTGGTTCTATATAGATAACTAATAACGTTATTTGTTCGATAGAATATAATTAAATTAATGTTATCATTTCATATATTTTTTGTAATATCACCTAAGGCGTGGACTCGACGTTCGTCAAGGTGTACGAGTCTGAAATGGTATTTCCTCTGAGCAAGCGTATTTCAGATTAGATGGTCTTCTGATCTTACAATTAAGAAACGAACGACGAAAGGGGGCCGTCACCCAATGAGAAAAGTTGGTAAGACCTGGATATTTAATAGGCTAAAAATTATTTCCATTCATAACTGTACTTGACATTTTCCGCTACACATTTAAAAATTCTTATATTATGTTAACGTTTTCTACTAAATGTTAGTGTCATTAAATGAACGGGTTATGGTAAGTGATGCGCCTAATAATTTAGCAAACCAATATAGATATAGTAAATTAGGTATTTTTCGCCAACACTACGTTTCAATCACTCGTTACAGTGCCCCCAATCTGTAACACAGAAATGTATAGCACTCCTTACGATATCACTTTAGTGTATTTATTTTATCTGTGGATATCACCGAATGATATCTGGCACTTCGATGGAGAGCTACCATGGTGAATCTACGTCGATTTTATCACCTAATATCTCCAAACATATAATCTGAGTAGGGAGAATGTTCACAGTAAGATTATTTAGTCTTTGTTTATTACGTACATAGATTTTTTAGATCCAGTGCGCCCGCATTGGATTAACTGGCTCAGAGGCTATTAGACTCTGATGGAAAAGTAATTGGAGGCAATTTGGCGGAATTGCACGTTACGACTTCCCTATTCTCGCGTGTTGTGGTCACCAACACGATAATAATTGTATCGCGTTGTTTGTTTTTAATTTTCGTATGGTCATATTGTAATTCGGGGTCAAATGTAGAGTAAGGCTTTGTGACAGGTGTTAAACATGAATCCGTAACAGTAATACATGTTATTATTTGAAGTATATGTAAGTATTATTAATGTTTTTTTTAAACTTTAATACGTTTATTATTTAGTTTAAACCTTAGTGGTACAATATGAGAGTTTCCCGCGCGTAATGCTAAGAGAGATATTAGTGATGTGACACTACTCTTCAATTGATTAGAGATGTGTAGCGTTGGTCGTTTCTTTTCCGTCTAACAGTATATAAGTTAACGCTCAGACCACTGAAGCAGTGTAGGTCGAATCACACATGAATATTACTAACGACAAAGTAAATACTAAAATCCAGCACAATCTTGACAACACTAATAATTTAAATAGAATAACCCTTTAACCACCGTGGTTGCATAATTCAACAAACACGACAGATTTTCTATTGTGTCTGGGATCCCGGCGGTTAATAGGTTAGAGACGTAATTCCTTCATTGTAGCTTCATTTTATAAAAGTAAAACATACAAAATGCAAAACGGCAACTTTCTAGATCTAGTTCACTCGCAATCGAACAAAGAACTAATTAGTTGTCTCATAAACACAGGTGTGCAAATGTACCGACACTGCGTCGTTGTTGAAACCATTATAAAATCGAATGCTATAAACTAATTCTTCATAAGGTAAAGTATTTTTTATTAAAATATGTGTTACTGATAAACAATATTTTTCAAAATAAATATGGCAGTAATACAAAATGTATTATTCAACTGAATATATATTTTTAGAAAGTTACTATTGGAATTGGCCTCGCTTATCAACAGAATGTTTCCTGCAATGAACTAGTCACGCGGTGTCAAGATTCCTTCTTATGTTGTCATTTTATTTCTATCTTATTACAAACCAATGAAAGTGCCATTTCCTTCAGTGCTTGTGTATTTATTTTATCGATGCTCTTTCTTATCCTGTTTGGATAACAGTTCAACTAAAAGACAGAACCGCTTAAAACATTTTAAGGGGTTCTGTCTTTTAGTTGAACAAATATACTCGTATTATCTAATCCGTTTAGTTTCGTGCGAAAATAGGTATACATTGGAAATAAGTTTAAGTTGGAGCTCAACTAAACTGCACCAGGTATTTCCATTTTTTAGGGTTCCGTAGTCAAGTGGCCAAAAACGGAAACCTTGTAGATTCGTCATTTCTGTCTGTATGTCCGTCCGTATGTTCCTTATTTTCTCCGAAACTGTTAGCACTACACTATTCAAACTTTGTAAGTATATATATGTAATCTGTGAATAGGTATAAGGTTTGACGAGAAATTCGAAAAAAAAAATACATATTTTTGGGATCCGCATACATTGAACTGAAACTCAAAATTTTTTTTTCCGTAAAGGGCGAGTCCGACTCGCGCTTTTTTTATACGTCTTAAACGGTGAACCAATATTTTTTCATAATGTAGTTGTAGTAGGTGCCTTGCTTGCTGCTGCGGAACCCTCCACGGGCGAGTCCGACTCGCACTTGGCCAATTTTTATTTGACTCGAAGTTCAGCAATATTCCCAAATTGTATGTCAGTTAGTAATGTCTATGGAAAAACTTAGTATATCTTACTGACATAAATTGCTCAATAATAAGCCAGTCAACATTTATAATAGTTACAACATAAGAACTTTATTTTCCTGTGTCGTTACGCGCAATGAAGTTTCAACTGGGTCATCTATTATGAAGCAAAGTAAACGGTTGCGAAAGTAATGCTTTTACTTTATCAGTAGGTATGGAACTTATAGATTTACGATCATTACATTTGTTTTACGGAAATACAACAATCATATCTGAAACTTTGTTCTTTTTTATGTTATACGGACACGGACAGGCGTACCACTTACCATCAGGTGAGCTGCACGCACGGTAAGTGATACGCCTAACCATGACACAGCGGCATTGAAGGAGACAACAACTGATAGATTGTTTCATCTAACAGTTATTATCCATCAATGCCGCACTGAGACCGACACCCAAGACAACAGTGTTAGGTGTTTTATACCCAGTAATTTCACTAGCTAAGTACAGTGCCCTTATTCCGAAACACAAAAGTGCATAACACTCCTGTTTCACGGGATGATATCTGGCATTGCGGTGGTACCTACCTAGACGACTTAGTATCAAGTCTACCACCTAGTAAACTTTGTATCAAATTATGCCGTGCCGATAATAAAACTATATGTATTATCTATCATACCACTTCTACTATTCTCGTGGGTGAATTAGAATCCTAAGAGGCGGCTTAGGGCAAAACACACAGTAGAAAATATGTAGCATCTTCACTTATTGTAGTTACTTTCTCCAAACCGTTTGTCATGAGTGGTTATGGCAAATCCTTCCACTATCATGGAGGAAGCCCGAAGTCCAGCAATGGACAGGAACGGGTTCTTAATATAACATTGATAGTCACCAAGGGAGTTATGGTAAAGGTTTTATAAAGAAACAATCTATCCTATCGGAACAAACTTATCCATAAATCCACTTGAATATATTGAAAAAAAGTGAAAATCTAGAAAATTAAAAAGGCACTATTTTACTAATAGTAAATCTTGTTAAATTACTATGTATGTACAGTTATACATAAATTATAACAGGAAATGCCAATATAAAACTGCAATTTAAATTTCGACCAAGTTTAATGGTAGTTCCTTTTATGTCAATTATAAATAGGGACCTTGCAATCTGAATCCAATCACGAGAAAGTATTGTAGTGTGAACGTTCAAGAATTTTTGTATTTCAATATGATTTAAAAGCTCAATTGCTAATAAAATCTAATACTAAATAGCATAACCATTTATAAGTCATACAATATCGTTGCGATAGTGGGTTAACTTACGCCATAAGTAGTAGTTAACCGAATACGTTAGCAGCTGCTATATTTTGAAGCCCTATATTACAATAATTTCGATTATTAAGAATACAATAATCATTATCAGCTCATTAAACGTCCGAACACCGAGGGGCACGAGCCTACCCGTATAGGGTGATTAGGCCTTAGTGCAGGCCCAGTGCGGATTGGACGACTTCACACACAACTTTGAATCTCTTCGCAGGCGTGCATGAAGGTTTCCTCTCGATGTTTCCCTTAACCGTAACAGGACAGTCGTCGTAGAGCGTCGGATAACGTACATATAATTTCGAAAATTCGAAAACACATTGGTACGTGGCGGGATTTGAACCTCAGCCCTCCCGGTAGGAGGGCAACAGTCCACACCATTGCGCCACCGACACTCTACGAGCTCGACGAGTACGTAACGTAGTCATTGATAAAAGAGAAAAGAATGAAATGATATTGTAATTCATATGTATTTTAAGTTGTATTCTTAGTGTGAAATGACCCAGACGACTCAGTAAAAACGAATTTTGTATCATTAAAACTATGACCGATATTTTATTTATAGGTTAGTTAAACATAACAGCTTTCACTAATAACACTTAACTAACGGTATCTGGAATACTAATTGGACATATTATCATTTCAATATGGAACTAATCATTAGAAAAATATAAACCGTTTAATGAGCAGATGAGAGACCGCATCTAAGTTACCTATAGTAGATACTTTAAGCTAGATGAACGTCATACGTAAGATTGTAGCAGTTAGGGAATGCAATCGTTATCGCGAGATCTCGGCCTTTTTAAGCGAGATTGATCTTAGACGAAAAAATATGGAATTTTTTCTTTAAATCTTTTTCGTGACCTCGATGGTGCCCGATATCGCCATTTTTCGCGACCATTTTTCACTTGGTTTAACAATTAAAATATTTCATTCAAATATTGTGATTATTTCCAAAAAAATACAACCCACCAAACTGCCTCGCGAGATCTCTAAATTGTTGAGATCTTGCAGTATTGTTTCATAAACATGCGGGACCTGGCTTAAGTCCCAATCACGCGAGATCTGCATTCCCTAGCAGTGACAAAGACAAAGCGAACCGGGAAAGCATTAATACGAAAGACCTCAGACCACAATCAATCGTATCTTAACGTATTGTCTGCAGATGATAGTGAGTAAACTCAAGCTATTTTTTGCCAAATAAATAGGCTATAGGCTTTACACCTCGACCGGGCAATTGGCGAGTGCAGAGGACATCTAGCTCGTCCATCAAGCCTCCATAGGCTTCCCGTTCTGAGACTCCCATGAGTCTCAGAACGGGACTAGAGCTTATATTTAAGTGGTAACAAGTCCCCTCAATGTAAGTAATCATTAGTAGGCCTTTGACCATTACTATACGTGGTATATCTCTAGTATAGTTCGCTCAGTAACTGTGTCTAGCATTTGCGTAACGATTTTTTATGTTTTAAAGTTTTCTATACATAAAAAGTCTTAGGCCAGTAGGTATACTAGAACGAGACTTGAATTGAGTTAGAAATAGATAGCGCTGTATACGATTAAGAGCGGCATCTCTTTTTAACTCTATTTAAGTAAATATTTATGCTTGCGTCTCGCTCTAGAACACGGGTCTCAGTCTATTCAGTCCTTCTATTATATTTGAAAATACCACAAAATATCTATTAACGGTTTGGTTTAACGTGATAGTAAAATTTATACACACCAAAGTTAATTTAATACTTACGTCACTAGTCTCGTGACACATTTTATCAACGTAAGGAAATGACACACTATTTACCAGATGTACAAATATTGTTGCTGGTGTGGCGTGTTACATCTTGTCACATTGTTTTTTTTAATAATAAAATTAGTTTATTTGTCACAAAATAGCTTACACTCTTTGTTTAACAATATTTGACAAAATAATATAATTTTATGTTTATAACTGCCTCACGTCTAAACGACTAAATAGATTTTGATGAAATTTTACATCGATATAGTTAATATATGAGTGGGATGTTACTCCTACTAGTAGGTATATAAATCATCATCAACAGCTCATTATACGTCCCCACCGAGTGGCAGGAGTCTACCCGTATAGGGTGTATAGGCCTTAGTCGTCTACGCGGGTCCAGGCGCGGATTGGCAGACTTCATGCACAACCTTTGAAATTTTTCGTAGGCGTGCGCATGTTTCCTCACGAAGTTTTCCTTCACCGTAAAAGCGTCGGTTAAACGTACATGTAATTTTCGACAATAATAAAACACATTGGTGGCGGGATATGAACCTGCACCCTCCAGAACGGAAGGCAACAGTCCACACCGATGAGACACTGACGCTATTACATATAGGTAGATACGAGTAAGCTGTATGAACAGTAATATGCTAGGGCGGCCGTCGAAGCATAACGAAACTTGATCTGAATCACAAGGTAAGTGAAGAGAGCAACTTTTTATTTTGTATAAAAAATATGACGTCATAGGTGATTCAAGCCCGTATTCTAGATCGTTCTAGAATACGGCCCTTAATCACCTATGAGTCTCGTGACTCAAGCATTGATCTTTACATAAATTGAGTTAAGAAGGTTAAATGATATTCTTCATATGTAAAGGTAGATACGCCACCCGTGCCTCAAAAACGAACCGTCAAAGAGAATACAGTTTGTAGGCTTTTGTTTAGGTAAATGTACGCTCATTCGAAATATGTGTATGTGTGCTGTCGCTACATTCGGAACACTTTTTTCGATTGTTTTGTGAGCAGACCACGAATCTACACTTTTTACATCATTGTTTCTAACACAATTTAAGTAAAGATCAACGTTGAGTCTCGTTCTAGAATCCGGGCTTCAGTATTTAAAATGTGGTTGCCGTTGTTTGAAAAACAGGATAAGTACCTAGGTATGCATATATGTCAGCACTTCATTTGTCTGCAAGTAAATATAAACACAATAAGAAAATCTAAGGTCAGGTGACAGCCTTCTGTGCTCGTCTATTTCCCGGTAAAGCTGTAAATTCATCTGCAGTAATTTGTAAAAAAAACAGCACAAAAATTATTTATAGTAAGACCATATAAGGTCAGTTACGATTGCAGCATTAAATAAAAGAAGATTAAAATACTTTCAAATTTTTAAAACCGCATTTTATGATTTGTAGCGTACAAATGTATCAAATCCGTAACCCTTGGTGTAGGAGCCGACGTTTCAAGCATTGACCAATTTGACCACATGGGTCGTCAAAAATGATTCGTAGTCCATTTAACTTTTCAGATATTTTAAATGCTACTCGATCACTGGCGTTTCCACGGCATTTTTGTTTTGAGCCTGACACAATTGTAACGCGAGAACGTGTATAACTATATAATCACGCGACTCGAAGGCTTTTGTGTATTTATTTTTAATTTACACCTTTCATTGTTACACACCGTCTAGGTACTCATGAGGCACGAGCAAGCGTATGTTACTCGTACAAAGAGTTGGCGAGAAAAAAGGTTTTAAGTATTTCTTGACACAGAACTGGCTATTTTGCTTTGACGACCCCTGTGGTGTATTCGTAATTGGTGGAGATTTTGACCTCTACACGAAGAATTCCGGATTTGATCCCCGAGTAGTACAAACATGTTTTTTTTCGAACTGACTATGACGATTGGCCGCAGATGGCCTTTACAGCTTCACCGGGCAATACAAACATTTGTGTGCATGAACTGTTTGTATTGGTTTGTGTTTTTATGTATGTATATAAAATGTATATATTTACCAAAAAAAAATGTTTATCCAATGTTTAGTACCCAAATGGCTAAATGCTTAGTTTTGCACTAGATGGCGCTGTGTGAATGTCAGTGGTCAGTTTTATTTATTTTAATTGTTCAATTTCAATGGTAATGGTGTGGGCTCGAAGGTGTAGTGGCATGTGCATTCGATCGACGATCACACAAGTCAAGCAATTTAAAATCGCAATAATAAATGACCACACTGAAATTGTTACCTTGTGACATACATGTTAAGTCACAGTTTCCAGTAATTTCGTTGTGTGGTTTTGAACTATTTCCTACCTTTTACATGACGTCACAAGGCACTCAGTAAGTCAATTTGATATACCCATTAGCTAGGCTATAGTCTTGAACACTAGCAGTTATTTTAATTTACAGCTAAAGATGACAAAGGATCATAAATCGTTTGTATTACTTCGAATAACACGTACAATTTATTATTATGCAATGCACTAGTTGCATTGTCTGAAAGTCAAGAGTTATTACGTGAAATTATATTCGTAGGCATTCGGTTAAATAAACAAGTTTTGAGGTATTTTAAAAGCCTTGTGTTCACGTTCTATATAGCTCGGTAGGAATTCCAATGAAACCTGTTGTGTTAAATGTTTTACTTGCCTAACACAAGGACCCAACAAACAAAGAACACTTTGTTAGAACTATGATGAAGAATTTGATTTATAAACAAATAAAATATATTTGAGTGGCTGTCGTATTAAAATAACCATTTTTACTACGTGCGTGAATATACGGTACCAATACCGACATTATGTTTTAAAATCTTTATTTGTATGTTTGTCTTTACTCCATGATGCCCATAGACAACTCAATACAACAAGTTGCATTGGAATATCTATAAAACAATAAACTATAAAGAAATTGGTGACGCCCAATATTTTCAGGATTTGGCAATCCGTGTACATTTATTGGACCATAACAGGACGGCGAATGGTCTAAAGCTCTCTTAAATTTTAAACTGAAGGAAGGCATCAGCCTCCTTTAGAAAACCTTAGTTATCTTAAATAGTAGAAACTAACAAGACTCCCGCTGTGATCTATTGTCACCGACATTTAAATTCAAGTCAATACTTGTTACTCGTACAAAAAATGACAATGACAACTAGTTATCCGCGGATATTGCTAATTTACACCAAACCGTTAAACGCATCGAATTGTAGCGGAAATTTGAAACTTATTTTTATCGACCACTATTATCATTTTACTCAAGAAACTAAACTTGTGTTGCCTCTTGTATTCCAAGGGAAATAGTTGTTTGCCTTCAAAATAACAGGGAAGTGACTAACGAATGATGAATCTCCGTAAAATAATATGGATTCTCTTTTCTGATTTAATGGTGTTGCCAAGCTCGATTGATTGGCGAGCATGAACTCCCGAAAACAATAGATTGTCTTTTGTTTTTCCGCGCGACAGCATACAATCTTTCGTTTACCAGTAGACATTTTAGGCTGTAATGATGATGACACTGGCTAGTTCCTGTCTATAACCAGGACTAGACCTTTTGTTTGTACCCATATAGGTAATCATAATTATGTAAAAATTACTTTGTAGAAATTGTAAAGTTACCGGTTACAAAGTTGTAAGAATATTTCTACGATTCACAAGTTTATGGTGCTGTGGCAGTTAGCAATCAGACGGATTAAAACCGATAAAAATAATCGTACCTTTATTTTCCTGTCGATTTCAAATTAAATGTTAAACGCTGCATGGCTTGAAGTATAAATACAAGTCTGAAACTATGTATGTCCAAGCTCTTTTGTTTACATTTGTAATAGTTGACGGTTAACGTATTAAACCTTCGTATATGCTTCAGGATATACCATTATTTAAAACAGATCGAGTACCTAAAAAGATGAAGATAGTGCAAGTATGTCTATGCCGAAGTCAGGCAAAAAACAACATTTATATTGAACTCTGTTGGAAAGAAATAAAGATCAATAAGTTGTCCAGACTGTTAACCGGTTAAGCGAAACCTCGGGCGTTATTCGGTGTCAAAAACCTTACCCTATCGATATCCTTGACGTTGCGTGCTATTGTAAACTCAAACCCCTTGTAATACGAGCCTTCCATTTATTTGCAACGTGTTCACAATCTGCGCGAACAATCGTATATGAAAACGAACCTCTCCGTCGAATTGTAGAACATAGCGGCTTGCCGCTTCATGTCATCAGCCACTGTGTTGTCCTCGTTCATTTTTGCACTGCACTATTCACTGTATTTCGTTAACCATGTGATACAGAGTGCACACCAAAATCCGGTTTGTTGTTGACAGTTAAAGTTCAGTTTCGCGTGTCGCGATGTTCTGGTGATTTGGCAAATTAGAGGCTAGCCGGCGCACGACCTACGCCTCTCACTGCGAACTGAGTACGTACTCGTCGGATCGGCTCACGCGGCCGCGATAACCCCCCACTTGATATTAAATTGGAAGTCTCCATTGTACTCACGTCACGGCATTGTCAGGGGTTCTCGACGTAGGCGTATTGGAAACGATGGGCGTGATAATTTGTCAATGGAGTGAATGAAGAGTTATTTTCGGCCTAACAGGGGTTTTAACGGATTATGACTTTTTCATTAGATTTATTTTTAAATTCAGCGCTTTGGAGAATTACATTATTCTCCTACAGAAGCATATTCGACTTCAAACTATATTGTGGTACATGAGAAATGACCAATTTCAAATTATTTTAAATAATTGATAAATTTATGAGATATTATATAAAACCTAACTAATACGTATGTAGACTAAATATAATAAATACGTATTTCCGAAAAATAAATATTTGTATTTTAAACTGATTGTTTTGACATAGGTATTGTAAATATTTTGAAAAATGTTTTTTTTATTCATTGGAACTATAAGATTTCTCAATGAACTCACACTCTTCCTTAGACCTGATAAAATAATTTTCTGATACTTATTCAATAAAGTTTTCCTTTTAACTTTGTTTATATATTAAATGAATGATACAACTACAAACAATTTCAAGTCTGACAATGGAAACAAAGTTTTATCAGTTAATCAGCAATTTCTCAACAGGTGCAGTTGAATGTGAAACTTCACTAAGGTAAATGAAACTTATGTTATCTGTTTGCTAAGCAACCTAATTTATTCTGTATACAAAATGAGATAATTATAGATTTACGTAAATAAATGATAAGCTCCCTAGGAATGTTAAACTTTTAACAGCTAGGATTCCAGACACAATAGAAAATCAATTATTTTTGTTGGATATATCCGTCAGTGACAGTTAAAGGGTTAAAATTAATTTGGTTGGCACAGGTTCATTAACCCTTTTTCCGCCAATGACGCCAATGTCAATTGATTTAAAATTGAAATGGAATTGAAAATTGAAAATCAGGGACACATGCTCACAGATCAACTGAGTTATTTTTAGTGATCCATAAAAACCAACCAACATATATTTTCATATCTCTTCTCTGGCATTACAACACTATGATGAAATTTTTCCATGGCAGATTAACAAATGACACCCTGAATATTTTTTTTTAGTAAATAAAACAATAGATTCGAAATGTGGCTAATTATATCTATTGTTTGAGAGTTCATCATAGTTAACCTATAACGTCCCGCTGCAGGGGACTATGAACTAGTGGGAGGTTTAAGATTTTATAATAAGCATTTTTATTCACTTTGAATCTAGTCAACATCCTAATACATAATATGTGTTCCATAAATTTAATTAGGATGTTGTAAAAACAAAGAATTTGTCCTACATGGTATTTAATTAAGAAGTAGACCTATAAGAAATTCTTTAATGTAAGATTTTATATGTTTCATTGGTATTTAAGAATAATTGTAGTAGGATCCTAATGCAATTTTTAACCTGTGATTAGATTACAGGTTTTAAAGTTCTAAATTGTCAAATGGTCATACTGTGCACAGAAAAGATTTTGAGTGGAGGCCTTGATTGACAAAAAGAGCATAAAACCACCATTACTAAGATTTCCCCGAAAACCTTTTACTAGTGACTATTGCCGATAGCGTCTTGGCTGGTACAAAATATGAAAGACCATGTTCAGCAACTTTGACTGACCACTTGAAGTTAAACTGTTAGATGACAGTGAAACTGCTTGATATATACTTATAAATAATTCAGTGTCCAGGGTGTTTTGGTCCTATATGAATTATGAAAAGGTGAAGAAATTGAAAAAAAGTTTTGGCTATGTGTCACATTTCAGTCGGTACTTTGGATTTGTACGTAATTATTATTGAATTTCTAGTAAGAAATATCTTACCGGTTTGTGAGCCATGAAACTACCTGCTCAGCATTTCAAAATGGTATGTTATTTCTCCTGTAATTAATTTAGCCTAGTGTGCAGCCAGATTAGAAAAACTATTTATTCTAAATCCAGTTATAATAAGGATATTACACACATGATAATTTCGCAAAACATGCAAAGTAGACAACAAAATAAATCTTACCCATTTTCTGATCGGAGTGGTGTATAATCATATAGATATTCTTGTTTAGTCACCATGATTTTTTAATTAACATACTATCATAAACTTTTAATTAACGAATCATATTACATTAAAGATTAATAATTTTAGAAACTTGTAAATAAACACAAACTTCACGAAAAAAAGGACAAATCTCACATTGACAGTGACAGTTTGTTTTGATACGCAATGGAATTCAAATTAGAAGTATAACTATAAAAATCACTTCCTATTAAAATATCTTTTATGTTTTTGAAGAAGTTTGTATAAGGTATAATCAGTCATTATATTCTACTACTGAACTTTAACCTACCGCATTCCACTCAGCTCCTGGTGTGCACGAAAAAGTATTCTTTTGCTCTTACTGCAAGATTGCTATTTTAGAATAAAAGGAGTTTCCATGATTGAATTTATTTCTTTTTGTGCCTATTAATATCCGGAGAAATTACATTCATACCGTACCTATGTGGTACCTATGTAAAATCTTTACACTAGAAGCATCTGTTGTTCGAAAGAAATACGATTTTAGAATAAGATTAATCAATTTAAATAAATAAATAAATATCCACTGACATTGACACAGCGCCGTCTAGAGCCAAGTTAAGCGTGAAGGCTGTATTGTGGGTACTAAACAACGGATAAAGTCAAAGTCAAAAACATTTATTTCAAATTAGGCTTACAAAAAGCACTTATGAACGTCAAGAAATACAAAAATAAAAAATATGAGTTTTGATGCTTTGAATAAAAAAAAAACGCTTCAGTGGTTTGGCCTGTTGATAACCATATTGGATAATCATATTTATATACATTTTTTTTCGTTAATACATACTTATTATATATACTCGTAGAAAACTCTCAGATCATTACAAACAGACATGTTCATGCACACAAATGTTTATACTGCCCGGGGATCGAATCCGGAACCCATGGTGTAGCAGCCGACGTCTCAACCGCCACACCAAATGGGTCTTCAATTTGACTGTTAATATTGATTTTCCTATCGTAACAAATAAAAAATAATAGTTCACAGCTGGACTACCCAGTAGGTCCTTAATTCATAATCTCCACGCTTGGCAGCGTAAAGAGCTTAGAATGTTTTGTCCCTAAGCTGCCTCTTACAGCGCCCGCGCGGAAGAATTTCAATGTTAGTGGATTTTTTTTTATGTGATAGGGAGCAAACGAGCCAGAGAGTCACTTGATGGAAAGTGATCATCCCCGCCCATGAACAACAGAGACATCAGAAGTGCTCTTCTTGAAGGTTCCAATGTCATATTTTCCATTTATTTATATGACGACCTGCTCGTTACATCATACATTTACTAAATGATCTGGAATGAGATTGATTCACTTACAGAAAAGTCCAAGCCATTCTTGTCTTGGTTTCAAAATTGAAACTATAACTTGAAAGTGCTAAAATGATTCTTAATAAGCAAATGCTTCCTAATATTAGCTCCTCTAGAACAGTAATTAAGTAATTGTAGTTTGCAGTTAGTTCAGAACTTAACGGACGTCAGTAGAAATTGTTGTTAAGCCCCATAAATCTTGGCAAGCTTTCGGGGAACGTCATTTTGCTGTTGGAATATTTACGCTCTTGGAATTAGGTACTTATGTCCTTCTTCATCATCATCAGCTCATTAAACGTCCCCACCGAGGGGCACGAGCCTACCCGTATAGGGTGATTAGGCCTTAGTCGTCCACGCGGGCCCAGTGCGGATTGGACGACTTCACACACAACCTTCGACACATGTCCTTCTTGGGCATAATTAAATGGCATCTTTGCGGTAACATTTTCAGCGAGCTTATATGACACATTTTTAAACAGAACTTAAATGAATTCAGTATTTTAGTGGCTAGCCATTTGACACATTTTAAAACAGAACTTAAATGAATTGAATTAATTCCGTATTTTAGTGACTAGCCATTTGGTTTAATGGTTGAGACGTTGCCTACTACACCAAGGGGTCCGGGTTCGATCCCAGGGCAGTACAAACATTTGTGTGCATGAACATGTCTGTTTGTATTGGTCTGGGTGTTTTCTACGTATAATAGGTATGTATTGACAAAACAATATATATATGAGTATGTTTATCAGTTGTTGTCAGACAACCAGATAAGACTTGCCTTGACAAAAAGATATCAGATCTCATGTAGAGCCAATATTCTAAATCTACAAGGCCTAACTGGATGTGTAATATGTGTTGAAATTGGTAAATAATGTAAGGCTTCGCTATTTCGCTACCATGGTGGAGGTGATGCTAATATTTAGTTTCTGTTCTGTAATAAGTAACGAAACAGCCAAGTCATGTGGTGGGCAAAAGTTATAAGTTTATGAATATTTTGTTGGTTATATACTTACTAAACTTCGATTTTAAACCAAATTTCAGCACTTCAAGAAGAAGCCAAACATTTTGATGATCATCAGTGCGTCAATGACGAAATCGGCGCATTTCATGATTAAATTATAAAGTATTAATAAAGAGATTGAATTGATAATTTGTAATAAGTCTATTGATGACATCATATCCTGAGAATATGAATTAACTGGTACATCGGAAACCGAATCTATGAGTGTTCAAAAATACGACGAAGTACTTCGAGAAAAGGAAGGCAGTGCCCTTGCGCTTCGCTTGGCTATATTTTCATAAGCGAACGGGACCGTCAGTTCGCTTACGTGGTGGTAAGTGATACGCCTGACCATGACAGATGCAGTGTTGAAGGAAATCAATAACAATAGGTTATTATTAACATTCGTCAACACTGACCGGCGTCCGTCACTCGAGCAAGGGCAGATCCAGGTTAGGTGCCAGGAGGGGGTCACATAGCAGTAGTCAAGTTAAGAACTTATAAGGTATTTTGTTAATGTACGTTAGTGTAGTACTTAAAAAAAGGCTCATGGGGGGGGTCATTACCCCCATGACCCTCCCCCTGGATCCGCCTTTGCACCCGAGACGACAGATGTTATAGGGCCTAGTGCGGATTGCTAGGTGTAAACGAATGCCATCTAAGGATTGTAGCCTGAACTGGCGGCTTAACGTGCCCTCCGATTCCTCCGAAGATGGAGTCATCTTTCTTTCCAAACAGGTGATTCTTCTTGCAATTTTCAAACTGTAAGTACTCGTACAAAGCGACTTTTACTACGAGTATTTCCGCAGGATTTCACGACCCTAGGATCACGCATCAATTTAAACCAGCGCTTAATACACTATACCTCTGAGGCAGTTCATATATTTTAATAGTTTTACTAAATACTAAAAGCAACCCCAAATGCAACTATTGTGCCCGTATCTTTCAATAATTAGTACCTAGCGTTACATACATCCATATGGTTTTGATTAAGATTCTAATCGTTTAGCCATGAGAATGTTCTGAACGATTTATTCCTATGGGAACGACGATTCATCGACTGCAAACTAGAGAACTCATTAGTTTAAAATAATTGAAAGTTAGGAGTATAAGTAAATCCAGATCTTGAAAGAGAAACGAATTGTTATTTTACGTAGGTATTTTAATCCACGGGCCAATTACATTGCAGCGCAGTTTCAGTTTTCAAATTAGTTGTACTTATATAATATCAATGTTTTTTATACTATAAGTAATAACTTAAATATTAAATATATTAATGGATTTCGAATATAATCCGTAATATTAATTCTTTACAAAGGGTCTCCTTTATTATAAGAGCCTTCGGAAGACGGCTATTAATAAAAACCTTTTTTTATTTACGAAATTTTAGATAGATTATATCGTAAACCATATGTAGGACGGTGTATGTACCAACAATAAGAAAAATGTGAAATATACACCGCACACTTAACATGCCACCCAAACATGGTAAACGATTTCCCATGGTAAAAACACGCAATCGACAACGACCCGCTTAGGTACCCTTAGATGTGGGTGACCCAATTTTTTCCCAAAGTTATGGCCCAACTCATTACGGCTATGGTGTTGTGCTTCTGAAAATCCCCATAGATTTACACGCGTCACGTATGAAAGGCTTGTCGTGGACCAAGAAACGCAATTGCGGTATCCTTAAAGTAACTTTGATTGGGTCAAAATGTTCGTGATTTTATGTACTGATAGATCATATTTGGTTCAGTTATGGTTGTATATAGCGTCGGTGGTTCAATGGTGTGACCCTCCTTCCGGGTGGTCTGAGGTTCAATTTTACGTGGCAACGTACCAATGTGTTATCGAATTTTCGAAATTATATGTACGTTATCCGTCGCTCTTACGTTGAAGGAAAACATCTTGAGGAAACCTGCGCACGCCTGCAAAGAAATTCAAAGGTTGTGCGTGAAGTCGTCCAACCCGCTCTGGGTCCGCGTGGACGACTAAGGCCTAAACACCCTATACGTGTAGCCTCGTGCCCCTCGGTGGAGACGTCTGATGAGCTGATGATGATAGTTGTATAGGTATCTCTTCAACTAATCTCGGACAGCTTTTAGGCAGTTGATAATTTGAAGATTGTGATTTTATCGGAAGTGATACGCCTGCACATGATGCAGTGTCGGAAACCAATGACTCTATACACTGATTATTTTGCGATAACACTGTTCTGCGCCGGTATCTCGAGAAAACACATATTTTATCTTTATTAGCCCTAATAATAAGTTCACTTCCCATGCATTGACCCGTCGATACAATGAACTTTGCCCACAGTTTATGGAATCTGGAACTAGGTCTCGTAACTTCATTAGCCACAGTGGCATCGTCCTTAAACACGGAAGTATTATTTAATATTTTGATTATAAAGGTTAACATCTAGTATTACGGTGGAAATCATCTAATGCGATTTGTAATGAGCCAACCATGTATTTAGGTAATTGCCTCCGTGGCCGAGTCTGCAGCTTTGGTTAAAGTCGCTGTGTGATCCGGGAGTTGTGGGTACGAATTCCGCGGGGAGATCGCACGTTGAATGGAACTCTCTAAAGGTTTTTCCCAGTTTGGTTAAGTCTTTGCAAGTTGAATTACTTGATTGTCTGAAAGGAAGATTCAGTACTCATATGCAGCACGTTAAGTCAAGGTCCAGGCTTTTATCTTGTGATGGTAGTCGTTAACACCCACTAATCAGCATTCGGCCAGCGTGGTGGGTTGCTGCCCAATGGCCCCATAGCAATGCTACGTGAGAAGTGTGTCCTGCAGTATTAATAATAATGTATTAAGGTTTACGATGCCTCACATTTCCGTGGATGCACCATGAGGATGCAAGGTGGTATACATTTTACCAGTTTACTATTTGGCGTATTCTATGTATTATGGGTAGATTCACTTCATCATAATTTATATCGCCACCAATGGACTCTTGCAGCTCACTCCGAACGATCTACGGGTGCATTGTTAATCGTTACAGACGGAGAGGGAAAATAATTAAGACATTTCAGTTTCTTCCAATTATCTGTGAGGTGCAAAAGTTCACAAAACCCAAACTACAACAAAAGTTCACAGATCAAACATCCTGGCCAAGATTTGCAGGTTAAAGTCGTACAAAGGTTAATCGACCTTCCCTAACGACTTTTGTGTATCAATCGACCTGCCTCCATACCCTAATAATTGCCCTCTCGTTGAGGTCAATTTAAAATCGCCATAATCCATATAACGTCAAGTTCGCCTTTGAATCACATTATATGGCTTTACAAAAGTTTTCCGACAAGCTTTGTTGATTGGGATATAATTAAAGCGACATTACCTATACAGAAAATTAGCCTGCATTTATGGGTTATAAGATTACAATTGTGTGTATTGGAATTGAAACCTGTGTGGCGTAAAATTTTTAAAAGTTTTACGCTACACAGGTTAATTGTGATTGGACGGTTAGTCAATACGGTTAGACTTGCCAACAACTTTATTTTGGAGAATGGAGTGGATATGTACCTACTTGTTCTAAGGGGGTAAGGTACGGTCGGTCTTACGAAGATAGGTGTCAGGCTTTGCTGAGTATGTATGTCATTATCGCAAATTGTTTGTTAATCTAACATGTTCTTCATAATCATATAGCATCAATAAATATAGGTACCCTATAGCTTCATATGCGAGGGTTGATTCAAGGTTTGGTGAATCTTGAAAGAGAATCATTGGCCGGACCAAATGAAAAATTCCAAAAGGTACCTGCGGAGAAGGAAATTTTCAATTCCAATCCACGGTACATTATTACATTACAATATTCCAGTGGGAAATATCCAAGATTGTATTGGAAATAAGTTATTTACCATAACATCCGTCCTGAGGGCATACATGACGATAAATAAAAATAACGTCTAATCAGCAATAATTAAAGTTTTTTCCTTAAGGGAAGCTTTGCCCAAGAGTTTATTGACCGCTTGTTAGCGATCGCGTAATAAGAAAAATAAGCTTTGACCACATACCTTCCGTATTCCTTATAGACAATTAAATTTAAATTCATCGATATTTGACTACAAACTATTAATTATTCTAAGCTATAAGATGAAATTATAATTATTTTATGTTATAATTTAAATTAATTTAGAGGCTGATCATTGAACTTGGCACTCATTAAGATCTAACCCACCTCTTATGTTTTATTAAACCAAAACTAAGTCATGTTACAATATAAACTTGGTTCATATTTCACATTAATATTTTTGATAGGATTAATAACAAATTCCCTATTCGCGTAACCGGGTGTGCCGGGTCGCTTTTCTCCCCAAACATATGTTAGGCTACCAAGCCACCCCCGCAACGCCCTAAGCCGAGGTTCGAGTCCCGTTCGGGGACGCCCCTTGGCACGTTGTGTAAAATTTAAGGCTGAGAGCCATCTGCGCTCGCCAATTGCTCGGTGAAGCTGAAAAGGCCATCTGTGGCCAACACCAACAGCAGTAGTCAGTTCGAAAAAAACAGGATTAATATCATAATAAAATATAGATAAATCCTTACTATAATAAATGCATCTGAAAATTGTATTTCACAAGTTAACTGTAGCTGCCAATTTTGCAATTCAAACAATGACCTTATCTTTGTACTTAACTATCTTTTTTTCATCTAAGTTCAATGAACCTGAGGGATGAAAATATCAAACGGGTGGTTTTACGAGATCAAAATGTGGGCGGTGGAAATTTTGGTAGTCATCTACGGAATTTACCTGAGAAGCCTATTGGGAATACGAAAACGAATACTTTTTACGGGGTAAAAAAAGGTATTATAATAAAGATTTTGCCGTTACAAATGAAGTACCCTAACTTTGGCATGACAGCACACATTACCTAAGTAATTACCATAGATATAAGCGGAGCGCGTTTATTCTTAATCTATGGTCATTACATCCCTAAGTAAACTTTTGAATGAAGGCCCCTTTTTATGACTTTTCCATTATACGAGTACAACATCCATCAGTTATCCGCTTACCCAAACCAAGCTATCGGTTTACTAAGCACAATTTCTTCACAGATTTTAAAACCATAGTCTTATGTCTTGATCTGCTTTCCTCTGAAATGTTCATGAAGCGTTTAATTCAAAAACTTAAATTCACGATCAATTTTGGCTTGCGGTTTATATCTAAATTGACTTCAAATTTCATTTGTATTTCTTTGCCCTACGACGATACTAATACCTACTTAAAAACGATTCGAGTACGTTTTGTACAACGCGTTCGGTTGGTAGTGTAAGTTAGGCAACTTTTTTTAGGCAAAAGATTTTCTAGGTCGAAGTGACTACAGGTTTGTATAATCCTGAATAGCCCTCAAATAGGCAACTTTTGTTTGATGGGTAATCGAAAAATACAATTCCAAGTCCCTTCGCACTTTGAAAGGAATGTTAAGTTCGTAGTGCCAGTTACTATCTTAAGATGGTAAAGAGTTTGCACCCTCAAACCTAAACAGAAAATAACATTAAGTAAAGAAGTCTTTGAAGTATGTTGTGTTGATACTAATTATACCAAAATAAGCTCCAACGAAGAATTACTTTATATTGTTCCTACGTACAAATAATCTACAAACTCGTGTAATGAAAAAATAACAAAGAACTTTCCACTTAGTTTGAAACAATTGGTAAACTTAAGTTGGTAATGAATTAATTTGTTACTTCGTAGTGATTTGAATCATAATTGTAATCAAATTCATTATGTAAGGACTGAAATGTTATTTAAGTAACAGGAAATGTTAATTAATATCTATGGAATGTTAGTCATTGATCATACAGTACAGGTAGCTCAATATTATTATTGTAGACAAAATTGTAAAAATTGTGCATGTCATAAAAAATACCATCATCATAAAAGAATTTGAAGATAGAAAGCGGAGCCTTTATCGAAGTATTTTTAAAAACGTAGATTATCTTCTTAATTAGACCCTTCTTTCACCTCTTCTACTCAATATATATATTCAATATTTACAAGGCATCCTTATCTACTATTTACATTATTACTACAAAAGGACTCCAGCAGCAGGTGTAAAGGGCCCGCATGCTTGTGTATGTTTCGTACACAAAGACTAGAGACGACTAGTTTTGAAGTTATCCAGCAAAAGCTCGTCGCCTTCGACCTACTCTCCTACGACGAATAGGATCAGCTCGAGGGTCATTTTATCGCACTTATCCTGCCTTTTCCTTTTTGTGCATCACCTCCTCACGAAATGCGTCATGTCCTGATCTGTAGCTTACAATAGTTTTCACTATATTCGGCAACGAGAGGTCCCTAACAATTTGTGCAGACAGAACTGCCCTTTGTTCCTGCCATTCTCCACTCTCTTCAAGAATGTGTTCAGCTGTGCCTTGTTCATGTCCACAGTGTTGACACCTTGCAGAGCTTGCACTTTGACTTTAGTTCAAAAAGTTAAATTCTAGGGCTCCTTACATTCGTTCATTATCATCATTACCAGCCTGTAACGTTTTACAGCTACAGGCCTACCCAAGTAGCAGAGCTATAGAAAGATTATGCCGTAACCCACCATACGGGTGGATTGGTGGGTGTTGACAACTTCCATCCTAAGATGGTAAACTTGCACGATCGGCAACGACAACAAGTGAATTCGGTGACAATTCAAACTCAAACCCTCATTTCGGTGATAATAATTTATTTTATTCGTTACCTAGTATCCATAACACAAAACTCACAGCTTCACATGGTCTCAGTGACGAGTGTAATATTGAGAAAGAAAAAATTGGCCAAGCGCGATCGGACTCGCACGTGGAGGGTTCCGCAGCAGCAAATAACATAAAATAAAATTATTTTTATTTACTTAGGCACCTACTAAAGCTTTAATATGAAAAAAAAGTGGTTCATCGTTTATGACGTATAGAAAAACAAACTACACATCAGAAATCGTTCAAACTAAATTTCGTTGTTAGATTTTATGGTCATGTACATCATATATTTTTTTCGATTTTATCAACCCCATAGTTTGGAAATTAGACACACACTTTTTTTAACTTTGGAAGTGTTTTTCGCACAAACTATTCAATTTATAAAAAATGATATTAAAAACCTCAATACCATTTTTTAAGTTCTACACATTGATACCGCACACGTGGGGTTACGATGAAAAAAAAATTTTTGAGTTTCAGTTTAATATTTGGGGATCCCCAAAATATTTTTTTTTAAGTTTCTTATTAAAACCTAATAGCGGTTTACAGAATACATATACGTACAAAGTTTGAATAGTGTAATGCTCATAGTTTCGGAAAAAAAAGGGGTTGTATTAATCGGACGGACGGACGGACAGACAGACAGACAGATTTGACGAATCTATAAGGGTTCCGTTTTTTGCTATTTCGCTGCGGAACCCTAAAAAGCAATATATACATATCTTTTTAGAAATCAGATACAAAATAAAATGTACTGTTAGCCGTCTTCTGCAGGCACTCATCGCTCCAGGCGATAAACACAAAATATGGTTTAACTTCAATGTATAAGTATACAAAATATGGTTTTGAATAAACATCTACTTAGCATAGATAAGTCCTTAGACACCCAAGATCATCTTCCCTCCCCTTTGAGAGGATGACATTATAGCGCCACAATAAAGAAACATAATATAAACACATTAACCTATTCTTAACTTAGCTAAGGCGCTTCAAGTTGCAATATTAATGTAAAGAATGATGAAACATGGCGGCTATAATTAGAGTAGTAAGTGTTATATCATGTCTCGTGGGTAGAGCGTACGGCATACCTATTTTCAGTTCCAGCGCACAAAACGTGCGGAAAATGCTCATTTGTCAAGTGTCAATTCCTTGCAATTTGATAGAGTGACTCGCGGAATGCATTATAGTGGTGTGAGTTAGCGGATGCTGCTGGGTTAGTGATTTTGGATATTGGAAAAATATTTTTTTTTTTGCTAAAATTTTTGTATTTTTTAGTTGTGCCTCACGGTGAAACCGGTATAAGGTATTTTGCCGCAGTAAAACGTAATCTATGTGCTAATCCAGTGTGTCAGCTCCATGCTAGTTTTTTATTTAAATCGCTTGCAATGAGAACAGCGGAGGACCGGAATATCTGGCACAAAATGTAGGAGTCTTATGCCCAGCAGTGGACTGCGATTGGTTGAAGAGAAAAATACTCATTACATAGATTCAATATTATCAAAGACAAATTCAACTCGATGAGACGATGTTATAAATGTGACTTGCACCAAAGGGAGCAGCAGTATTCCGTGAGGGCGGAACTTGCGCGTAATAAAGTTGCATACGATATCCTTGACTTGAAATCTCCCTCACACTAGTAACGTTGGTAAGTTACACTTAAATTTCACCGTGGAACTTTAACATAAGTTGACATCTAATGGAATTACACAAAAAATAGGGTTTGTCCACTCTAGTAAACTAATGTGTATTACACACACGCTACATTACGTGTTAAACAGACAAAGATTGTGTTGTTTAAAATTCTATAACTAGATTAAAATTACATCTTAGGTGTAACACTTAACCATTTTCTGGTCTTGACTGGTCATCGTAAAATACATTGATATCTAATAAATAATACCTATCATTTTTTTTATACAATGGTACTGATTGAAACTTAACCAAAAGAGTAATGTTTTCACTTTGATAGTTATAAAGCGGTTATTGGTCCAATAGTTACCCGTTTCTATTCTTATTGAATCTAACTTTGCAGCCGCGAAATCGAAAGCCGTTCCCCTTTGTGCTAGTTCAAACCGATGCAAACTGCAAGCACTTTTGTGTAAGAAAATACTTTTGGAGAATGCACAAGGTTAGGATTAGCAATACGAAAATTCTTTGGGAAACAGGATTCGAAGTGTTGGAGGTTTTTTAAGAAGGGATATTTTCTTCTATCTACACTCACATAGCAGACTGTTCAGCGGGAATTTTCAGGGGTGGTGGGCTTATTTGATTGATTGACACAAACAAAAATATTATTTTTTATAACGATCGCTTTGCTCATATAATAGATGGTACGTCTGGCCATAGCTGATGGAGTTTCGAAGTATAAATGTTGGTTGTAATTATTTTATTTAAACGCTGTATTGCGCCTTTCACTCAAGAAAACACAGTTCCCATAGAGTTATCCATTGATTTGACTGTTTAAATTGAATATTATCTTAATGTAAAAAGAAACTGTTGGATCATTTAGGATATAAGTACGTGCATCTGCACTCCAAATAGAAAAATGGATTGTTCTTTTTGTTTAACATAGTGTCTTTTAAAAAGTGAATTTACATTTTAACGCCACATAAAATAAATACCCGTCTTACTAGCTTAGCGAGTAAATAACACAACGTTTTGTTGCTTTGGCCGTAAAACCTTAATCTCATTGCTCGTGAAAAAAATCTCCTAGGCCCGGTTTTGTAGACACGTTTGCGTAATAAAACCGACTGGAGACAGCTGATGCTGATTACGTGACTATAACAGAAATACTTCTTGGACTTGGATATTAAGGTTTGTATAAAAAGGTGAAATTCCGGGTCGCAGGCTGTGGCAGGCGTCGGAAATAATGAATACTAGGCTGACATTACATAAGTTAACAATAATACTGTGATTCCTATGTAATGTGCTTTTCGGTGTCATTGTATTTCAGATTTTTTAATTTAAATTTTTTGCATTGAAAGAAATAGAAAGAAAGGAAGAATTAATTTAATACTTTTGTACAAGTACAAAAATAAAACATATACAGAAAAAAACAGAAGTTAAGTTTGCTTTTATGTTTGTTTAGTTTTATGAATAAAATGTTACTAACATAGTAATTAAGTTTATGTATTATTAAAAAAACATATGGACCGTGTTTGAAATAAATATTATAAGTCAAAACTGCTGTACTACGATGTCCAAAGTAATTGGACCCACTCAGCATGTGCCCTGGACCGGTAAACGGATGGCGGTGATATACGGGCTCACTCCGTGTGAGAAAGCTCACGGACAAACTCGCTCTTATACATTTTAAAGAATACACATACATATAAAATAAAATATGATATTTAAACATATTTACACATACACAAAAAATATTTAAAAATAAATACTAATACGACAAGTACAATTATGTATATATGGTAGATATATAAATTATAATCACAGTATTAAATACTTTTTTTATTCATGATGGGCTTGCTTTTAAGCACAGACTATCCTAGTGGAAGAGACGTGCTCTAAGATGGAGCGAGCTTGCCCAGAAAAAGCATATTCAGTCGTTTTTTGAATGCCATAGGGTTATATGTGTCCGGAAACCGACGCAGACAGTCATTCCATTCATTTGTAGTACGCATAATAAAAGTAGACGCGAAACACTTAGTCCGAATACGGGGAACGTCAACTACAAACAGATGAAATTTTGCAGCACGCCGTGATGACCTGTGGTGAAAGGGAGACGATGAGATCATTAGAACTTGCAACGTTTTAACAACGCCGTCATGCCGCCACGTCCGTCAAAATTGCAAAAGTAAACTTAATGCTTGTTTTATTATTATAGATATAACTTTACAGAACTATATAAGACAAATATACTGCTCAAACACACGTGTAACATCTTTGTGTTCAAACACAGCAAACCTTCGTTAACCGGGATCATCATAATTTAATTAAAGACGGACCACGGTTTACGACTTAGTAAAATGTGCACATATTTGCATTGCTTGTTTCGACTAAAATATAGTTGGGATTTAGCTAAGTCTATTCAATAAGGCTTAAATATTGTTGTTTTTTTTCAAACATTTTACTTTACATTCCCATCCATGATACTTGTGGACTTGTGGACTTCAGGCCTCCTTGTACACTAAAGGGTGGTGCCGTATAGTTATACGTTGATTCCCACTAGCCCCCTGAAGCTCTGTCTCCCGACTGAACAATTTTTACCTGAGTGACAATTTAACAAAATTGTTCCCTTCAGATTCGTAGCAGAGGGGACAAATAGGACGTTTTACTCCCATTTGTCGCTTGTGATTTTGTAGGGCATCGGTGGCTCTTTTGTGATCTTTCGATCTGGAGAGTGCAGGTCACATCCTGCTTTGTACTGAAGATCTTTCGAATTTTCAAAAATATATTATCTTATCCGACGCTCTTGCGGTGAAGGAAAACATCGCGACCAAACCTGCGCACGCCTGTAAAGAGCCGCAAAGGTAATGCGTGAAGTCAGCCAATCCGCACTAGGCCTGCATGGATGACTAAGGCTTGCTTATGCTAAGGCTTATACACACTTTACAGGGCTTTGACTTTTGCCATTTACACAGCGTACACAGCGCAAGCTTCCAGTTGGAAAAAAAATCCTTTGATTTTGAAACATTCTTCCTTGCTAGTTCGCTTGTTCGTAGCGCGATAATATACAGCTCATAGACTTCCTCGATAAAGACGCTACCTAACAATGAAAGATTTTTAGTAATCGGACTAAGTAGTTCCTGAGATTAAGTGTTCAAACAAACAAACTCTTCAACTTTGTTACATTAGTATAGATATGCATGAAAAAAAGGTTATTTTTATATTACAAACAGAGACTCTTATTTTATTCATATTATTATGTAATAGATATATTACACAAGTCATAGCCTTATTGGGGTTAGTTAATAAGAAACTAATCAATACGTTATATATTAAACATGTCACGCCCGTGTCCCACGCCTGTCTCGTCGGATTCACAGCAAATAATGATTTCCGACCTTTCGGGGAATGTCGACCTCGCTGTCATATACAATGCTTTACAATCAAAGATCCGATAGAATGTATAAGGGAAGCCACAGCTGCACCGAAATTCATTCGTAATTGATTGGTTTAAATATGGATTGTATTAAAATTATTTATAAAGTTACCTGTTATTTTTTTCACAAAAAATTAGGCTCCAGAGATAAAAGTATACCTTAGGGAGACTTTGTTTTAACCCTTTGCGTGTGTACCTCAATAGCATCATTAAAGCCTAGTTCACTGCTGAAGGAAACCCTCCCTTTATGATTCACCTGCTCCCTCCCACCTTAACCAGTGAATCGGCCCGTCTGGTTGGGGATCGGCCTACGCTTCTTTTCCAGATACATGGATTCTGGTGATAAAGTATGCATTGGTCCCAATCACACTGAAAAAAAATGCATTAACTTTCATTTTGCATCTATTTGGGAGATATGAAAGCAAGACTATAATGATAATGATGAAGAGGTCATGTCCGGTTTATAAGTGATGGTCATAATTATTTATCCGGATTTCCCTGCAGCTATAAAACAACTGCCCGATGGTTACACTTTGGCATGGCTAACTTGGAAATCACTAAACCGCTTGCGATCCCAGGTTGGCTGCTGTAGGGAAAATATGGTAAAGTGGGGCTTCCTTGAGCAGTTAAAAGTACATGGCGACTGCAGGGTTTTACCTCAGATCATGGGGCACCTGCTTTCATGTCCCCTGTGTCCTGCTCTAAGCAAGACTTGAAGGTAGCATCGGATAGCGCTATAGCTGTGGTGGGAGTACCACCACTACCAATATCAGTTGGAAGTTCTGAACTCGAAGTTGTAGACGAATATGTGTACCTGGGACAAGTAGTTCAAATGGGTAGGTCCAACTTCGAGCAGGAGGTTTCGCGTCGAATCCAATTAGGATGGGCAGCGTTCGGGAAGTTAAGGGAGATCTTTTCGTCCAAAATACCTCAGTGTCTGAAGACGAAAGTCTTTGACCAGTGTGTGTTGCCGGTTATTACATACGGAAGTGAAACGTGGTCGCTTACTAAGGGCCTCTTAAATAGGCTTAAAGTTGCTCAACGTGCTATGGAAAGGGCTATGTTAGGTGTTTCCCTACGCGATAAGATCCGGAACACGGATATCCGTAGGAGAACTAGAGTGACCGACATAGCCCACAGGATAAGCAAGTTGAAGTGGCAGTGGGCAGGGCACATAGTGCGTAGAACCGATGGCCGATGGGGCGGAAAGGTTCTCGAGTGGCGTTCGCGTAACGGAAAACGAAGCGTAGGCCGACCCCCAACCAGATGGTCTGATGATCTGGTTAAGGTGGCAGGTAGCAGATGGATGTCAACTGCAAGGGATCGGTCCGCGTGGAAATCATTAGGGGAGGCCTTCGTTCAGCAGTGGACTTTCTAGGTTGTAATGATAATGATAGCTGTGGTCAGGTTTTGGGAAAAGGGTATCTGAACTTGTTGACTCGGAGAAGAAGAAGTGATGGTATGTGTATCACTATAACAAGAGGTCACTTTAGTCTAATGGGCACAGCGTTCAGCTATGTGACCCGGAGGTCGTGGGGTTGAAACCCGTGAAGAAACATTTAATTTTTAACCGATTTTATATCTAGTTTGATTAGGACATTGAAAGAAAGAAAGAAAATACATTTATTTGACCACAAAATTAACATTGCAACACTATAACAGTACAAAACAATTCAACGATAGAGGAAACAAAAACAAAGAAAACAAAACAAAAAAAAAACAATGTAAAAAGAACGAAAAAAAGCAAATCATTGTGTACTTACTAGAAAATACAAAATATTTATGTGGTCAAAAAGGCCCTGTCTCAGCTTTTGTTGCTGTGTGTTGAGTTGGCATTAAAATAATTCAAAAGTGGACACGGCAAGACATTGCAGGATGAATCATCTGATTGCCCGAGGAGGGTTTGTTAAGCCATCGATTCCGTATATAATCTTAGGACGATTCTTAGGATGATAATACCCACCAATCCGATTTTGGCCTGTGTGGTGGTTACAGCCCAATCTCTCCATAGCTATACGCAACGCCTGTTCCCTACTAATGATGGCTGATGATGATGATGATAGAGCGTATGAACCTAGTTTTTACTTGTAGGTTGTATTGAAACATTATTTCTTTGTAAGAAGTTCCTTCTTGCTGTCTTTTTGTGGGTACATTGTGAAGTCTAGCAATATTCTTTGACCTTTATGCCTTGTTGGTCTGAAATAAACGTTAATATTCTCACTGACGACGGTTTCGCAGATAGCATTTTTAATTTCTTTGATACAAGTCCAAGCTGAACTAAATGTCTCCTTTTTATAGAAATTCAAGTTTTTCTCTTCGTATTTTAATAATCTCGTCTCGTCGAAATTTTATGTGAAAAAGACGTTTGAGTTTCTTTGCAAATACAAACCAGATTATGGAGAACACAATCGGTAATGATTCCGAAACTGACAGAAAAGGTCTATAAGCTTATTTGTCCTTCCTTTCCTACAATCTTTAAAGACCAGATATACTTTAATATTGACGATCTGTGTCGTGTAATGTTTGAGAAGTCGGTATGGTATATAATGCCGGGTTCTATTCCCGGGCAGTACAAACATTTGTGTGTATGAACATGTCTGTTTCTATTGATCCGGGTGTCTCTAAGTATAATAATATGTATATGAAGAAAAAATATGTTTATCAGTCGTTTAGTACAAGCTCATTGCTTAAATAAGTGCTTAGATGTGTGAATGGCGCCGGATATTGTTGTAATACAACCCATACTTAAATTTCATTCAGTTAATAAGTTCCACCTTTTATGGTTTAGGATCAAGTCAACCTCACCAAACGTGGTGCCTATAGAATGGCCAATAGATTAATTACTACGTAAAGCGATCTACTGCTTGTCAGTAATAAAGTTTCCGTTTCTACGCCCTTCTAAATTCACCAAGTTTTTTCACTTGGTAACTGATAAATCGATGAAGACGCCTCAGCAACGAGTCTGTAAGCCTATCTATTTCAGGGGAGCTTATTTTTTACCTATACATCGACAAAATGATTTTTATTACCGATTCACAAGTTCAAAACGATTTTTGATATCTTGCTTGTCGGTTATTTTCAATCTTATATCGAAAGAAAATAAGGTTAAATTTCAAACCCGATCTAGCCTAAGCGTCTAATTAATACTGTACTTTTTTTGTCACGTAGAATCGTTCCAACGCATCAGTTTCCATCCCAGTATAAAGTTAAGGGCTATCAAATGAGATCATCCTGCCATGATAATGATCAAATTTTCACACCGTTACTAATCCTTGCCTTTGAAGGACCTATAATCTAAGCAAAAGATTAGATCTATTCAAATCATGTCTTCCAATAAACACAGTTCAGGCTTTAATTTATGAAATTATGTATATCTAATATCGTTTGTTATAATATAATGTTCATATAATTATAAGCAACCACAACATAAGTTAAGCCATAAGACTGGTATTAAATAATACAACAGTTCAACATACATACATACGCCTGAAAAACATAACCCTCGACAGTCGGGTAAAAATACATGCTCACATAGAAATATAGATAGATACATAGCTTTATAAATATAACGATACTATGCGTCAGACATTAATTTATTTGTTTATCTTTGGTACACAGACAGATTACTGATATTTTTGCAAGGATGATTTTAATAAACTGCTTTTGGTTTATAAATCGATCAGAAAGTGTTGTATATTTAAATGAAAAATATCTAAGCAAGATGGGTTTTTTACAGGCTCCACTTTGGTAAGTGTTCTTCCGAGCTCCATGCACTAATCCCATTTTACCATAGGTCATTAAAGCGAACTGCAAAATGTCATCCGTTTGTAGTTGACGTTCCCCGTATTCGAACTTAGCGTTTCGCGACTACTTTCATTATGCGTACTGCAAATGAACGGAATGATCTGCCTGCGTCTGTGTTTCCGGCCACATACTACCCTGTGGCAATCAAAAAAATGAATGAATAGGCTTTTTCTGAGCAAGCTCGCTCTATCTTAGAGCACGTCTCTTCCACTAGGATAGTCTATGCTCAAGAGTAAGCCCATCATAAATAAAAAATATATAATAATGACACCTTTAAGTGGACTGCAACAAGATGAATGAAGCTCTATTGTTTTTCTGTCTAGTCAATGACATTAACTTTCTAAATCACAATCACAATTAAAGTTATAAGAATTTTCATTAGGAATATGGACTAGGATTAGGTGACTTTTTTAGCCTTGATTTAGACTCATTTGTTTAATTCATCATCAGCTAATTAAACGTCCCCACCGAGGGGCACGAGCCTACCCGTATAGGGTGATTAGGCCTTATTCGCGGGCTCAGTGCGGATTGGACGACTTCACACACAACCTTCGAATCTCTTCGCAGGCGTGCATGAAGGTTTCCTCACAATGTTTTCCTTCACCGTAAGAGCGTCGGATAACGTACATATATTTTCGAAAATCCGAAAACACATTGGTACGTGTCGGGATTTGAACCTCAGCCCTCCTGGTAGGAAGGCGACAGTCCACACCATTGAGCCACCGACGCTCATTTCCTTAATTATTAGGATGTAATCAAATGATAAATTATTGCGTGTAATAAGTCTGCAAGTATTTATTAGAATCAAATTGCTTAAGTTTTTACGTTCGTAATATTTGAACACTAGCTTTTCCTAGCGGATGCGCTTGCATGGAAAGGCAAACTGCCATAAAGTTTTGTTAAATACGAAAAGAGACTTAAAACTGACAACCCAATACAATTTTCCCCGATTTCGAAAACGGTTGGAGGCAAAATTTAAATTATATTGATGTTGAAGCACATTCTCGTTAGAACTAACCAAATTTCATACAAATTTTCACCACATACTTTAGTATCGTAGAGTCGAAAAATTTGCCTCTTGTCCAGACTGTTATATACACATAGATACATACATAATAGATGGTGAATCCCTCGCCTTTTAAAGTAAAATATATACAAACAAACGAACACTCTTACTTATATCATTGGTATAGATGTCTAGTAATAATAAAAGTCGATTACAAGACACGCTTTTGTTTTCCTCTCCCATTCGAAATAATAATGGCTACATGGCTTTGATTTATTAAAGCCGTTCTCGATATATTGGATTACTGTTTGATACGTTTGACGCAAAAATTTACAAGCCAAAGGTTGGTCTTTAATAAAACTATGCACGCTAAAGGTTGATATTTAACAACATAACAAGGTTATCACAGCAATTCTTTGAAGAAATCGAAATTTCCAGAATAAAACAATCAAAAATGAAAATATTTTTATTCAATTAAGGTCCTTAAATAAGTTAATTAGTTTAAACATACATTAAGTACACTGGTATATATTAAATTATTCCCACTTATATGATTTTAAACCATAGGCTATGGTTCAAATTGACAAAACGAAAATATTTTTGTGTCATGCTCCGGAGCAGGCCAGTTGATGAATTTGGGATCTTTTCTTGGTGAAAACAATTGTGCATAATTAGTGCAAAAGAAGTGCAACCTCACAATTAATTGTGCTTCTCTAGTTTAAGAGTACAAAAACAAAAGCTGCAAATTAAGGCTTCTGTGAAATATTTTAGCACGAAAGTTGTATAAAAAAATTTAAGTATTTGAATCAATTGCAGGCATGAAAGTGATGACAAAATGAATGTCTAAAGACTAAGACATCTTGAAAGGGCATAATAAATAAGGAAAGTACGAGTCACCTACTTATTTTTTAAGCCACTACTAGTAATTATAATAATAATTATTAGAGCATCGGTGGCTCCATGGTGTGGACTGTTGTCCTCCTACCGGGAGGGCTGAGGTTCAAATCCCGCCACGTACCAATGTTTATTCGTAACGTAACGCAATGTTTATTCGAACTTTCGAGAAACATATGTACGTTATCCGACGCTCTTACGGTGAAGGAAAACATCGTGAGGAAACCTGCGCACTTGTGCGTGAAGTGTCCAACCCGCACTGGGCCCGCGTGGACGACTCAAGCCTAATCACTATACGGGTAGGCTCGTCTCCCTCGGTGGGGACGTTCAATGAGCTGATGATGATGATGTAGTAATTATTAAGGGAGGTTCATAAGCACGATTTATATTTGCGCTTTCTGGCTACATTGCGAGCCCATGCCCTTTATAGTTCCTTGAAGGCCCTTCACAGTGATCCTTTTATTGTCAGAACTGGTGGAAGATCCGTAAAAAAACATAAAAATTCAAAAAGATCTGAGAAAGATTAACTTTGAGAAGATATTTTGAGCTTTAGTTATAACACAGTCCGATTGGCTCGAAAATGAAAATTAAAAATTAAGAAGTGAATTCCAAACGTTAAATGTTCTATTTTCTGCAGAAAATTGTAAGGAAGTGTTTTCATTTATCACTGAATTACGGAAGCACGAGGGAAATAAAAAAACATCAATGAGAAAAGTTTACGAATAAACGTTTACTGGGCTAATGGTGTTGTGAAATTGTAACATTTCCCGGTGTCCAATGAAAATTTTCCGTTTGCAGTGATATTTAAAACCGTAAGTGTTCTGGCTTTTGTATTGACAGTAAGGGTACATTTGCGTTGAATTTACAATGGGGCTATGTAATGGCAAAATTATGTGTGGTTTGTAATATAAATATGGAATTTGTGTAAAGCTCTTTATATGTCATGTTGAGTTTTTATTCATATACATCAGGGAGCTTTTGAAAGAGTGTGAAACCTATGCTGCCTCGCATGGACTTTCTTATAATGTAAAAAAATGTGAGTATATGGTATTTGGGGTCGCAGGTAAACATACAGGAGAGGACCTCGAGCTTTTCTTAGATGGTTCAATGATAAAAAAGGTATCATGTTTTAAATACCTAGGTCATTTTATTTCTGATGACCTCAAGGACCATACGGATATTGAGAGGGAACGCAGGGCTCTGGCGGTCAGAGGTAACATGCTGGCTCGCAGATTTGCAAGATGTACAGATGAAGTTAAAATTACCCTTTTTAAGGCGTACTGCCAAAGCATGTACACGAGCAGTCTGTGGACTAGTTACACCAAAAAATCTCTGGATGTCCTGCGCGTCCAATATAATAATGCTTTTAGAATGCTGCTGGGACTGCCTCGGTACTGTAGCGCGTCAGAAATGTTTGTGCAAGCTCAAACGGACGGCATTCATGCAATCCTACGAAAAAAGACAGCTACGTTGCTTAGAAGGGTGAGAGATAGTCACAACAGCATTCTAAAAACAATTGCGGAGGATAACTATTCCCCTATTATAATTAAAATGGTGCATTCTGTGAATAGCTTAAGTACTAACACTAGGTTATAAGTTATCTTAATATAATACTAACACCACTATGGATTACTGGTCCGAAATAAACAAATTATTATTATTATGTTTTCGAAATCCTTAAGATTCACGGGCCAAATAGTGGCCCGGTCCTTTGGAAGGCATGTGTGGGGCCGAAGCCAACAGCACAGAGGCCTTTTTTCGAATGTTTAATCTTTGTAAGTGTTACACGTGGCGGATGCCATCACAGAATGCACAATATGATACAACCCATGATGACCCCCACCAGGTGTAAAGACTATTGTAAATATATGGAAACTACGATACTGGGCTATGGAATTGGGTTTTGGTGGACTGAATATCTGGGCTATGGGGGAGACTATGGACGCCTGTCATTAAACTAGTCTCACAGTAAAATAGAGACAGGCGGTGACTCGCCGCGGCTAGATGGGCCCCCTAATGGTCGCCTGCAGTGGGGCGACAGAGGGGCAACATGGGCGCTCGCGGCTAGGGGTGTCGAGAGGTGCGGCACCGATTTCACCATCGCGAGTAACTACGCAAGTCACTCGGAGCGGGTTTCCTCGCTATTACGCCATTAGACACTTCCACCCCCGAGCATATAGCTCTAGCGACTCACTCCCGACGGCCAATGAAGGCAAGCGGGAGGTGGAGATCTGGTCCTCATGGGGTCCACTTCGCCCACCAACGGTAAGACGAAGGCGAAGACCAGAGAGTTCCCCGGAGCACGGGACCGAGGTGCGCGCCACACACCATCAGCTCGCCACAAGCTGCCCGACGGTGACTGATTGCACCGATGATACTAGCATAAAGCTAATACCACCAGCGGGCGATGGGGTCGTCACATCCCTACGCGCTTACTATTATACTATATACTTATTATTATTATTATTTATTTAGTGAACAGAAGGTAAACCAGCTTACCGTTCTCCTGTTGACCGTCAGGATGGCCCGTTACTTAATGGGTAGTGACGGTCACTCCCCTCATTTTACATCAAAGTAATTACTAAAAGTTTGTGCTTAGCTGCTACTTATCGCTAGACAGATGGTACCTTTGATTAAAAAAAAACCGACGTGGAAGTGTGCATTGAGCATGCCGCAATTTTTAAGGTTGAAAACTAAACCAGTGTTAACCATTGTTGAACACTCATTGAGCGAACTATTGAACTTTCCTGTATAGAGCTTGAGCAGTTTATTATAGTTTGTGTATATAGACCTCCATCTTCTGATTATAACTTATTTGAGACCACTATGGAGGAAGTTCTAAAAAAGGTTTGTAAATCAACCAAGAAGGTAATTGTATGTGGAGATTTCAACATAAATATTTTAGAATCGTCGCATAACTCTGTCCAGTTTATTAATTTGTTTAAGTCTTTTAATTTAACCTATCAATTCGCTGAGCCTACAAGAGCTACTCCTACTACAGCTACCTGCTTAGATAACATTTTTTGTGAAAATATTATACTTCAAAAAGCAATAATTAATTGCTTACAATCAGACCATAGTGGACAGTGGGCACAATTTGAGCACTGTCATGTCTCTAAAAATATAGATATTGTTTATAGGCCAGTAAATAAGAACCGAATTAATAGATACAAGGCTCTTGTTGACCAAAAAATTTCTCAATTGCATTATAATGTATCAAATATAGACAGTTTATATGAAAACTTATTTAATGTTATCAAAAGTACCTATGATTGTATATTCTTAACAAAATCAATTAAAGTAAATAATTTCAAATCCAAATTCTGTGATTGGGCGACACCAGGCATATATAAAAGTAGAAATATACTTTTTAATTTATATAACTTGAAAGCTACATCTTCGGATCCAATATTTATTGCCTTTGTTAGAAATTATTCAAAAATTTTTAAAAAAGTTTGTCACACAGCCAAGTCGATCTATTTGCGTAACAAAATAATAGGTTCTGGTAATAAAATTAAAGCCACTTGGAATATTATTAACAAAGAAACATGTAAGAATAAGAGTCGCGATAATAATTTCTCCATTAAAATTAACGATAATATTGTTAGCGCGGATCTCGAAGTAGCTAGTGTATTTGAAAATTATTTTACCAATATTCCAATTGAAACAACCAGCACTTTAAATTCAAGCTCTTCCATTGCTAGTGTTTCTGAATGCAAAAAAATTTTTAGCTTTAAGCACATAACTCCAGACACAATAACCAAAACTTTCAAGGAATTAAATATTAAAAAAACAGAAGATCTATGGGGTATTTCTACTCATATCATAAAAGTAATTATTGATAGTATTGCACCCCATCTAGCATTGATATTTAATACTTGTGTAGATAAAGGTCTCTTTCCAAATTTAATGAAATACAGTAAATTAATACCATTATTTAAATCCGGTGATAAAAGTGATCCATCTAACTTTAGGCCCATATCTATTTTACCTGCATTAAGTAAAATATTTGAGAAAATTATATTCAATCAGTTGCTTTCACATTTTAACGTTAACAAATTATTACATGAGAAACAGTTTGGCTTCACAAAAAATAAAAATACTACTGATGCTGGGATTGCACTTATTAAGCATATTTTTGATGCCTGGGAGGACAAACATGATGCAATAGGAGTTTTTTGCGATTTGTCTAAAGCTTTTGACTGCGTCGACCATAAAACACTTTTATTAAAGTTGAGACATTACGGTGTATCAGAATGCTCATTGAGTCTTGTAGAATCTTACCTCTCTGAAAGAGTTCAAAAAGTCTGTATTAATGGCACAAAGTCGCATGGTGCCCTTTTGCGCATGGGAGTACCCCAGGGTTCAATTTTAGGCCCTCTATTATTTCTAATATATATAAATGACCTCCCTTACTATTGTAAAAGTCTTTCGGATATAGTTCTATTTGCTGATGATACGTCATTGATTTTTAATGTTAACAGACGTAAGGCGACTTTTGACGATGTAAATAGAGCTCTGTCTCAAGTAATGCATTGGTTTACTGCTAATAATCTTTTACTTAATGCAAAAAAAACTAAATGTATAAAATTCACTATGCCCAATGTAAGGCAGGTCGAGACCAACATAACTCTGAATAATGATCAAGTGGAACTTGTAAACTCCACTGCATTTCTTGGTATAACTTTAGATTCAAAGTTACAATGGGGGCCTCACATTGAATCACTGGCTGGTAGACTTAGCTCGGCAGCTTATGCTGTTAGGAAGATAAGGCTTTTGACAGATGTAGAAACAGCAAGATTGGTTTATTTCAGTTATTTTCATAGTGTCATGTCATATGGTCTACTGTTGTGGGGTTCAGCTGCCGACATTAATACAATATTTGTACTACAAAAAAGAGCTATTCGTTTTATCTACAACCTTAGACCCCGTGACTCTCTTAAGGAACTTTTTAAAGAAATAAATATAATGACTGTAGCATCACAATATATTTATGAAAATTTAATTTACGTCCGTAAATACTATCATACCTTTAAAAAAAATTGTGACTCACACAATTTTAATACTAGGAATAGAAACAAACTTGCTGTTCCGGACTTGAGACTACATAAAGTAGGTAAATCTTTTATAGGAAGATGTATAAAGTTTTTCAATAAGGTACCGCAAAATATTGTCGAGTTACCTTTACACATGTTTAAAGCTAGAATAAAAAACCACCTTTCTAAAAAAGGGTACTACACTATTGACGAATATTTATGTGATAAAAATCCTTGGTCTTAAATTGCTCAGCTATTTCAGTGTTTATGATATATTGTTACATTAAGTAATTGTTTTTAAAAAAGGCTACACTGTTGAGTTTTCTTGGGTGCTTCTTTCTCAACAGGCCAATCCACTGAAGCGCTTTTTTTCAAAGCATCAAAATTCATATTTTTAGTTTAGTATTTTTAATTGTTTTTTATTTTTATATTTTTGACGTTCATAAGTGCTTTTTGTAAGCCTAATTTGAATAAAGAATTTTGATTTTGATTTTGATTTTTTTTTTAAAACTGAATGCGGACTATTTGACATACCAAAAAAATATTAATTCGAAAATCGGCTCCCACAGACTTGAACTAAAAAATATGAAATTTTCGCAGCTTTAAGGAAGGAAGCTAAAATCGATGGTAGGACAACATTTATCAACTACAGCAGCGTAAAATAACATTGTTTTCGTAAACAGGAAAGGGAATCTGCGTTACCACGAAAGCGAGTATTTGAAAATTTACTAACTTATGGGTTTTTTTTGGAAAATATAGACATTTTTATTTTATTTTGAGTTAGATAAAGTTTTATTTATTTAAATTAATGACATCAAAGTGGAAAATATACTTAATCAATAAAAGAAGATAACTAACATATATAACACCTAAACACTTAAAATTTAATAAAAAAAACTAAACAATATAATTAAAAGAAGTCCCTTTCGGCAAGGTACTGAAAATAGGCAGCGTTACCCCTTTGGATTTGGAACCTTTTCGAAATTTCCTTGAAAATCCTCAAAGCTCTAGGACCCCACGGACCAAGGGTCTCGACTTCGAATAGGACAAAATCATATTCGGAGGCCAGACCCCTGTATTTACATGCTTTGGTTTTTCAGCCGCTTCACCAGATCTGTTGTTGGTTTCATGTAGATCGGAAGGGACCAGCGTGTCTGCACAAGTTGCATCCTATGCCAACACCCGGCCCATCTTCCATGGAATCAAACTCATGCCATTCGGCCTCTTGCCTCTTTTAAAAAATATTTTTAAATATTTCATCTGTTCCATGACTTTTTTGTGAAGTAAAAGATGATATGTTAAGATTAAAATACCCCTAAAATAGAAAATAAACACCTTGTTTCATATGGGGATCTTGTGATTATTCATGATTTAATTCCCTACCGAATCTATGGAGCCAAACTTAACAACTGTAATGTTAAACGTCAAAGAAACATGGTAACATTGATCCCTTGTTACTTGTATTTCAACAAACTTTTCAGCATTTATCATTCGCATAACATCGTTATAATATGGACTTCGATATTTGGAAAGGTTTTCTCCCCAGTACGTGTAGAAATGATGAGGTAACGTGCTTTCCAAGAATATAGCCATTTGCTCCGAAAGCTTTGATGCAAGAGTTAAACGTTATTCAAATTAAAATACATCGTATATTAAGTACATCGATGTATTGCAATGTATGTATATACGTAAATTATTATATTTTTGTAACAGAATTGATAAGGTACTTTAAGCTCAAAATTATTTAATCAACTTAACTTACGATAGATAAATACGAACCTACAACTAACAATAATAAAAATATTACAAAAAATATATAATTTAAAGAAACCCCTGTGTGTAAGGTTCCAAAGATACTGGCAGCGTACCCCCTTCGAATCTCTACATTAATTCTTAGACCTTAGCTGCCAGATCATCGGTTTCATATCTAATCTTTTTGAAAAACACAGTCAGATCTCGGAGCATTGTTATATGTAAAAAATCACCGTTTAGTGGTTCTGTTTATAGACATAATTGCTTAAACCTGAGACTAATTAAGATTACCTTTAAAAAACATACCGCGGTCATTGCTTCGATCTCAGATCATATGTTAAATCTGATGTATTTTCACTCAAGGTCAAGAGGATTTTCTTTAAAAAGTGGACGTTAAATTTAACTTTATTAATGTGATCATAAACATCAATACCTAATGAAACTATATATGAACCCTCTGGTGAAATAGTCGAGACGTCGACTGCTACACCAAGGGTTCCGGGTTCGATTCCCGGTACAAAAATTTTGTGCATGAACATGACTATTTGTAATGATCTGGGTGTTTCTTATGTAAAATATGATTGAATTAAAAAAAATATTTAAGTATGTTTATCCGTTATTTAGTACCTATAATTCATGCTGCACGCTTGACTTGGGGCTAGACGGCGCTGTGTGAATGTTAGTGGATATTTATTTTATTTATTTATATATTATGATGGTATTCGTTAATACTTACTAATCCGCACTGGGCCCGCGTGGTGGGCTGCGACACATTCATCATAGGTAAGCTATGTAGCCATGTGCCCTGTAGTAGGTAGTCATGGGTTGAAAATGATATGACCTTAATTTTTGTTATGTCTACGCGGTACAAAACAATTCTTTTCCAGGGTCCACGAATTCCACGATCAGTTAACTTGACGTCACTACATTTGATGCTATTGTTTACGCGATACCGATGCTCCTGGATATCGAAGTATATTTATTTTGGTCTTTGGAAATGTTTTCGATTCAATAAATAGGACGGTGTATTATGTTGCGGAACTCGATAATGCCCGTTTATCGTATTTAAAACTGTCTATTTATTGTTTGCTGCCATTTATGATTGATTATTATATTTAACAAATAAACATAAGGAGAGTTAAACATCGAAATAAAAAAATAAATCGATTGAATTTATTATACATAATAATTGTTTCTTTACGACAAGAGTCATTACAGTCCACTCTCAACGAATTAAGTCATAGTCTTGGCGGGCGGGTGCCGTGCAGGGATAAACACCATCCCATCCCGCACACAATCAATCCATAAATCCATGTTCAAAACTTTGGATTACTAAAAACTGTATTATTTATTTTATTTTTTCGGAACACCAACTACAGTTATAGTATAATATATATAAAAATATAATACAAATACAGTTTGTTGAATTACAATTAGAAGTACAAGTTATGTCTAAGCTATTTATAGGCTATTTGTAAGCGTTTAATGTCTTAAAAAACCGTTTGGAGATACTTTAATATTAGACGCACCTCATTCATAAAATGCATATAGCAAATATACCTATAGGCATAAGTATGTTTATTTATGGCTTTTTTCAGCATATATATATTCATGATATTCAAATCAACAATAAGAACTATACCAACACGTAGATGTACATACATTTTTTACTGCTCGGTGATCGAAGCAGGAACTCTTGGTGGAATAGTGGACTTTTCAACCATTACACCAGGTCATGATAAATATTTTTTACGTCAAGTCAATGGTAATTAATCTGTGAACGCGGCCCTGTGTATGTCACCTGAGATGTCAGATGTGGGGTCTTTCAGACCTTGATATTCCATTAGCTGCAGTGCCTTTTCCCGAAACGCAATGCACAATTTCATGGAAATCATGAAATGATATCTGGCAATACTATGCGTAGTTACACAGACGCCTCAGTATCGAGTCTATCACCTATTTTAAGGAATTATCTAATCATGCCACGGTTCGTTACCCTTTAAAGTCGCAAGTCATTGGGATGATCCTTGATTAGCAATGTATGTAATGGCTATAGTAGTCAAAACAGTTACGATGATGATGATAACAATTAATCTCTCTATATCATGTAAACAGCAAAATCTATAAATTCACACGAGCTCATAATTAATTTTACGGATAGCGGCGCTAAACAAGAAACTATTGATTCACATATCCACTGCACATGTGGTATTTGCTTGCATCAGATGGGATCATGTTACAGCCATATATGTAGAAAAAACATTGGAAAATAATCAAACGTTAAGTAGGTAGCTAACTTCTAAAATAAAATATAGAGAGACATTCAAACAACGTCATGGAGTCCTAATTATAGAAAGGATTGAAAATGATGAATAAACATACAAATTTGTTTTTTGGTATAAATAATATGGATATCATACATAGAAACTTAGAGGTATAGAATAAATATGTAAATAATTACAAAATAGTAATTTTTTTTTATATATAATTTATTTCTTTGTATGTTTTAAAATTAAATTATTATTTTCTATATTTAGTGAAATTAATTTCAAATATTACAGATAATATTAAATAACTTATCATTTACTAATTTTACACTAAGGATGTTAATTATACAAATATCTTATCAAAGTCCCCCTATCTGTCTGATTGTGCTGTGCCCGACAGGGTCCATATTGGTACGAATGTTTGTTATAATTATACCAAACTATAAACAAATGGTAAAGCAATAAAGAATTGAATTGAATTAAAAACTGCCAGACCAATACAAACGGATGGTTCTCGCACACAAATATTTGTACTACTCACTCTATACTTCTGAATCGTTATCATCATCAGCTTGTAATGTTGCACTGCAGGGCCTTTCCACATAGCTTGGCTTTGGGAAGTTTGGGCCGTTGCCCACGACGCGCGCCCAGTGTGAATTGGTGTTAACGAGTAACATGCTAAGATAGTAGCCGAGGCCAATGGCTTAATGTACCCTCATCTCTTTCAGAGAATCAGGTGAACAATGTAACTTTCGCTATGTGGTGTTCCCGTGTAGTCCGAACCCACGACTCCCCGCACAGTGGCGTGCACAGAGATTATGAGTAGGGTATGCAAAGTGAGTGACACTATCGCGAAATCAATAATTTATATTTTTGTCAAATTGAGTGCTACAGATGACAGTAGATCGCCTATAGTTTCAAGTCTGTAGAGGAAAATGGACGAATAAGTAGGAATTATTTAATATGTTGGCGATTTTCCGGGTAGTCTGGATGCACAGGATATGCAGTGCTTGCATATATGAAGTGCAGGCCTCAGCCCCTCCCATTAATCTAAACAAACGCGTAATGCACTAGGCCACGGAGGTAGTATCATTGAACCGTCTATAATAATTATATTTAAATGTATGAAATAACTTCTTACGTACTTCTGTGAAAGTTACATTAGTGTCTATTTTCACGGAGAGACTGTTTAATTAGTTTCATATTTGTATATGAAATGTGTTGTGTGTGATATGAGTAAGTTATTGCCTAGAATTAAAGCTAATGTAACTTATATGGTCATTAAATTGGTATTTATAAAAATAAATAAGAGAAAAGCTAACTGACTGGTATGTTAACCCTTTCACGAGCGGTGGTTTGCTTATAAAGTAAAATATTAATATTAATAATAATAAGCGCGTAGGGACATGACGACCCCATCGTCCGCTGGTGGTATTAGCTTTATGCTAGTATCATCGGTGCAATCAGTCACCGTCCGGCAGCTTGTGGCGAGCTGATGGTGTGTGGCGCGCACTTCGGTCCCGTGCTCCGGGGAAGTCTTTGGTCTTCGCCTTCGTCTCACCGGCGGTGGGCGAAGTGGACCCCATGAAGACCAGATCCCCACCTCCCACTTGCCTTCATTGGCCGTCGGGAGTGGGTCGCTAGAGCTATATGCTCGGGGGTGGAAGTGTCTAATGGCGTAATAGCGAAGAAACCCGCTCCGAGTGACTTGCGTCGTTACTCGCGATGGTGAAATCGGTGCCGCACCTCTCGACACCCCTAGCCGCGAGCGCCCATGATGCACCCCCGTCGCCCCACTGCAGGCGACCATTAGGGGGCCCATCTAGCCGCGGCGAGTCACCGCCTGTCGCTATTTTACTGTGAGACTAGTTTAATGACAGGCGTCCGTAGTCTCCCCCATAGCCCAGATATCCAGTCCACCAAAACCCAATTCCATAGCCCAGTATCGTAGTTTCCATATATTTACAATAGTTTACACTTGGCGGGGGTCATCATGGGTTGTATCATATTGTGCATTCTGTGATGGCATCCGCCATGTGTAACACTTACAAAGATTAAACAATCGACAAAAGGCATCTGTGTTGTTGGCTTCTGCCCCACACATGCCTTCCAAAGGACCGGGCCACTATTTGGCCCGTGAATCTTAAGAATTTCGAAAATAATAATAATAATAATAAAATTTCATTTATTAAGTAACCAAGACTCATAAGTGTTAGTAATTTTTTACTTAAACTATGCTATATCATTATTATATTTAAACAAAACAAAATTTAAACTATTAAAAGAAAATACGTGAATCATCCATGTACCAACCCATTGGCCTTGGCACAGCAATGATTGACATACGCACAGTCTAATCTACTGGCAATACTGTTCAGGATGCCGTTGCCACTACCACGAACTGCACGTACCAGAGATGCGCACTTTATTGGCTTTATTAAAGTTGCTAAAAGTAATCAGTTTATAAAACCTAAACTAAAGAAATGTCAATTTTATTTTATTTCTATTATACATAGCTATATTATATCCATTGATGTTTTACGACTATTAATTGATTTATAATAATAACACGTTAGTTGCTTAATTTCATACTACAAAACCGAAATTAATTTTGTCCCGAATTAGATAATCGCTTAATTCTCAACTAAATGTCGATTAATTATTAATTTACACATTTATAATTAAGAAGGCGAACATAAACTTTCATGTAGGGCTAAATTAGTAATTCATGAAGCCCTTAGCAACAAGATGAGTTCATTCAAAGTTCATCTGGACCTAACACGAGTAATTCGGAAGATTCTAGGCCGCTCGAGTTGTTGACCATACGATAATGGACGCTATATATATCGAATGAATTGTTACTTTTGTTTGTCATAGTAAATCGTCGAGCTTCGGATCCCATGAAACAATGGGAGAAATGTTATCTATCACATGAAAGACAGCAGAGATTGATGGTATTTTGCGGAATATCAAGTATCTTTTGTGATAAACGACGATTTCCTTTGAATCTATATGTGTGTAAATATCGATTCGGTCGCCAAACGCCATTACAAACATGACATAATTTTTATTTTTAGTTTTTTTTTAATAAAACACATTCTGCTTGAAGTGGAGCGCTGGTGGCTCATTGGTGTGGACTGTTGCCTTCCGAACTGGAGGGCGCAGGTTTAAATCCCGCTGCGTACCAATGTGTTTTCGAATATTCGAGATTATATATTATGAGAAACCTGCGCTCGTCTGTGAAGAGATTCAAGGATGTGCGAGATTTTACGTCCCCACCGACGGGCACGAGCCTACGCGTTTATGGTGCATAGACCTCAGTTTTCCACGCGGGCCCAGTGTGGATTGCCGACTTCACGCACAACCTTTAGATTCCCACAGTCCGCCACACCACATACTAGGTGGTTGACGCGATACTGATCGTTTAGGTAGGGTACTACTCTACCTAAGGTAGTTTAGGTTTGCGGTTGATAACCGCAGTGGAAGATATCGTTCCGGGAAATAGGAGATTGTTTAGGTAGGTACAGATATCATCCCGTGAAACTTCCTTTTGTGTAAAAATCCCGAGTTTTTCACTTTTGTGTTTTGGGATGAGGGCACTGTAGCTAGTGAAACTACCGGGTATATGAGGTCTTACAACAGTAACAACCGTCGTCGGCTGACGAGCGCATGACCGTGTTGACGGAGAATATTAATTTTATACAGTGATAGTTTTCTCCAATACTGTTCTGTCATAGTCAGGCGATACCATCAGGTGAGCGAACTAACCGTTTCGATCATAATATAACATAAAAAATTGGCCAAGCGCGAGTCGGAATCGCCCGTGGAGGGTTCCGCAGCAGCAAGTAACATAAAATAAAGTAATTTTTATTTACTTAGCCACCTACTACAGCTTTGATATGAAAAATAGTGGTTCACCGTTTATGTCGTATAAAAAAAACTACACATCAGAAATCGTTCAAACTGAATTTCGTTGTAACACATATATATATTTTTTATTTTATCAACCCCATAGTTTAGAATATAGAGGGGAAGGGACACAATTTTTTCAACTTTGGAAGTGTCTCGCGCGTAAACTATTCAATTGGGTATTTGACACCACTAATCGTTGACGCACTTTTTATGAACTGTCAAAAAGGAACGTTTCCATATATTTTGTATGAGATTATTGAAACGTGACGTCATTGCTCACTAACATCAATTGACCTAATATTTATTGGTTTCAGTGTATTTAAAAATACAATATTGCAAATAAACAAAAGTGATCAATGAAACGACATGTAAAATAAAGTGCACTTTTATGAAAATAAGGTTTGGTATTTTATTGCGAATGGTGGAGAATACCGAATTTGTAAAAAAATGATATAGGAAACCTCAATACCATTTTACACGTGGGAGTACGATGAAAAAAAAATTGAGTTTCAGTTCAATGTATGGGGTACCTCAAAATATATTAAGTTTCTTATTAAAACCAAATCGCTGTTCACAGAATACATATACATACAAAGTTTGATTAGTGTAGTGCTTATAGTTTCGGAGAAAAAAGGGGTTGTGTTATTCGGACGGACGGACGGACGGACGGACAGACAGACTTGACGAATCTATAAGGGTTCTGTTTTTTGCCATTTGGCTACGAAACCCTAAAAACGGATTTCATGACTGATCATTTTTGTAGTTGTTGAATTAGCAGGGTCATAAACCGAATACGTCTGCCGGTACAGTATATATTACGCAATAAAGAGTTCTAATTCATTCCAGATTCAACAAAGCGATCCCACCAATTTCACTCTCATTATTTATTGCTTACGCCAAGCCGTTGTGGAAATAATGTATGAGGATAAGTGCTTACGTCTGGATCTGCATTTGCGAAACCAACGTGTCAAGTTTGCTATGCGCGATTTTGTTGTGGTCAGCGTACATATTTTAACGCGTTTAAATATTTATCTTAACTAGATATTTTATCAAAATAAATATTTTTTATTTATTATTTTACCAGGATTTCAGATGCAAAAAGCGGAACCATTGTTTGTTTTTAAGTGTTGACGTTGAATTATCTGTCGGCGTTGGTTTAAATAATAATTAGGAAACTGGTATTTTATCCAGTAAGTGCTTTAAATTAAAACCTTTTCGAAATATAAAGACAATACTAAAAAATCTAAATGCACGGTGTTGCAAAAATACAATACTTTGTTATGTTTGAGTCATACTGTAACTAAGTGATACTTATATGTAATCTAAATGAAAATGCATTTATGGTACTACAAAGTAAGGCAATATTGAAGTGTGCAGCATGAAAATATAAGTTGTTCAAGTTCGTTTGTGGATTATAAATGTATTATGTATAAAGAGAACAGATGGAATTGGTTATGTGAATATGATGTGCACTGAAAAACTTTGAGAACTGACACAACTAAGTGGTTAGGTAAAAAGATAACTAAACTAAACCAAATGTAGCATACAATTGAGATTTTATAAAATTTCCGTTTTGAGCTATGTTGTAGTTTTTCTCCGCGCCGGCCCAATCGTGCTGAAGCACAGCTCTACCACACTTCGAATTCTTCGAGTGGTTGTCATAACAGGGGTGGTGCCAAGCCTAACTATTCATCGCCATTCTTCTCATACCGAAGCTTCCTTTGTACAGTCATGAAGTGGGCCATTTAGAGCAGACTTCACCTCTCTATTCAACCCATCGCAGTCCACTACTGGACATAGGCCTCCCCCATTTTGCGTCAGATATCCCGGTCCTCCGCTTTTCTTACGCAGCCTCCACCAGCGACCTTCACTGACTTCACCTCATGCGTCCAAATCATTACCGCGCGCCCTCATTCCATTTCGTATTAATTTACAAATAAAATCGTTTGTGTTTTACAAATAACTTTACTGTGTACGTAGCCTGCCGTTGGATCTGTAGTGGATTTATAGCGGTTGTATTGTCCGTATCAGAATTATGGAGGGGCATTGGCTGCAGAATTGATTTTGGATTATTGATCCATGATGACTCACATGTTTACGTTGAGCGTCGAGATTATTCTTTGTTCAACAAATCTGCATGATAAATAACGTTTAATAAAGTTTAATATTATCCCGGAATAATGCTTTGACTTTTGTTATGCGGGTTACGTTATTTTATTTCGGTTTCGACGGGGCTATTTATGTTCAATGTGACAAAAGCTTATACGTCAACAATAGGGAAAAACCCTTTTATCCATCTTTCTTTATTATTTTATATTTTTAATCATCAGATAGCCAATAATTATATTGTTAATGATTATATTTTTTCTATTGTGTTTTTTATATATTAAAACCCCCTCAATATCAGAATCATAACAAACCTTGAGGCCAGTTATTATATTAAATCAGTTACACTCTTCATTCAAGCTTTGGATAATCAGGAGTTCATTTAATCACGCCCAACAACTTCTGCGTTTGTTAATTAGATAAATTAGGTTTGTATTCCAAAAATCATGTCTTAGCTTAGAGACAAATTATATAAAGAGTTTGATGGCCTAGCAACTAGCGCATTTGGCTGAAAATCGACTAAGTCAGTCAATGAATACAATAAGTGTAGCCTCGTTGACGAATGGATAATTAACGTGCTGTATAAATGTAAGTGAATCTTGTCGTTTTGTGATAAAGTTCAAAGCCGCTTACATAAATGTGCATAAGGCATTTGCCTTAAAGCCCAATGTAGTAACTTTGAATTAACTCTAGCAAAGCTTCATAGCCTGGGCTCAAGATTGAATTATTTTCTGTAAGTGGAAGTTGAAGGGTATTGCATTGTAGACATTTTTTCTTTTGAGCTTTATATATTATACTTCTGTCTTGGTATTTGTTAGTAAGTCATCATCATCATCATTATCAGCTCATTAAACGTTCCCACCGAGGGGCACGAGCTTACCCGTATATGGTGATTAGGCCTTAGTCGTCCACGCGGGCCCAATGCGGGTTGGACGACTTACGCACAACCTTTGAATCTCTTCGCAGGCGAGCGCAGGTTTCCTCACGATGTTTTCCTACACCGTAAGAGCGTCGGATAACGTATATGTCGAAGCACGATAGACTTTATAAACAAAATGTATGAACAGTATCGTTGGATTCGTTGGTGATATAGTTAATGCCAACGATTCATGTTAATATTGAGAATCAAACTGTTTAGTTTACTAAAATCAAGTTAGGTTTGAGAAGTAAAAGAAATAATAATTAAACTTAACTCTTTTATTGCAAATATTACAATATAACAATTAGTATCTTACTTACATGACTAGCACGACCCAAATCTCAAACCAGAATGTCATTCAAATTTCAATCATTGGCTCCACATTTCGGCGCTTCACACGCCGCCATCTTACCGCCATGTCAAACTTGCATTTCGTCGTATAAACAATGGCGCTGCACGCGCATCCAATTATTATGACATTAAGATAATTTGCAACTAGACGCTCACAAATATTTGCCTAATTAATAACTTAATTAATTAAGCTTATTCCATAATTCTGAATACAAAAATACAACAATAAGTGTCTAACAAAATAACTTTCTATTCAAGGTTGCCGGAACTTAACAATCAAAACAGTGGATTATAAAACATCCTAATATGAATTCTTAACTCAACAAGTTATTTAATGATAGCTAATATTCACTAGATATTATAACAATATTTATCGGTATTAAGATTTGTTATTAACAATTTCAAAAACAGATTTCTATTTCTGATTAATAAAAACATTTGTTAATTGTTCTAAATACACGGATATAGTTTAGCTAATCTCGTGTTGGTAACTTATTAATCAAACAGCATTACTTCAATTCAGTAATGCTGGAATAATTATTTTACTATTTATTTTAAGCTTTAAATAATGTTTAATGATTTTATAAGATATGTTACATTGGAAATTATGAATTAATAAAAATGTAATTAGAACAATCGCCGCCACAGGAAACACTAATGTTTTTTGTCAAAACACTGTTCCTTAAAATCATTAAGGATTAAGTTGCATTGTTACCAGTTAAATATATTGTTAAATAATATTTGATGAATTATCTATCGATATTAAATTGGTTGCGGTGACATATATATATATTTTTCGAAAATTGGAAAAAACACATTGGTACGTGGCGGTATTTGAACCTCAGCCCTCCTGGTAAGAAGGCGCCAGTCCACACCATTGAGTCACCGACGCTCATTGTTAGTAAGTACTACTTATTTATTTTTAAATTAAGATACTTAACATCTGTCATATCAGTATGTAGTGTTGGGCGGTCTTCGCAGAAGACGATTGATAGCTACTGGTACTCTTCAATGTTTGACTGTTGCACATCAAAAACTCAATAAAATATTGCTCCCGGAAAAAGGGGCTGGTGCATAGATAGTTCTTATTCAAAATTAATCAATACGTTTTAAATTGAGTTTTATCCATTAACATATTTATCAGCATTCATTTCTTTTGAAACTTTTTGTCGTAAAATAATGAAAAGGTGCTCGACGGGTACTTACCTTCGAAATCACCACTTTCTCGAAATCGAGTGGGCAACTAATTGCAAACTTGAATCTTCTTCAGGAAATATTGAAGATTGATTGAGAGATTTACTTGGTGGTAGACTTGATACTGAGTCGTCTAGGTAGGTACCACCGTAGTGCCAGGTATCGTCTCGTGTAATAAAATTGCTATCCACTTCTGTGTTTCGGGATAAAGATACTGTAGCTAGTGATATTACCACGAAACGTTGTTCGTTTGCCTACCCATAAAACAAACTTGGTTTAATTGTTCATCTGGCTACTCATTTGATAATACGAGGAAACTTACTAGTTAAATGACATGAATAAAATCAATGTTTAAAACAAAATTGGTGAAACATCACATTACACGCCCTATTTGTATTTAAATCTCAACTGTTATTCACATAGTCTATTTGTATTTCAAAGGTCGTCCCTTAATTACAAAGTCAGTACACTCACAGTCCATTAGTGTTTAATTAAACCGGGATCGAAGGTGCACCGGTATTCGTTTGCCAAGGGTAAGGGCGAAGAAATAAACGATAAACAACGCTTTCTATGGGGAAAATATCAGTTGGATAAAACTTGATATATTTATTTTATAACTCACGCTTGCTGCAAGCTGCTATGATTTTTTTTAAGGTTGGCAAACGAGCATATAGTTACATGATAGATAGATATATAGTTCAATGGACCTCAATTCGATCAATTTACGTTACAGTCCAATACTTTACAAGAGCGTCGGTGGCTCAATGGTGTGGACTGTTGCCCTCCTACCGGAGGGGCTGAGGTTCAAATCTCGCCACGTACCAATGTGTTTTCGAATTTTCGAACTACGAAGAGATTCAAAGGTTGTGCAATATAAAAGGTTAAGGTATTTCATAAAAGGTTAAGGTATTTGAAAGCCATAGCCAAACACAATTCATTTACAATTTGTATACTGAATTAAAGCTATGTAATTGTATACTTTAAACGTTTAATGGCGCTTTGTCAGTATCGTCCCAAGAAGGTAAACCACTAACTGCCAACATACAAGCCGTTATAGCCGCCCAAACGATGTCGAGCAAAATTTTGATAAAATGGATTAGTTATGTAGGTACTGTTGGGACAGAATTACACTTTCCTACTGAATTCCTTTTTAGTTACCTTAACAATTTCATTGATTTAGTTACAAAACCAATGGGCTGAATATTTAATTTTATTTTAATTTAGTCATGATAAATGGGTTTTCAATTTTATTTGGTTAGATGCATTACTCAAATCCGTACTAATAATATAAATTTGGAAGAGAGTGTATCTGTATTTTGTCCGTCTTTCACGACATACCGCAGTATTGATGTGATTTATTCAGTGCAGTTATTTAATAAAGGGATGGAGATTTGAAAGTTGAAGTTCTTAAAATATGTGGACTGTTTGTTACTAACAAAAAAAATATTACCATACAAGGTGGAAAGTTTAAAACATAGTTTTTGTTACTCTTCTCTCCCTCTCCGTCTCTCCGCAAAATCATGCCACAGGTTCCAGGTATAGGTTCAGTGTATTTCAAATCAGAAAAGAGGAATCATGTTACTCCGTTTTTTACGCAAATTACAGCAAAAGCTAGTTAGTAATCATTTAAACGCCAGAAGGCTCTTCTAAAATTGGAAACCGGGATAAGCACTTTTATTACTGGGCTTCCGAGGAGGTTTTGAATGAAAAAAAAATCCACTTTTCACATGCATTGGCTACGCACCTGAAGGATGTACACCATGCAAGAAGTGTCTTCTAAATACTAGTCGATGAGATCTTAAATCGACGGACAGAATGCCCAGTAGTGCATTGCCATTTGCTATAGGATAACATAAGCTAGTCGTACTATCATTCACAGCTGAGACACGAACACACTGACGGCGGAATTAGTTCACAAATTTAAAGCCACACAATGCACAATAGAGCGAGCTAAGAAACAAAATCAGTAATAAGCTTTTATAAACTTACGTTATCGAAATAGCGCGCCGATCAGCTAGTTGAAGTAGTAGAGGGCTGGACGTGTATGTTATAGTACCGACTTCATCTTGTTGATAAGCGAAGGAAGGATATTCGATGCAAAAATGGGGGAGAACTATAACCCAGGCTGTGGACTGTGATAAGTTGAAGAGAATAGAGAAGATAAAGATAGAGAATAGAGAAGAATAAGACCGTAGTATGAAAGTTATCTTGTAATAGGCTAAAATGTATGCCTATTTATGTATATCGTAAAAGTATACTTAACTTTACTAGGAGGTAGACTCGATACTGAGACGTCTAGGTAGGTACCACCGCAGTGCCAGATATCATCCCGTGAAACAGGAGTGTTATGCACTTTTGTGTTTCGGGATGAGGGCACTGTAGCTAGTGAAATTACCGGGTATAAGAGACCTAACATCTGTTGTCTCGGGTGACGGGCGCAGTGCGGCATTGATGGGGGATAATAACTGTCTATCAGTTGTTGGTCTCCTTTAATGCCGCTCTGTCATGGTCTGGCGTATCACTTACCAACAGGTGAGCGTCCAGACCGTCTTGTACACTTATAACATAAAAAAAACTATATTAAAGTTTTTTATTCTTATAAGATCCTAGTCTCTTGATTATGAAACCACACTTGGAATAGCTACAATTATTGTAACAAAATAGTTATTGAAACTACCGTTCTTAAATTTGTTAAAGATAAACCTTTTGACAAAATGTCGTTGCAAGTTCCTATGGCTTCCTTAGTTGCAACTCAGCAATGATAAACTAGTCAGTTACTCCCTAAATATTATTTTATAGGTACAGATGATAAAACAATGTGATAAAGATAAAATTTAGTAGCCCACAAAATGTGAACCATGCTTCGATACGCAAACAAAGGATAACGTTGTTTTCATAAATTCATAGCTCATAAAAACTATACTGGGAAAATTTCACGTTCTATGCATTGAAAATGAAATACGGCGTGTAGTTTCACTTCTTTGAAAGCGTTATTTATTTGTTTTTTAAAATCACCACTGAGCGTTGTGTTGGAATGAAAGCTTTACTTGTTGAAAAATACATTTACCAATCTCGGCACATTGTTGTTTGGAATTGAAATATTGGTTTTGGTACGAATAAACATAATTATATTTTTATTATTATGACTTTTCAGGTTACAGTAACTTATCAGGTAGTGTGTTGATGCAGGGATATTGTCTAGGATCCATAGCATAAGCATAAATATATTAAAGACTATATGCGTTAGAACATAAGTGTAAGAGTCCACAGCAATGGGGAGATTGGGGTGTAAACCAACACGTGGGCATAATGATTTTGGGTGTTAACGACTACTATCCTTATATTGTTAGCAGGTGATTTACGCTGCATTGTCTTAAACAAAATAGTTTTTTTTTTAAATACCGTCTTAAAGTTAAGACCAATATTTTATTTTTGTTATTGGTAAATAGAAATGGTTAAATAATTCATTCATAATTTGAAGTCAGTGCCAGAACTCTGTATGAATTTGTTTATCTGTCTAAGCTACCTACTTATAATATAAAGCTGAAGTTTGTTTGGCATTTGGGACCGACATATTCTTTCTTTCTCTCAAAATTATGAAACAATATTCAACCTCTTATGTTATAAAAAATATTTTTAGCTTTTTAGCTTATAGTCGGTTTTTTTAACTTTGAGTGTTTATTTTAAAGATAATCAGTGTAATGAATATACTATAATGATGAAGAAGCTGCTCTGAGTAGCCTTCGATTTTTGAAAGAACCATCGATTTTGAAAGAACCATCGATTTTTCTGGTTTCCTTTCATCTCAGGCTTCCTTATCACAGGACCACCTTTGAAGAACCACTTTCCAACAAAAAAAAGAATTATAAAAATCGGTTTATAAACTATAAAGATATGCGCGAACAAACCTAAAAGAGCATATATAAAAGTCGGTTAATAACCTCCTATATTGAAGTCTGTTAAAAATAGCACAAAGTGATTTTACTATGCGGTCTCCCCGTTGGTTTGGAATCCAAGACCTCCAGATCACGGAGCAATCCAAAACCATCGCACCACGGAAGCAGAAGGTATTTCAAATTTATACTTCATTATTGCACAAAGTATCGAATAAGTCAAGTTAAAAGCTTAAGATCCTACATTAAGGGATTAAATAAAATAGATCCTTCCATCTCAATGTTGAAGTTACAGGATCAAAAGTTTTGATTTTATGAGCTTCGGGATATCTCAACAGGCACAAATGTCTAGAATTAATTATTCATTGTAAGTTTATTCATTGTCTCAATTTAAAGACTAGGTATCACAGCCAGTAGGCACGTTATTTGACGCGCTTGAAAACATTTTGACAATAACTTTAATCTATTCACCCATTAGGCCTTTTAGGTCTTATAGACTGGGAAGATTTGGATACCACTTGCGGATGAATTACAACAATGTATTTAATATATGTGATGTGATGATTTGGTAATACTTTAATACCACATAATACATGAGAAGGAAGAAAGTGCATCAAGCAATGACAAGTAAACATCCTGTGCACAAATAGTACAGAATAAATAGCAAACAGCTGAGAAAAAGGAATGAAATTTAGGGAAATAAAGTTATTGTCGAACAATCGAAAACAATTAGAAGTGATTTAAGCCTGGCCAATGGATCTCAAATTCAAAATATCTTAATTCAAATAAAACTTTTACAGATACTGTTGAATCGTCAATTTATGACTCTACCATCAGTACAGAAAAATTAGGATTTTCGATAAGTGCCGGCAAGAAACTCGATAGCCTTCTTGAGGGCTTGACCAATTTGGTCAAGGTAAGTGTAATATCTTTCCACATTCGCACAATGAACCTGCTTTGCTCCTTTCACTCATCCGCTCCAAGTGTTCATGCTATCCTACTATACCCTTTCTGCTATTAACACTACACTTTCCAGTAATAAAAGCATTCCTAAACCTGTGACAGAAATCCTGATTTAAAAAAAATAAATAAGCGACAAAGAAGCTTAAAGACAAAATCTTTAACCAATGCGTGTTGCCGGTGATGACTTATGGTGCCGAAACGTGGTTGCTTACTATTGGTCTTTTAAAAAGGTTCCAAGTCACTCAGCGAGCGATGGAGAGGGTGATGTTTGGGGTTTATCTACGGGATCGACTCAGGAATGAGGAGATACGTAGGCGGACTAAAGTCACTAACATAGTCGCCCGGGTCGCCAAGCGGAAGTGGCAATGGGCAGGCCACATAGCCCGGAGAACCGATGGTCGTTGGGGCAGAAAGGTTCTTGAGTGGAGACCACGTACCGGAAAGCGAAGCGTAGGACGTCCACCGGCAAGATGGTCGGATGACCTGATTAAGGTCGCCGGAAAGCGCTGGAGGCATATTACCTCAGAACGGTACGTATGGAAAGCATTGGAGGAGGCCTATGTCAGCAGTGGACGTCCAAAGGCTGAAATGATGATGATGATGATAATGAAATAAGCGAAAGTTTTAGTAAACTTTGTAATAAAGGCATTACAAAGTTTACTAAACATTTACTACTGTGCATTTATTGTATTTGGTGTTTTATGATTTCTCCATGAAAAAAATGAAAATTCTTCATTTCAGAGATTTTCATGATCTATCATCGTATGGGGACGTTTAAATGAGCTAATGATGATGGTTCAAATTTCTTTGTTATGACTTTGAACTACCAAGTATTTCTTATTATTATTTTTGGTTAAACTGCAGATGGCGGGAGATATTCTGGGGATGACTATCCCGAAAATCAACACATTTTCTATTGTTGTTCCGCCATAGCATTTTATTATTTAAAAAACCCTTACAAAGTTCCTAATCGAATTCATCACACTGATAAATTAAATTTGTATTCAAAACCAGTGGTAGCTTAATTTGACGTCTACAAGTTTCTTTTTCGGGCTTATAATGCATAATCGGTTTGACTGAAAGAATACCTAAGTAAAGCTTCTCATATTATTTCCTATATAAAATGTGCAATCGGGGCTAATAACGGTCTTTAATAAAGCTCAGTGTACCATGACAACTTGACCTTCGCCTATGTCAAAATAAAGGTCACTAGTACTTGAACCCTCCCGAAGCGGACGCGGAAGGTCGTTATATCAATTTTAGAGATGAAATTCTTCGAAGCGAATATTTATTTAATCGGTAAAAGTTTACCCCAGTTAACAGGGTGAATTGTTGTTTTTAAATAATGCTTATTTTTAAAACTGAAAATGAAATAATTAACAGGAATATGAGATTTTTGGGTGCATGAAACATTGGCACGCACCGATGACTTGGAAAAATGATCCTCAGGATAAGATATGCCAATCAGTCGACCAGTCTATGACGTCAAATTGTCGATCAGAGGCCTTCCCGCATAAAATAGCTATGGGGAGTTTCGTGGATGTTAACTACCACCATTAGTATCTGGAACCATCTGTGTATCATGCTTTCTTAAGCCGCAGGACCTCAAGATATGTTCGGTAACCTTTCTAACGACGGACCATCTCGATAGGTGCTTGCTTTGGAGATAAGCTATTAAGCCCTCTCCTTACACGAATGCAAATACTGCGAGTTTTGAATATGTAAACGTCTTTGTTACGTGATAAATAAAATAGATATTTTAAATATCAGTTTTTTAACTGTATACAAGCTTTGAGCGATACAATAATGATTTGTTATGTATACACTGAGCGAATAATCTCCCTATAGGGGTGCTTACAAGGTACAGGGTCGATGCAAGAACTGTATCATGGAGGGATCTTTCGTTGTATGAAGTAAGGGTTTTATGAGCTCATTTTTATTTAGGTTACAGTCAATGATGTAAAAAGAATGGATTCGTGATATGCTCACAAAACAATCGAAAAAAGTGTTCTGAATGCAGTGACAGCATACATACACATATTTCGAATTTCGAACACATTTACCTAAGCAAAAGAGTACAAACTGTACTCTCTTCCGCGGTTCGTCATTGAGGCACGGGTGGCGTATCTACCTTTATATATACAGAATATCATTGGTTACAGTACATACTTTATAAGGCGCGTCGTGAATCATTGGCCATACATTATTACTCCCCTGATCGCCAAAATAACGATACAAACATATCAAATTTATATTAAAATTCATAGTATTACATTGTACCATGATTACACCGCTATACTATGAACATAATGATGTAAACTGGAGCACTACAAGTGCTGCCTCCGTGGTCTAGTGAGCACAGAGATATGTTGTGTTGAAAAACTATTCGAATCATTAATAACAACAGCGTTTATGAAAATTTGTTCTGTAGTTTTTGCGTCATTTATCTGTCTGTTTGTAAGACGCACAAGATACTGTATTTTTTCTACTATATTTATATTTCAGTTTAACATCTACTTGAGTTCAATGTATATGTTCTAATACCAAATGGAAGAGATACTATCAACGTATTATATTTTATCAAATACATATATGCCATTTTAAGTGGAACCCTCTATTGTAAAACTTGACTTCCCTTGTCCGTTTTTTCTTCATAACTTATAATCTTTGTCACAGATGACCTTTGTAGTTTCAAAAGTCAATTAGCGAGCGCTTAGAGCATGTAGCGTTAATCATTTTCAAAACCAGCATACGTGTTTCCTTGACCCGTCAATGAAATGGGTAGGTAATCCAGTATATGTTTGTTGAGAAAAGTGACTTGGCACAAGAGAATAAGGGCTTATCAAAACCTAACATCATGGGAATAGGGCAGAGATATAGGGCTGAATTCTTTTTAGAGAACTAATTTAGTTATTTATATTTAAAATGGATCGCTATCATTAGCGGTACAGGTACAACAAAAACGCAATACAAGTATTCAATACGTAAGTTCATATTAAATATTCTTCTTCAAAAAAATCAAATAATACATTTCCTACAGTAGGTAAGTAATTGTTTTCTATTGGAAAAGTTTATTCGTATGTCTTGGCTAAGCCACCTTTATTACGTATCTATATTATGTTTAAAGTTCAAATATCAATATAATATTCAGTATAGTACGATTCACGAAAGATGACCACAAATGCCAGCACAAGATTAATAGTCAAACAATAGAATAATGTAATACTAGCTATTCCCCGCGGTATTTCCCGCGATATAAGATTTTCCCCCTGGAGTAAAACATAACCTAAAACACGCAGCACATGCGACGCGCGGTCTATCATTGATTCATTTTTCTTACAATAAATATATATTTTCTTATATAAAAGTAGCCTTTGTTTTTCCTTATTACATCAGCTACATACAAAAAAAAACGGAACAAACAGACAGACAGTCTGAAATATTAAAAATGTTGTTTTGAAGTATGTAGCGTATATTTATTCATATGCATGTTGCAAAATTTTCCGCCCTGACACCACCACTGCACTTCTAAAGGTAATCTCTTCTGCGTAGTTCATCTTTTGTGAATTATACTATACCGAGATGCTAGTGAATAGTTATCATATAAATCCGGGCTTAAGTTTTCCCTAAGGATACACTTTACTGGCTTTCAGGAAATTTATTTGCTCAGATCCCAATATTTTAATAGAACCATTTTGTATGAGTAAGATGGCATTGAATGGTTCCCTAATCAGGTCGATACATTTGGAAAATGTGGAAATATTGGTATGCCAATAATCTTACTAGAAACTGCTAAGTATTTAATGATGTGTTGTGCTATTGACGGCCCATGTAGTGTTGGATGAGATTTTGGCTCTTATACCATGAGTTCCGGGTTTGATCCCGGAAGTACAAACTTTTGTGTGCATAAACACGTCTGTTTGTATTGATCTGGGTGTTTTCTATGCATTTAGGAAAAAAAGTATATAAGAATGTGTATTCGTTGTTTAGTAATTATATTATAGTCTAAATGCCTAGATTGGAACTAGGTGGTGCTATGTGAAAATAGTGATTTTTTATTTATTATTGGTGAACCTTATTGACTCAGGTTACTGCTACTAGGGTTTTGAAAAAGATGACGTACGCTATGATCTCTATGAGTGATAGCTTCACAGAGCAAAGTGTGCTCCCCCTTTTTTCCTTTATAACTGTCCAATGCTATGAATTTAGTAATAAATTTGTGTGCGATTGTTTACTATTTAGGGAGACATACGACTACTATACACTCTTTGGTAAGGGATAGTGCTGACGGTAACACTTGCCAAAATAAGGACTTACAGAAAAAGAGTACACAGTGTTACTCGACGTTTAAAATAACTACTTTCAGTTTGAGCACATAAGTGCACTCTTATTTCACGGAATATCTGGCACTGCAGCGGTACCAATCTAGACGATTCAGTATCGAGTCTTCCGCCTAGTGATAAGTGGCAGAAAATGTCACAAAATTACACTGAGGAAGCTTTCTAAACAACGAGATGGTGCGGGTAAAATTAAAAATTGTATTATCAAATTTATAAATATCATAGAAAAAGAGGAAAAAGAGTTAATGATGGAAACAATGATCAAAGGCATCCGAGCAAAATAACTTGCAAAGTTCCACTGATGCGCAGCCCAACGTCTATTTCAAGCCCCAATGGGTAATCTTATTATACTTTTGACCTTAATGCAGCTTACCTTCATGGTGGTTTGACCTCAGGAGTTTTGTGGTATTGGAGTGACATAGAAAGAGTAGAAATATCAAAATTAGGTAATAAACATACATTTAATCTGAATTTTAGGGATTGTGGTGCCATTGTTTGAAGACCCAATCAAATAATAATTCCACATTATATAAAAAATAAAAATTAAAAAGTAAAATAAGGTAAAAGTCCGGCAAGTAGTACTAATAATAACATAATATCGTTTATTAACCGAATTGTTACACCTAAATAAGTATCAACAGTCCGGTGCTCAGTTCGAACCGAACTATTGCAACTAAAAAGTTGCAGTAGTCCGGTCAACCGAGCTAACAACCGGACTACTGCAACTAGAGCGTAAATTCACTTCACAAACACTCCCAAGCTACAGTGTCACTTCTCGGCAAATTTAAATGTAACAGAAAAATCGTCATCATTATCAGCCTTAAACGTAACAGCAGGGTACGAGTTAAAGTACTTAAAGAAGAATAATAAAAATGAAACATTTAACCCACCAATCCGCTTTAGGCTCTCGTGAAGGGTTACAGCCCTAACTCCGCATTGAAATGCTATGTAGGGAGGCTTGTCCCTGCAGTTAGCAGATAAAGGATGATGATGATTGTACGGGTTAATACAAATATCCACTGTTAAACTAAGTGTTGTGTTGACAAATTATCATTGAGCAGCGGTATTTCCTGACAATATGACAAAGGAACCTTCAAGAAAAGAGCGTATTTCTACCTCAAAGGCAAGCAATGCACCAGTGGCACTTCTGGTATCACCATGGTTACTGGGTGGAGATGAACACTTTCCATCAGGTGTCTCTTTTGCTCGTTAGCTCCTTTTTCACACAGCGCTCTCAAAGGGAGGTTTTACCGTATTGTACGTCACACCAAAGTTGATCACAAATGACGACCGTCAGCGCATGTAAACTTATGTAGAAAAAAATGAAATAATACTTAAATGATAGTGAAACAACAGAATTATGTAATATAATAAATAATCATGTGACTAAGCAAAGTACACTGGTATTTTAAATAGCTAATGCCTCTACAAAATATTTCGATTATTTTCTGTTAATTCATTTCATTCCAATTTTTTTTTATATCATCCTAAAAGAACTAGGGTTTTGCCAAAAACATGTTTTTTCTCTAAATGTCCGTCAAATAAAAAAGTGACCTACATTCCGCCACCTTACCGCCATTCTTTAATATTTATTCGAGGTATCAAAGCATTAACTTAATATCGCCATACGAGTGACCAGAAAATAGTAAACGCCTACTTCACACCGATAACCTATTTATATTCGACATGCGTTTGCAATAATACCGGAATACATGAGCATTGAAAAACTTACTCGTGGGCTTTATTTTTATTGGCTTTTTTGGTAATGGACTTTATACGCTTGAAATAGAGGACATATTTCTGATATAATTGGGGTTTTTGTTGTCGTTGCAAATCATAATGAAATGGTTTACCCAGTTTAAAAACAAAAAAAAATATTTATGATATAAGTTAGCAATCAAGCAATTATCACATAGTATGGTAAGTGGCAACTGTTGCCTTAGTTACACCAGTGATCTCAAAAATGGGACGGCACTGCAGTTGCATACTAGTAACGTTAACTTGTTATCACACTTGTATTCAGTTCTGCATACTTCAGCCCCGAACACAGCCGTGCATTAATTTGTGTGTGTAAAAGTGGTGGTGGGAGAAAGGGGAACAATTTTGGTTGACGTTTCTTCGTGATTGTGCACCTAGTTAGTTTAATATTTATCTCAGGTTTCTGCCCACTTCTTATAGTCATGATATGTGGAAAAAACTGTTCCGAGTGAGATATTACAGGCTAATGATGACGTAGATGCATACGAATTTGTACACAGACTATTCTGGTAGATGAATGACTATATTACGAGTATATGCTGCGCTAGCTAGAGCATGGTATTTGTACCATCAGTTAAAAATTGATGATTTGAAGTTTGTTTGTCCCTCGGCCCCAACCTCGATCGGTTTCAATTCTGTTAGAACTAATCAGGTTGAACTGGCTGTAGCAGATGATAATATCATTACATTATGTAAGTACATATTTGCCAGTGTCGATGGTCTAACTAATCTGAATGTTCATAGACTACGAGTATAATTATCTCCTCTCGCTTTTAAATCCATCGCAGTCCCCTGCTCTACCTAGATATTTTCAATTCTACGCCTTATATATACGAACCTTCTCGTCTAGAAGATATTTTTTATTCTTCAATTCATAGGTTTATTTGAATTTTAAATCGATATTCTATTTTAATTACGAAGGTTCAATAAAAATTAAGCTTGTAAAGCAATCACTTAGTTGGACGACTGTGTTCTAAATTTTTGCTTGTATTAATATTTTTTGGTGTCTTTCTTGTTTATGTTTAAAAAGAATGACAAAAAAGTGACTGCTAAGAATTGTTTGAAGGTTTATAGAGTCGTTTTTGCTTCGCTAATAATGAACGATGTGGCTTTTAAATTAACGACCTGTTGTTGACGGCTATGTTTAGTTAATGCTTTTGGTGAATTATTGGTTGTTTCAGGTTTTTTAGTTCTCTTCAGTTTCACTGTGTGTGAATTGGATAAATATTTTAACAATCAAATTCTACTCTCAATGGCGAAGCTAAAACCCGTGCATATTTAAAATATGAAAATGGAATGAAAAGTTTTTGTGCGTTTTGTTTCACCACTTTATATTGCTTTGTGTTTTGATCAATTTATTTCATAACTTACATGTTTCGATATCCTTGATTGAGGTTTGAAAGGAGTCATGATTTTATTTACATGGAGAGTTAACCCTTTAACCGCCTTTGGGATATATGATCCCAATTTGACGACCCATGTGGTGTAAGTGGTTGAGATGTCGGCTCTTATATCATGAGTTCCGGGTTCGATCCCCGGGCAGTACAAACCTTTGTGTGTATGAACATGTCTGTTTGTATTGGTCTGTTTTTTTTCTATATATAAAATATATTAATTTACAAAAAATAATATTATAAAAGTGTGTTTATTCGTTGTTTTAAACCGTTGTATTAAATCACCATCCTAGCTCAGTGAACGTTGACAGTTCATCAGATAATCGTGAGTTATTTTAAAGAATATCGTTTGAACATGAGCTGATCTGGTATCAAAAAGGTTACACTGGCATCTATTAAATGCCTTAAATTTCAATCGAAGTAATTAGCTGCCACGCAAAAGAGGTCCTTAAAGATTTTCCTTCATTTAACAGCCTCTAAGGACTTGCAATCAAAACGAGGCCGAGTGGACGGTGCCGGTCAAATTAGGTCAGATTAAATGTGAAAAATTTAGAAGTACGTATTTGTTGTTGTTTGCTTTATCTGTTCCTACCAAATACTGTGTTCTGGTTACAATGTAAATTTTTCCATTTATTCATTTTTTATTTTGAAATAAAATCACTTTTATTGTTAAGGATTTTTGATACTTTTGATACTTGATTTTCAAGTATTTTATCAAGTTTATCGAAACTGTAATTGTGTACTTAATCCGCTTTTTTCCGCTGCGCAACCCAGGAGTCGTGGGTTCGAATTCCGCGGGGAAAAGTCACTTAGTGCGATATTCCTCAGTTAGGACATTTCAAGCTAAATATCCTGACTGACTGATAAGAAAGATGATTCCATGCTTCTGAGGGTATGCTAAACCGTCGGTCCAGGCTACAATCCTAGGATGTGGTAGTCGTGAACACCCACCTATCTACATAGGGCTCGCGTGGTGGGTTACGGCTAGTGTTGCCTGGTGTCCCGATTTTCGCGGGACCTCCCGATTTTCAGGGGTCTAAGAAAGCGATAGGGACGCAAAATGTCCCGATTAATTAAAAAGAAAAACATATGTTTAAATAAAAAATATATGTTTACGCAACATAATTTCTAGTAATTAAATCACTGTCAAATTCAAAATGGCAAGTCATCAGCGTCACATTTTTTATTGGTACCGATCTGCAACCTTAAATCCCGATTTTTGGTCTAGTGTCCCGATTTAAAACAAATCGAACCTGGCAAAACTACTTACGGCCCAATATCCTCATATGTGCGGGAAAGCCTATGCCTTGCAGTAGTTGCAGTGGGCCATTATAATGATAATGAAGTAAACTTTCTATCGTCAGCAAAGCATGACTTTTAAAATATATCTCTCTCTTGTAATGTATTATGTTTTTTAAACTTAAATTGACGTAATATTTTAAGATAATATTCAGTAACTTAAGGCCTATTTAGGTCATGATTTATACCCTGTACACAGATTTCTCTGAGTACCGTTGCTAAGAGCACCTGTTGGCAAGAGGCGTAGAGTTTCTTCTTTACAAGTTTAGATTATAAAGTTATAAGAACTTTCTAGTCTTCAGTGTTCATAACTCAAAAAGTATTTTATTATTGAAGGTACGCTTTAGAGGAATGATTTATTCTTTAAGTGACAATTATCTTCCCCCGTGACATAACATACGATGGTCATAAGGAAACAGTTCTCGATTCACATGTATAATTAAAATTGGATGTCGTAGTAGTGAAAAGTAAATTAGAATTAATGTTGATAGTTATGAAGCCTGGACGTTATGAAGAAATATTTTGTGACATTCAAGTGTTACGACCATTGTTACGACAATGTTGTGTCATGAGTGTCATAACAAATCTGTAATATGAATAAAGTTTCTTTTACATAAATACCTAACCGGTAGACTATCTCATAGAAAGAAATACCTACCTACTACTAGTAATACAAAAGAGTTACTATTTCGTCGCGGACTTTAATAAAATATAGGGCAAATTATAAAGGTGAAGGGTGGTTTCGGATTTCTGGTAACCTCACTGACTTGATGATAAAATCAAAAAATTACTTCAATCAGCTTGGAGTTCGAGATGTGCCTATGGCATTCTATAGTTAGGTATTTTCTCTTAGGTATATTTCATAACATCCCTCCTGCGGCATAAGGTAATTTAAAAAAAGCTTGCCATTTTTTGCTGGCACCATAAATAATTCGCATATCAAAACAAGTTGACCTTAAAGTACTTCACAAGATTGCGTATTAACCCATGAATTTTCAGCCTACGCATAAACTTTTTTTAATGAAATATAAGGCGTTAAAAATTGTATTTTATTTTACTCAAAGTGAAAGATTACAGCACTTACCTAATGGATATATCCAGTTTCACAGCTTGATTAGAGTTTGTTCACGCAAAATGAATTACATTGCTGAAATAAGGTTTCTTTTTTTACGTGTGTCCCTAAATTAGTTTGTGACGTGCTCCGTTTTTCGATCGTCAATATTTCATTAAATGAGTAAGAATAGACGTCCTGTGAAGGACAATCATACTGAAACCTTTTTAGTTTAGAATAAACAGGCCTCTGTTTCACTGCAGGACACAGGCCTACCCACAAAACATGGCTATAGGGATAAAGCCTATAGCCCACTACTTTACTAAAAAGCTCTACCTTATAGTGCATTACATTATATTATAATTTTCAAGGTATTGCAGACGGGAGATAAATAATCTTCAATAGCTTTTTGAGACATAACTAAATAAATGAACTAAATAGTAAGCTAGAATATGTAGTAAAATTGTTGATAAAGATATTGTTTGTCTCACGCCTGCATAAGCAAGAAATGTTTATAATGTTTGCACTTTAAGGTTGAGCTTATGTTTCCATTTTCAGTAGGTATTCTTAGCAGTCTGGTTTTATGATTATTTTTTAAGTTAAGTGTAGGTATTTAGATTGGATAAAACAACCATATGTTTAATCAATTCACGTTTAACATTGCACTTCATGGCGTAGGCCTACCCACAAAGCGTGGTTTTGGGGAAACCATATAATATATTCAATTATAAATACCGAGACGCTCCGTTCTCTGAAACAATATCTCAGTTACAGATTCAGCGAGAATCTCGGAAGTAATCCTGATTTAGTCCTCCTTAATCTGTAATAGATATTGCAGCTCTGTGTACCCATTCCATAAGCAGCCTACCAAACCAACTCATTATAAACTCATAAAGGCTTACGTTTTCGACACAACCACGCAAGCTTTAAAGGACTGTTCTTTGGACCGCTTGCTAAACAGTCACCAGTTATAATAAACCATTAAATTAAACCTTATGCGAAGCAAGTTAAGGGTTTTAATTACAATGTGCGTACGAAAATTATTGTTGTTAATTCATTGGAGCATTCAAATTAATGTTTATCCAATACTAGATTTGAATTAAAGACTCATGAATTTAGCCCTAAATGGTTGTTTAAATTTATTCATTTTGCTGAACAACAGTTCATTTTATTTATTCCACAAATAAATATCGTGATGATTGTTTCCAAAAGTCGTTCATATTAATGTAGAGTGTTTATATTTATTTTATTAACAGCTAACTCAGGTTTACTGATAATGTAGTTATTATGTTGGAATATATTAAAATTTGTTTTCAACAAATTTAGCTTAGAGTTATAAACGTGATCGAATATGAAGAGAGATAGACGAATCAAAGTCGACGACTTAGTCAACTATCTAAATATAAAATAAAAAAATTAGTAGATCTAAAATCTGATGACACAAGTCAATACTATTTAACAGATCACATTGTTTGTTTATGAAATTATAAAGTAATTTATGATATTTTCTCCTCCGCTTTTACGGTGAAGGAAAACACTGTAAAGAACCCTGTACACGTCTACGAAGAAATGCAAAGGTTGTTTGTGAAGTCGGCTTATCCGTCTCCGTGGACGTGTACGCCTTATAGGCGTAGGCTCGTGCCCCTTAGTGGGGATGTATAATGAGCTCATTGTCAGCTCATTGCTGATGGTTATAGTATTGATTTGTTCTCTCTGACGTTTTAGTGATTATGAGTCATAGACAGTGATACTTTTCGATGTTGATGATGTTTTCGTTTCGGTGGGCTTCAGGTTTCCTGTAGAGAGGAAATGGAGGTGAGCAGTTTTTTTTGTCTAGGCATAAGTTTTCTTAACAGCATTTATAGGTTATCTTTCTGGAACAACAATTTCTTAAATAACCGTCGTGCTTTACTGTCTTGATTTTCTTTATTTTTTAACGGTTAAGCTTCGGGATCTCAAAATTATTCTTAGCGCCAATAACCTACATTAATATCCAGATATTACAAAATTTCAATAACGTGGCATGCTAATCTGGATCTTTGACTTTATAAAGCGGATATGATGCTTGGGTTTGTCCATTATGTTGACAGACAGCAAATTTACCAAACCTTCCATTTTTCATCGGCTATGTGTTTTTTGGCTCAAGTCGATATCGCCCACACCAGGGTTCCGGGTTCGATCCCCAGGCAGTACAAACATTTGTGTGCATGAACATGTCTGTTTGTAATGGTCTGGGTGTTTTCTATGTATTATATGTATGTTTTAAAAATATATAATTATGTTTATCCGTTGTTTAGTACCCATAATACAGGCTTCGCTCACGCTTAACTTGGGGCTAGATGGCGCTGTGTGAATGTCAGTGGATATTTATTTATTTTATATTTATTTCTGTTTTATTTGCTTAATTGGTTTGGAAATATTCTTATTGGAAGTTATGACAGAGAGGACCCTTTTGACAGGAATAAAGACTGAGGTCTTAAGTGTATGTCTTTATTCGTATGCGGTTTTATCGTCTTCTTTCTGTAATAAAGGGGAAAAAAAGTCGCTTGATGTACTGAAGAAATCTTAGGGTTTTAATGGTTGTTATCTTGTAAAAAAATACAGTTATAATTTACTTGTTTTGTAGACCCAAAAAGCAGAAACTTGTACCAACGGCGTAAGTGAATTTAGTCACAAAAGTAATGTGTATGCTGATTTATTCGCCAAACTGAAAACGTGGCTTTAGTTTTTCTTTTTGCCAAGTCTTAAGTAAGGACTTTATATGATAAGCGTCTATAGGTTTTAACACTGTTCTAAATGTTTAGTAATAAGTTTGTATAATTAGTATGCTGTATTCACCTTAAATTAGTGTTACATTTAGTTGGTATGTTGTCAAAAAGTTATGGTATTATTTTAATGGTAACAATCGCTGATAAATCTAAATAAATAAACAAAGTGACTACCGAAACGCGAAGGGACTCGAGAAAATATTTTCAGTTAGTAATCATATAACAGGTTAATGCTTATTTTGGCGCTAGCTGGCGATGTGTCACTATGAGTGTCAATAGATTAGATCTGTTGAAAATACAATCTTAGATTATTTTGTTTCACAAAATTTCACAGAAATGTAAGAGTAATAACGAAGCGGATTCGTTACCATTTCTGTTATGAGGATATTTAAATCTCACAAAGTGTTCTTTGATTTTGATGAAAAGAGCCGATGGATATTAGAATTTTTCATGCTGTGTTCTACGTCATTACGGGAAATATCGTTTGATTTATACATACATAAGTACAACTTCCTATCCCCTTGTTATCGTTTTCCTTTAGAAGGCTCCGTTTAACATTATAAGAGGGCTTGAGTGTAGCGGTTAGAGAACACAGTGACGATCTCAATAGTTAAGCAATGATCGCTATGGCCGATCATTAGATGGATGGCCGAAACATTCGTATCCTTCCGTGCTTTGTTAGCGCGTTAATCCCAATTGACGGCTCATGTGGTGTACTGATCTTATCCCTATAAGAAATCCCGAGCATAGCTGCTTCGTTGCGCGTTCGGTGACTTTGAATGTGAACCAGTGATATTCTGTATATATAAAGGTATATATAGATACACCATCCGTGCCTCAAAAATGAACCGCCAAAGAAAATGCAGTTGTAGGCTCTTTGTTTATGCAATTGTACGCTCATACGAAATATGTGTATGTGTACTATCGCTTTAAAGTGTTCCGAATGAACACTTTTTTCAGTTGTTTTGTGAGCAAATCGCTAATCTATACTTTTGACATCATTGTTGAGAACCAATTCCACAGTATGTTAGTACGCGTAGGATGCATTGCTCAAAGGCAATTGTTGACGTTAGGACATAACGTAACTTGCCGAATGTCGTCCAGCCCAACTGAATCTTCCTACTAGCCTCCATTTCGAAGTTATGCCGGCCAAATTTGATGGTTTGGCCCATCGACGTGGCGTGACATGGTCATTGAACATGACTTTCGTCTCGTCCAAATTCATGCCAAGCCTAACTTGTCGGGATGATACATTTAGGCTGTTTAGCATCGCAGCAAGATGACGATAATGTCAATGATATCGTCAGCAAAACGAATATGTATGAAAAATTATAAACTGGGTTTTGTTTTGCATGCTAATTAATCGGGAAGTAATGTGTGTTCGGAATCTCTACTTTTTACCCAATGCCAAAGGTTCATACCATGGTTACCTAAATTTATTCGGCGACCTATTTTGGTTCAATAAACATAAAAAAGTTGCCGTCGATCTTCCTGGTCTACCATCATCAGACACTGACTTCCTTATCATGAAACTACCTCTGAAATTTCTTGTTTGCGACAAAAATAATTATCAATGTCGGTTCTTAAATAGCGAACATACACAAAAAAGAGCATAAACATACCGTCGAATTGAGAACACCGAGTTTCGAATAAAAGTGGAAATGGGGTTTGGTTTGAAGTATGAGTGACCATGTACGATCAGTAGGCCAGTAACAGACAGGAGTGACGTCACAAGAACCTCAGGCACATTTTCGAGCGAAAATTTAAATGGGCAGTATTTTTTTACAATATTTTTTATTATATAATATATTATATATAGCCTATTCTACATGAAAATCTTTAAAATAGGCTCCAAAATTAGTACACATAGTGCATCTTCCCTATTCCAACTCTAATAATCTACTACTACTGATACTGTGATTTGCGGCAGCGGGAGCGTGCGTATTATAGGCATTGTACCTAATTATATGAAATTATATGGAGCTTTTACGAGCGGCTTCGCCCACGATAAATTTGGAGTAATTCGTTTACACTGCTGTAGGTGTTCGCATCATTACTAAAACTGCGAAAGTTAAATAAAAATTTCCCCCCCCTCATTTTAATTTCGAAGACTGTTTTCCGTTAATACATGATGCAAGGTTCCATTGTTAATGACCAATAATTCGCTTACAAAGTTTAACCTTTCATCTTTAAAAATATGGCATACTCCATAAATTAGACCAAAAGTAGCCTATGTCCGTCTCCAGGTGACCTCTATTACTATACCAAATCTCATCAAAATCTGTTGAGCCGATTAGGCGTGAAAGAGTAATATACAGACAGTTACTTTTGCATTTGTAATATTAGTACGGATTGTTAATATTGATGCTTTAAAAATACCCTACGTGAAACCTTCAGTATAAAACTTCGCGAGCAGTCAATATCAAAATTTCATCGTATGTAAGGCCAAACCTAACTTACCTTGCAAACTTTCAATGAAGATTTAAGCATCAACCTTCAGCTGATAGGAAGTTCACCGAGTAGATACCTATGTAAACGGATATATAGTTTACCACTTATGGTTCGAACTCAGCGTTAAGCATCGGGAAATTGGATAGTTGAAGATGTTCCCACTTAAACTGGTAATTGAAAGTTTCTTCCATACCTTCGTAGTAAACTTTACATGTAAGTAATCAGTTTCTCAGCGATTACCTCTTCTTAGAATGTATTAAGTAACGTTATAGTGAAATGGTGTTTTGCCACCAAAAAGTAAAGAAATGTTTAAAAACAAGTGAAGTGAAAACTAGTACATACACACCCGATAAAGCACTATCTATCTTTATTATTTTCACCTAAATTAAGTAAGTGGCAATGGTGGCAGCAAAAAAGTCACACTCCGAAAGAGCACTATGCAGCAAGCGTTTAAGAAGGAATGCAATTTGCCTATCGATGTAGTCAAGCAAGGAGTAGGCACAGCTAATAATGGCAAATGCAGGAAGATTTTTCAGAGATGCAGACACAACAGCCCGCATAGCAGGAATTCATAAGGATTTAATAGAAGAGTTTCACGTGATTCTTCAGTCTGTTGCATCTGGAGAACGCGTAGTTAGTTTCCAAGTTTTCCAAATTCTGTAGAGATACTGCGGAATTGTATATTTACTTATATCCCTGGTATTATATGCCTTCCAGTATGTATACAAATATTTTTGACACATGAGAGTGACATAATAAGGCAGTTTGGTGCCATACCTATAGGTAAACTATTTGAAGAGGCAGCCCTATTCAACCTATCGCAGTCCACTGCTGAACATAGGTCTCCCCAATATTGCGCCAGATATCCCGGTGAAGAGGCAGTGAAAGCTTGCAATAAAGATTTTCGGAAAAACAGAGAGAGTCATTCTAGAAAGGTACATAAATAGAATAGCGACAAATAAAGATATTTTACATCATCTTATTTTGTCTTTTGATCCAAAAATGACAAGACTCAGACCTCGAAACGTGCAAAAATATTATAGAATGATTCTCTCTCCAAAAGTCAAAGAGTTTCCGCTCAGTTTTCCCACAGTAACCGATATAGATTTTATTGATGTAGATAATTTACAAGACAGTCATAGCGATAGTGAATAAAATTTTGTAGTTAGTATGTAATTTAAATATAATTTAAATGTATATAAAAATGTGCAGACCTTGCAGTTCTCTCAACCTACGGGGCATTGAAAATGATTTTGGTAAATTACTCGCCTTTTAACTATGAAAACTGCAAGGACTGTAATATTTTTTTAGTTTTTTGATGGCGAAAAGCCGAATTGTGGCAGTTTTCATGAAAAATATACCCCAAAAATCTCTGTATTTTTTAAATTTTTGAAAAAAATATTCATAGAATTTTTAAAATTCTAACACCATACGATCCGCCATTGAATTCTACATCTCATGATACTAAATAGTCCTGGCAAACTTGCATATTTTCGGAGATATTGAAAATATGTGCCACGCATAACAAAAACTCCAACAAAATGCAAATTTTAATAAAAATGACCCTAAAAATCTATCTTTTTTCGATAATTTTTCAATTTGTGAAAAAAGTATCATCGAATTTTCAAAATTTTAACACCGTACGATGCGCCATCGAACTCTAGATCTCACGATACTAAATAGTCCTGGCTAACTTACATATTTTTGGAGATATTGCGAAATTGATGCGAATCCAGAAAACAATGTCAACGTCTTCAATTTCAAATCATTTTATAAATTAATTAAGTAAACTTTTTTATTAACATTTCACAAAATATATACTGTATAATTAAGTAAAGTATAAGTTAATTAATTGCGAAGATTCACAAAACAAACAATTTGATATTAATAATTCCACCTTTTGAAATTGTTAATTTTAACTACCCAATGTAATGTATTTTGGAACGTTTTTAATGTATTTTTCTTAGTTGTTAAGTAATAATGTTTATTATTACGTGCTTTTACTTACCATTCCATATCAAATGTAACTTAAAAGTGTTTACAGAAATAAAATAAAATTTAATTTAAAAAATTAGAAGCTTTTCACTCTACGTATTTTTCATTTCTTTTGATCCAGTTATTTGGCAGAGTTGCAACTTTATGCACATGCTGACAGCATGAAATGTTAGTGTAGTAAATTGGACAAGGTATAAGAAAAATAAAGTTTCAAAGCGGGATCACACGCTACTTAATTTTTTTTTGGTCCGCTCCATACAAAAAAAGTACAAAATACAATTTTCTACTCAAAATTAAAGTTTAGGAAAAAATACCTCAGAACAATTATTATTTAGGATGATGAGTTCTATCTAGCAACATAAAGAAAAAAGCAAATAAACGAAGTTGACCCCTAAGTCACTAAAATTACAGTTTCGATCCAGTGTGCGCTGCCGCAAATCACAGTATCAGTAGTAGTAGATTATTAGAGTTGGAATAGGGAAGATGCACTATGTGTACTAATTTTGGAGTATATTTTAAAGTTTTTTTATGTAGAATAGGCCACATATAATATATTATAAAATAAAAAATATTGTAAAAAAATACTGCCAATTTAAATTTTCGCTCGAAAACGTGCCTGAGGTTCTTGTGACGTCACTCCTGTCTGTTACTGGCCTACTGATCGTACATGGTCACTCATACTTCAAACCAAACCCCATTTCCACTTTTGTTCGAAACTCGGTGTTCTCAATTCGACGGTATATTTATGCTCTTTTTTGTGTATGTTCGCTATTTAAGAACCGACATTGATAATTATTTTTGTCGCAAATAAGATATTTCAGAAGTAGTTTCATGATAAGGAAGTCAGTGTCTGATGATGGTAGACCAGGAAGATCGACGGCAACTTTTTTATGTTTATTTGCGGATATCTTTGTCGCATAAGGTTCGGATTCTATGATCTTTTTTTGTTGAAAATAGGATACTGCGGAGATGGTACGACGATAAGGAAGTCGGGTTTTGATGAAAAGAGACCAGAGGAATCGAGGCAACTTTAAAAATTGTAAGCGACTAAGAGCATTTACTGCTTTATTATAGTATATTTATTTCAATAGTTGTTTATAATACTGATCACTTAAAATAATAATTTTAAAAGGTATAAAAAAGCCGACTTCAAAAGAAAAAGCATTAAATTTAGCTAGGTCAATAGAAAAGGTTAAATTATTTTTTAATAATTTTGATGTCAGTGCCAAGTTTTGGCACTTATTTACATATTAAATCCTCCAGCTTAATAATAAAAGGCAGTATAAATAATAATAATTAAATTTTCGTCAGTTGTTCAATTGATATCCATATACAGTTTTTAAAATTTCAGTCAGTATTTTTCTCTTTTACTACAACTTTGAACTCAAAAATCTTTTAAAAATACAACAACATTATTTAAAATATAAATCTTGAATAAAATATTAGCAAAGTTGTCATAAATATCCATTTGCATGTTCCCTTTTTTGCCATGTCGCATACACATATGATGCAATTTAAAAAGTATAAAAGTTAAACATGCCAGCTTACGTACTGCTGTAACTAATATAACGATAGCATCAAAAGCAATAAAATGTATCAGTCAAGATCAGAAGATACTGTATTTAGATGATATCTTTGTCATTTTAAGGGAAACAAGATGATAATATATTCGACTGTTTTTTTAGGTCCTTAGTGATGGGACAGTCAGTTCGCTCACCTGATGGTGAGTAATACGCCTGACCATGACAGATGCAGAGTTGAATGAAATTAGTGACATAAAATACTATTTATTAATATTCATATCTGGGGGCACGGCAGTGCCCCCGCCAAGTCGAGTGCGAAGCAAACACTGCCGTCTCTCGTCGTCACTCTGAAATGTGAATTTGATAACCAGAATTCAGTTTTTTAGAGAGCCATGATAATTTTCGGACATAAATAATATTTTAGGTATCAATAAATAAAAATAATAGTATCCACTGACATTCACACAGCGCCATCTAGCCCAAAGTTAAGCGTGAAGCCTGTATTATGAGTACTAAACAACGGATACACATACTTATATACATTTTTTTTTGTACTTACTTGTTGTACTTAGAAAACTCCCAGACCATTACAAACAGACATGTTTGTGCACACAAATATTTGTACTGACCGGGGATCGAACCAAAATGGGTCGCCGAATAAATTTAGGTAACCATGGTATGAACCTTTGGCATTGGGTAAAAAGTAGAGATTCCGAACACACATTACTTCCCGATTAATTAGCATGCAAAACAAAACCCAGTTTATAATTTTTTTGATTGATTTTTAAATAAGGAACGCTTATATACATATATTTTATGGAATGCTTTATTTGAATCAAACAATTACAAGGAACATCTGTTTTTTTCTAAATAAATAAAACCAACTGTACTGGCCACATTTAATATGCGAAGGGGCGAAGTACAATAAGGAAGCGGTTGAAAATTGAAAGGCGTCTGATCCCAGCCGACTATTTTATAACGGTCAACGTCCAATCTAAGTGTGATCTCCATAATTGACTGAGGGAGTAGGATGCCACGAAAAAATCTCAGCTACTTAAATCGAGTTCAGGGTCAGCTTTAAACACTGTTAGAACTAAGACAACCCAGAGGATAATATAGTGATTAGATAATGAGGTAAAAAATATTATTTATTATCTCTATGTTTCTTTTGCACACTCATGGACGTTCTTAATATGTCTAGCACATTCTAAAAATCTTTTTTATGATGCCTCTTTGAAAATAATATTTTTTATTGCAAAATCTAGTTCTTGGCTCTTTATTTCTCCGTTTGCACAAGTTTCCAGTAATAAATTACCTAATACTAACAATAAAAAATATGTTATTTCAATTAATGCTCTGATTACAATGAAGATGCCTTATTCTTGAAAATAATATTATAGTAAAGCTTACTTGACATTCGATTAATTATGTAAAAATAACCCTAAAATCCTAAAATCGGACAGCCCTCGCCGGGATAACCACAGATGAAGTGACGAAGCGGGACCACTTGTACATTTCACTTGTCGACTACGCGCGTTGCAGAGCGCCCGTGCTCGCTTGCGGAACGAGTCTGCGACTTTCCCGCGCGAGTTTGACAGCGATAAAAAAATGTTTCTTGACGAAGTGACTTGAGGTTAAATACTTTTTGGTAAAATTATTGTTTGAAACTTTTTACAGAAAATTTTAAAACTCTTTCGAGTGAGAAATGTCAAAGAACAAAAAGTTTTCTTGTGATGTTCCGCAGTTTAATTTTTAGTTCCGTGTAAATAAAAAGTGAAGGGCGAGTTATAATTGTAAGTAATAATTTAATTATTATGATTGTCATTATTTACAAAGATAAACATTTATGATTATGAATAATGTGGCACCTGAACTCCTTGGAACATATTGACGTTGTCATAATTACTCCACTTATCTTGCATGATTTCTAGATTATAATTTGTCCATTAAAGTCATTAGATACGTATTACAATAAATTGAACTACTTATTTTCTGTAGGGTTAATTATATGGGATTACTTGGTGTAACTTTTTGAACTCTGTTATAATTAAAACTGCAATTTCACTATTAATTATTTATTGTTACAAAATTAAATAGTTTGTAAGCTTTTAAAATAATAGGTGACGATCTCGGATGTCTGTGGTGACGATTATCATGTGTCGTAAAATTTGTTTTTGTTTGAATATATTGTTTTGTTCTTTTATGATGCTTTTGAAGTAAAAATGTATGTAAAACATTTTGTCAAATTAAGTTTTGTTTAGGGAGGCACTGTAAGATGCAAATGATAATGATAAGCTTTCATTTAGCTTGGGATATACCTAAATACGTTCGACTAATTCTTATGATTTAACTTATTGGGAAGTTTATTTTATTAAAAATCTACCTTATATTTAGGATGTACCAATTTAAAGTAAAACACTGGTAATTACAATACTTTTGAAAAGCGTTGGCAAATACATAGTGGTATATACATGTATACCTAAATATATCGCTATAGATATCGATTCAACACATCAAAGTACTGTTTTCATGTGGTTACATATTTTATTTTTAGGTCAGTATAGATAGAGACCCCTTGTATCTCTGTAGAGACGTGCTTACATAAATTATTTAACCTAACCGATAAATTTTTCATGACCCATGTGGTGAAATGGTTGAGAAGTGGATTATTATACAAAGGTTCGATTGCAGTACAAACATTTGTTTGAATATGTGTTCATTCTAAGTGCTTTCATTTCATTTTTAATTTCATTGAAATCCGTGTGTTCAAATATATCAAAAATATTTGTGTTCGTGTAACAACCATATTTACAAACTTCTTAGCGAGATGAGTTATATAATTTCACCTATTTCCTAATCATCAGAGAGCTACGAGCACACAGGTACGACAGGGACATCTGATACATAACAGCTTGGAAACTCCACTGTAATCCTTTCTTGGGCTTTATCATCATCAACCAATAACGTCCTACTGCAAGGTATAGTGCCTGATGGTGATTTTTGAGGCACTGGGCACATGTTCACGTGCATGTGCCTAGTGCTAAGAAGCAGCATATATGATAAGGAATGTTTGTATCACTAACATAGTTTATAAGTAATTTGTAACTAACAATTATGGGCTTTTAGCCTGAAATTAAAGGATTTTATTTATTTATTTATTATAGGCCTTACACAGTATAGCTATGGGGAGATACGACCGTATTCTACCATAAGGGTTCAAGGCGGACTTGTATGTGTTAATTATTAACGGTAGTCCGTTCGTAGATATTCTGAAGAGCAATGTCTTCAGGAAGCACAGGATAATCTTTCTTTTCAGACAATCTGGTGATTCAACCCGCAATGTCCTTACTAAATTAAAAAAAAAATCCGACGCTATGCAGTCTGCCCGTGAAATTCGAACCCGAAATACCCGAATTACGCAGCGATTTAAGCCAACGACCACTTGACCATTTGACTATGCGCAGACATCGAATCCGAAACTTTAATGTAGAGATTTGATAAACAAAAACTAACGAGATACACAATCTCACTCAAAAAGTGTCCGCGGCAAAATTCTGGCCATCTCGTTAGTTAGGCAGAATTTTCTTTCCTAATCACGTCGCTCGCAATGTACATGTAATATATTACACATAGGAGTATGCTCGTGCTTTTCATTTTGAACCGTTGACGTTTTGAGGTCAATATTTTAACGAATAATTTTGTGTTATATTTATAAATAACAACAACTAAACGTATGTAATGAAAATAGAATATACGGCGATAAGCCCCAGTACTTAGTTGATTCTCGAATATCAAATACTCTATAAATTCTACTATTCTGTCAGTCAGGTGACAGAGGTTCCCCAGGCGACTGTTTCCTTCGAATGTTCACGATCAACTGCCTGTAGAAGCGTGCGCCATCTTTATAAAAGATTAGTTCAGTGTGACGTCACATCCATAAAGCATTAATGTTGCCATTATAATCGATTTGCATTTGTACAAAAGATGTGAAATGAATTTGCAGTTTCCAAAAATACGATTAATAAAATAAATCACGACACGTATGACGATTTTCCATCTTGTTAGTTTATTGTTAATTTAAGAGTAGTGTCCAATTCAATGTAAAATAGTTCCTAGCAGTTGTTTAGATGTTGTGTACAATTAGTTCCTTGTAATATAACTAGATGGCGCTGGGTGTCGATTGCAACGCACTAGCATTACGTGTCCAAATTTGCCTAAGTACTGTACTCTTTTTTACTGGAGTTTGGTTTTGGTCTTATATTCCTGATTTGTTGCGACATGAACAACTAGAGTGGACTTTTTGGCCAAATACATCAAATAAGATCTTGTTATTCGTATACATATTGTATACTTAGTACTAAGTATATTATTTATATCAAGACAAATATAAACGTCGGCAAACCTCATCAATTTTCGTTATTTGATTATGCTATGATTTCGCTCACATATCCTGGGGTAAGCTGGGTAGATGTAATAACATTTATCATATTATCATTCGATAAATGGCTTTACCTTACGTATTTCGGAGGACATATAAATAATAAATATCCACTGACATTCACACAGCGCCATCTAGCCCCAAAATAAGTTTCTTCAACCTATCGCAGCCCAATGCTGGACAAAGGACTCCCCTATTTTACGCCAGATATTCCGGTCCTCCACTTTCCTCATCCAGCCTCCACCAGCGACCTTTCGCAAGTCGTCAGTCCATCGGTCCTACGCTACGCTTGCCAAGACGCGGTCTCCACTCCAGAACTCGTCTGCTCAAACGGCCATCGGTTCTGCGACCAGCCCACTGCCGCTTCAACTTGCCGATCTGGCGGTCTATGTCGGTTCCTTAGTTCTTTTACGGAAACTAAGACTCCCAAACTAAGTATATGCCTATAATATGGATACAAGGGATAAATATACTTATATACTTTTTATTGTAAATACATAGAGTTGAGATTCGTAGCAAATAGCACGTTCGGTTGATGATGACATAAATGAAGCATCTATTGCAATAGTTAACTTACAGATTTTTTTTTATCACGAGTCCCTCCGTCCTTTAAAAGGAAAGATTAGCTGTTGTTCTTGGCTAATTATCTAAAGATGGTTATCGCTAATAATTACCAATCCGATTAGGGGTTGCATCGTGGGTTATGCCCTTTCTCCAATATACTAAACAAATGGTAAGTGAAATGCTCTATGGCTCCAATGATATTCAGTATATAAAAAGGTAGATACCACACCCGTGCCTCAAAAACAAAGAGAATACACTTTGTAGGCTTTTGTATAGGCAAATGTACGCTCATTCGAAATATGTGTATGTGTGCTATCGCTGCATTCGGAACATATTTTCGATTGTTTTGTGAGCATATCACGAATCTATACTTTTTACATCATTGTATGGCTCTTGTTTTTTTTCTTTTTTACTCGATCTCCTAATAAACTTTTATAATAAAAAAGTTAAAATTAAATTGTAAACGTCGATGAATTTTATTAAGTCCGTACTAAGGGTTGCGCTAAGAATCATAGAGCTGATTGTTGTGTGGGTTTATAACTAATAGGTTTTGAAACTGAACACTATGGGGAAAATACTCAATACGATTCACGGGGCATTAAGTACGTCGCAACTTTATTGGGAAAAATATTGTGAGCAGAAAACATTTATTATTAATGGGCTAATTCAGTTGCTGTTATTGGCTTTCAGTGGATCGTTAGTTTTAAAGCAATACAAAATACTCACAGATTTCTTTTACATTTATTTAGGGCATGAATGCGTAGCAGCTAGTACGTTCCGTTGACAATAGCACAAGTCAAGCAACTCTTGCAAAGGTCCATCATTGGATTGGTAACTAAAAGAGTATAAGTAATATTTTGTTGATTCGTAGATTATATTCGTTTTACAAGTAAGCTTCTTGCTTAGAATGTGACTAGATGGCGCCATACAGATGCCTGTGGTAATTTATATAAAAAATAAATCATCATCATCATCAGCTCATTAAACGTCCCCACCGAGGGGCACGAGCCTACCCGTATAGGGTGATTAGGCCTTAGTCGTCCACGCGGGCCCAGTGCGGATTGGACGACTTCACACACAACCTTCGAATCTCTTCGTAGGCGTGCATGAAAGTTTCCTCACGATGTTTTCCTTCACCGTAAGAGCGTCGGATAATGTACATATATTTTCGAAAATTCGAAAACACATTGGTACGTGTCAGGATTTGAACCTCAGCCCTCCTGGTAGGAAGGCGACAGTCCACACACTGAGCCAACAATAAATAAACAATAAATAATAAAACAATAAATAGAATCCTTTAAGCAAAATTGAAAAGCAGTATTTTAAAAAGTGATGACGCGTGTTGACACGCACCTGTAGGCATTTTATTTCAAGGTAAGGCTCAAGTTATAATGCCGTTTTGATATCTTTAGGATGAAATTATGCATTGTGTCTCAATTTAGCAATGCCTGTTGTTCTTCTTTCACAGAGCGTTGACGTGTAGTAGAATAATTCTATTATCTTTACGGCTCAAACGCCAGTACGCATCTGCCTGCATTACCTTTGTGTGACAGAGATATATATATTCATAAATGCAAGAGTGAGAGAGATAGTATAACTGGATATAACCAAGAGAGAATCATAGTAACTTTTATTAGTAAACAGGTTTGAGTGAAATTAACTTGGCTATGACGCAATTGCAATGAACAAATATTTTAGATTAATAAAGCGTACATTTTCATTCTATTATTTCTTTTTAATGTCCTGAATTTAAAATTTGCCTTCATGCTTATGCAGGAAAACATTTAAAATAAAATTCTTTGCCTTTGGAGTAATTGCCCGGCATATAATGGAGCGGCTTTCTCCTTTTCTGCGGAGCTATCTCCCAAAGACGTTTTAAATAGTGTTTGTGTTGTTACTTGATTTGTTAGAGTATGGCCAATATACGTATTTTAATTTTAATACTGAAATTTGTGGATTATCGCCTATTAAATATAAATATGGTAAAATATCTCTACTTCTTTTAAAACCATTCCATACCATTAAACGTATTCTTAAGTGTAGATAAAAACATAGGTACCTATATATTTAAATAAAATATAGCAGGATCATTTGTCAAGAGTAAAGCTTAAGATAAACCACCGTTACGCCTCATATTTCTAAGGGAAGCCTCCAACCAGCTCCTAGGCAATCTAGCTTTTGGCATTACTCAATATTTACCAAGAATACATTCCCAAACGTATTTATATTGGCAACATGAGAAAAATTCGCGGATATTTGTTCTTACGTAAACCTCTTGCATATGTAATGTGATTTTTTTAGAAGAACGTCTTGGTTAAGGCGTATGGGCTTACAATTTTCTTGGAATCTACTTAAGCATCACAATTACTTATTAACTGTCCTTATCATATTCGTCGCAGTGTGAAGTTAGGTATGTTCCCGAAATGTGTCATTGAATCGAATAGCCACAGTAATAAAAAAACAGTTTTGTTGTTCGCTGTTGGACGGCACGCTCTTTTTGTGCTGGATTTTAAATAAAGGCAGACAGCCTACCTGGTTGCTTATCAGCAAAGATATTCTGTAAACTATGTTTAGACACGTCACCCGTGCCTGAAAAACGAACCGCCAAAGAGAATACAGTTGTAGGCTCTTCGTTTAGGTAAATGTACGCTCATTTGAAATATGTGTATGTTTGCTGTCGCTGCATTCGGAACACTTTTTCAGTTGTTTTGTGAGCATATTGCGAATCTATACTGTTTACATCATTGGTGATGAGTGGCAACGAGTACACCCGTGATCCCAAGACAATAGTTTAGTTACTAGCTTGTGACGTAAGGATGCTAGTCACAGTTCCCTGCAGTATTCGGTACTTCACAGCATATGTATTGACGACCATGGGGTGTAATGGTTGAGAAGACAGCTGATACACCCAGGGTTCCGAGTTCTATCCCCAGGCTGTACAAACATTTGTGTGTGTATGTTTTTCTTGAATTATTTTTCTTAAAAATATTTAAACTAAAGTAATTATACAAACAAAGATTTGACAGCGTTACAGAGAAAGAAATAATTTATCAACTAATTAATAATTAATTAAAGAACATAGAATACATAAAAAAGCAATTGGGCGCCAATATATATTATAAAATTATATAATTAAATGCTAACAATGGGTCGGCGCGCGGTCACTTGACAAGCATTGGAGGATTGCACTCGTATTAATAAGGTTTCTAAGGCCTAGTAGGGTGTAAGTTAAAGAATTTCTCTTTCATTTTACTTGGTGCCAGACTCAATACTGAGTCGTCTTCCACACACAAGTGCAAAACACTTCTATTTTACGGGACGATATCATGCACTGCGTTGGTACCTACCTAGACGACTCAGTACCGAGTCTACCACCTAGTATCTATTATATTTCTATCAATAAAAATAGGTTACACTGCACAGTCCATAATATTTTTTATAAATATTTCTATAATTTTACTTTGTCGACAGAAGTTAAGGCAAAGTTCTGGCATTAAAAGCTCTTCTGTCCAATATAAGGCAATAATAATACTTATGACATCTTTGGTGAATATTCATTAACGCCTTAATGAGATACATTAACTCAAAGCAGATTTATTCCATATTATATATCATTATTTACTAATGAAATATGTACAAAATATGATCATATTATATTATTTACGAGGGAAATATTATATTGATTTCTGAACATGAATAATATTTATATAAAAATAAACGAAATTTTACCTTTTTATACCAGATTATGGTAGCCAGTCTTTTATGCAATAGTTTTACGAAAAAAGTTTTAACTTAATTTACCAACAGAGCTCGCTGGATTAGCAAGTTAAAATGGCAGTGAGCTGAAAAGTCCGATTCTGAAATTACTGTATATTGTGAATAAGCGTGTTGTGCCAAAGTAACACTGTTCCCATTTTCGGGAGAACGTTGTCCACTAAATACCATTTAACTGTCCTAACGAAGATTGCTCAATGTGTGGCTTAATGGTGTGGACTGTTGGCTTTAGATCTGGTGGGCGTAGGTTAAAATATCACCACGTACTAATGTGTTTCCGATGCTCTTACGGTGAAGGAAAACATCGTGAAGAAACCTGCGCACGCCAGCGAAGAGGTTCAAAGGTTGTACGTGAAGTCGGCCAATCCGCACTGGGACTGCGTGGACGACCACCTCTTTACGGGTAGGCTCGTTCCCCTCGGCGGGGACGTCTAATGGGCTGATAATGATGAATGATAAGTGCAATAATTCGACGTTTTGAGCAAATTGACATATGACGTAATCAGAATCAGCACACTATATCAGAGCTCTATATTTTCGCCTTAGACGTCTTTCCTTGATGTCTTAATATCTAAATTACGATGCCTAAACACCGGAATATGTGGTTACGACATGGACAGCTTGGAATTTAAAAAGTAGTCCATACAATAAAAAGTCCATAAAACATATTAAGTGACAGTTTGCCACGAGCTACTGGACTTGACCGAATCTGGATGACGAAAAAAAGGTCTATGGTAGCGCAAAAAAAAGGAGACTTCTATCCAGCTGTGAACTACGGTAGGTTAAAATGATAAAAATCTTCAGGTCAATATCACAATACTCATTTTTACCAACACAATAAAGCGTTTAACATTAATTCACATGCATAATTACAAAAGTATGAACTCGTGTTTGAGAAATAAGATTGACTAATCAAAAAGTAACCAGTTTTACTTGGAATATTATAAATACCTTACAAGTATGTTCTTATGTTCTGATACACTTCCGACAAAGCTTGTTAATTAGTGTACGATTACTTATATTTAATTTTTATTTTAAGTTCTTTTTATCGTTTTAGCTACATTTTCTTTGGAGTCTTAACAGATTTAGTGACTAAATTAAATTACCATTATTATAATATACATTTACTCCTTTCGGTCTGAGATATCTCCGAAAATACATCTTCCCATATAGCAGTCTACCCAAACAAACACTACCTACTAATATTATCTAGCTCCTCCCGAAAGTTACTTGAGGGCTGAGCCTTGCTCGGGGAGCCCTTAGGCTCAATTAAATAAATTCAACATGTTAAAACAATTACTACGTTGAATTTTTGAGACAAAACGTAGGCTGACCCCCAACGGATGACCTAGTTGCAGATGGCGGGTAGCAGATGGAAGTCAACTGCTAGGAATCCTGAGGAGGGTCTTCGTTCAGCAGTGGACATATTAGGCTGCAATGATATGAAATATATAAGATTCAAAACGTGGACATCCCTAGGACAACAAGAATGTTGGCCTTTATTCAAATTTAAAATTCGAGGATTCCCTTCATCTTCGAAATTGTCTATTATAACCTATTACAACGAAAGAGTTATCGAACAATGTCTACTCCATTAGGTAGTAAACTCGATACTGAGTTGTCTAGATAGGTACGAGTACTACGCAGTCCAGATATAGATCAGAACTACCTCATAATAAATAAAGATAAGTAAAATATAAGAGTGCTGTCAGACTTATCCTAAAAGTTAGTGTTAGTGCCCATTTTCAAACTCGGGTCTAAAGTTAGTTGGCTGACTTGTTTTAGCCTAGGGCAATTACTAAACCGCAATTGGGTTAGCTGTGTCTAATTTTATCCGAACCAAATCATGAATAGATGCTATAAAAATTCATTTAAACTTTCCAGTTAAGTGAGTTATGTGAAGTTAATATTGAAATTATACTTTTTGAATTTGAAACATTTGAATAAACCTCTGTTCTTTGGCGTTTCAAATAATAACAATCATTAAGCGGCCCAGTATTGGGATTGAAAAGCAACGAACAACTTTGTAAGGGGAAATGTGTCATCATAATACTTCTGTGGTCTTTCTTGGGTTTGGATCACAGCGCGACTCTAGGTCTTGGACTCGAATCTGGCAGGAAAACTATTGGATAGTGAAAAATCACTTTGGTTACAAACATTGTTTGGTGTGGATATTGCCGGTCAGATGATTGCGCCTTGTCTAAAAAGAAAGATTTATTTCGTGCGTTGAAGGCTACGTTAAGCCGTCGTTCCGTAGTCACTTGGTAGGTTACAGTCCTATCCTATATCCACATATGATGTGCTGTGTCTGCGTGCGTATGTAAGTGCGTGCTTGAGAACGTGCGTGAGTGCGTGCGTGTGTGTGCATGTTAAAGTACGTACTTTTAATGAGCACTCTTGGCTTAATGTTGACTGTGTGTATCCTTTAAACTTATAACAAATACTGTGGTTTCCTCCATTTTAATAATAATAAGAATATAATATTCGAGTTAAGCACCATCGGATCATCGCGACGTAGGTAGTCCTAATTTTATTATCATAGTTACTGGCTTTTATATGAAAATTAGCGTTAACATATTTATGATGCGACCTAATTGTTTTAGTAACTAGAGGGTTCCTTGACTCTTTAAGGAAGCATCTATTTCGAGGCACATAAAACATCTGGGAGTCAGTTAGCTTTTGATTGAAATGGCCATCTAACTTATTAATACGTTGGGCTATGGGAATTGGTGAAAGTTCTTTTTATGAAAAAAGTAAGCAATCTCAATGGGCTCTTTACTATGATGACGATGTCATCATTGTCGGATTGGTGTGTGTTAACGATTTCCATATGAAGAATGTAGCCGGGACTGATAGCTAAACGCAAGCGCGGTATCATCTTTCCTTTTAGATAATGGTGATTTAACTTATCTCTTTAATAGTGGAGTAGTCTCAGACTACATAGAAATAATAATAATTTATTTATTGACATAAAACATTTGCAATAATAATGTTGTGGAACTCCTGACTTCCGTGATAGGTATACAAACCTGCGTTACAGAAACCAGTGCTCACTCCCGACCTTGGATATCAAAATAGTTTTGTTTAACTTAACCGAGAAAAATCACACAACTTAATCTGATTGTTTAACGTTTTTTTCATATTAGAAGTTATAGTTTTACCATTATGTACCTTTGTTCTTGCATTTTAAAGATTAACATAACAGTAATTTCAAAACTAAAAGTTCACCAGACAGGCTTTTCGTTTATAATAGCAAGAAATTCAAGTTTCTTACATTTCTCCAGACCAAACATTGGCTTGTATAAGAAAACCATTATATTCAACTCGCATACTGAATTCCAAGTAAACGGATCCCACACAGTTTTAATTACCATAAATTGAAACTTATGCTCGAATGAAATACCACATTTTGCTAACAAATTAGTTACAGTTCCAAACAAACGTCCGTAACATGGAAACACGTTTAGTACAAAACAACGATACGGCTTCTCTTGCCAACCGTGAAAATTAATTGTAACGAACGCACGTAGATCCGGGAACGATAAATACAGATTCCAAACAGTGTGTACCTAATATCTCTGGGCAACAGTTCCATATAGTTGAGCGAGTTGAACGAGTGATGTAGGGGCGGAGGGATATGGTTCAATGTTTGAAGAATTTATTTCTCTCACGAATATACCGCTGTCCAATTAACATTAAGGATATGATTACGTACCTAGATTTATGTGACGCGCAGTACTGCAACGGTGTTACAAGAAAGGACCAGAGATTATTTAGAAAAAAATATATACAGCAGAGTTCTCGAATATTGTGACTTAATTTTGTGGGTCGCATTGCAAGTATTGCATTCAGTTCCAGTTCGTTAGGTTGGTCCGTTGTGTTGGAAATATTGCTTTTAGGATTTTAGAAGTTTTAAATTCGTTTATCTTGTTGCATCCATGCAATGTCTCTATTGTTTGAAGTAAAAGTATCTTGTTTTGTTACTCGTATCAACTTAATTGCCTTCGTGGTGTGAGGGTGGAGTTTATACGTCAACTGAACCGAGATTGTGGGTTCAAATCTCACTGGCAGATTGCATAAATGCGATTTTTACAAACACATTGCAGGCTGCAATTACAATATCCAAAATGAAAAAAAAAACCGTCCGCGCTTCGGAGTGTTTGCTAAACTGTCGCTTCCGACTGGAGTGTGGCACTAAGTGGTTTCTTCTTTGTGTCTTTTTTCATAAATAATTACCAATTTTGTCGTGATTTATTTTATTGATTGTATATTTTATAAACTGCCAATTTATTTCACACTTTTGCCTGAACATCGGAATGCAAATCGAGATGCAAATCTATTATAATAGCAACACTGATGCTTAATGGATGTGACGTCACATGCGTCATAAAAATGGCGCACGCTTCTACAGGCAGTTGATTGTCAGCATTCGAGAGAAACAGTCACTTGGGGAACATCTATCGCCTGTCTTACGGAGTAATAGAATTTATAAAGTATTTGTATTCGAGAATCAATTTAGTACTAGGGCTTATCGCCATATACTTATAGTTTCATAAAATTTATGTGATAAAAATTTCGCTTACCATCAGATTGATCGTCAGCTTTGATAACAATCTATTCTAATTCTAATCTATCAGTTATAAAAATATGATAGACAGCATATAATATTTTTAACTAGCTCTGTATAATCGATATCAGTTTACGGTTCATTGTTTCAATAATGCGCTCAACTGTATCACGAATTGGAAACCACCTTATCGCCGCAAGGCAACATGATGACGAGGGTACAAACTTCAGCGAACTTTGAAGTGGCTTCAATAAAAGGAAGCGATTCTGACAAATTGTTCAGCTCACAAAGTTTACATAAGATGTTACATCGATCAGAGCTTCGGGCGGAATTATAGGTTTCTGAATGGTTACCAACGTAAGACTAATGGAAAATTTTCATTGTATAAATACAAGCTTTTTTCGCAGTAAATGATTTCTGGCCTTATGCATTTTATGCGGGTGTCGAGAGTTAAAATGTAGTAGGCCATGCTTTGTGATAATATAATATATTTCATTATTTATTGTTCTCACATATAAACGGGGATTACAAAACCCTCTTAAAAATAAGTAAAATTGCGAAAAAATAAAAGTCTATGTGAGAAACAGGTCTCTGAACAAGGAAGCCCAAGTGACAGATTACTAGCCCGTCCACCACCGGACGAGAAATTTTGAACAATACTTTATTAACCAGTAGAACTTATGATTCGAAATGAATGAATTGGCCGGCTCGATCTGAGTGGCCTCAGTAAATACGAGCCGTGTGACTCAGGTTCTTAAAAGCCTGGAAATTCCCCTTCCCTCCTACTCATATTTCTTTTATATTTTTTATTTAATGTTGGCAACGCATTCGATGCTTTCTTGGAGTAACGAGTGTTCATGCGTAGCGATAGCTCTCACCATCAGGTTAATCTTCTGCTCGTTTACGTAAAATGAAGGCAAATGAAATTAAAAATGTTATAATTAATACCGAGGTAAAATAAAAATTACATGCAAACCACCTTAATGGATGTAAGTAGTTTTTGTCGAAATATTAACCGTCCACAAAAATCTGGAATCAGTTACTGAAACAACGATTTGCTCTAAGTATAACCTTAGTATGAGGGCCATGATGTCATTTACCATCAAGTAAGCCGTATGCATTAGAGAAACACCATAGACAAACAAATTGAAATCGCAAATTATCTTAACAAAATTTTTAGACACCTTATTTTGCTATGAGCAGGTATTTTGACTCTAACATTATTTGTGACAAGTTCAACATCCTTCATCTTACGTTACGTTTAACGAGTAATTAGCGGTTGTTGATTCCTAATTAACCGGCCAAATATGAACTTGAATGCTTTCAGTGCCTTTACGAGTTTTCTGTGCTTAAGTTTATTTAAGAGTGAATATTACACTAGCTTTTGCCAACGGATTTGCTCGCGTTAAATTCGGGGTAGCACAGTTTCCCTTACGTGATTACGAAAACAGAATATTATTTTTACGCTGCTGTAGATGGTATAATACGTCTTGCTATCGATTTTTATCTTTCCACCTTGGAAACTGCGAAAACTCCCATAAAAAATACTCCCCCCCCTTTTAAATCTTTGCGGGACAAAATTCACCATACCAAATTTCATCAAATCTGTTCAGCCGTTAAGGCATAACAAACAGATAGAGGTTTACTTACGTATTTATAATATTAGTGTGTATTAATAACAGTAAATAACAACAAATTAGGCTATAAAACGATATTTTGTTTTTTTTTCTGTTTTTTTCTTGAAGGAGGTAAATAGTGACGGCCCCTCAACTAACTTCATAAGACCCTAAAAGTGAAAGTTCACTAGCCTCAATTTTCTACAAAACCAAAGATTTGAAATTTTTTACAAACGATTGTCGACGTTAACCATTCAGCCGTCGGATTCAACCATACAGAACTCACTAACTAACTACCTTTCATAGCCGTAGTAACCACATTTTTGTAGAAACTCGTTGCCAAAATCAATTGTTCGGCATACACTGTTGTGGCACAGTTTAACCGTTTCTTAAATTAACTGAAGATAATAAATACTATCAGGAATGCGAACTGTGATAAATCACAACAGGAATCTGGGCAGAAACAACAAATGTCGGGCGTATCAGAAATGTCCCGCGCACCCCAAACCGATATCAAAAAATAATTGGTTATGAAATCGCCACAGAGTTGCGTTTTGCAAAATTGAAACAATTTATTGTTATAAATGTCAAATCATTTATTAATGCACAAACTATGAACTTTTGACTTTGTAAACAATTGTGCTAAATATATCGCAGTTGCAATACATTGATTAAAATGAAACTACGTGTTAAGCAGAGCTAAGCTTATGTGCTTAAGAAAATTCGTGCTACAAGAAGGATAAAATTTATAAAATAAAGGTTGTAAATAGTTGAATACAAAGTATTTAATTTTCATTTAAAGATACCAAAATATACGCCAAACAGCCAAACGCCAAACGCCTCAACAGGCCAAACCACCAGTTGTAAGCATCAAAACTCATATTTTTAGTTTAGTATTTTAATCGTTTTTTATTATATTTTTGTATATTTTTTGACGTTGATAAGTGCTTTTTGTAAGCCTAATTTGAAATAAATGTTTTTGACTTTGACTTTTGACTTTGATACCAGAGTGGTCATGCTGGTATATTTTAACCGGCAGATGTTATTATTCATAAGCAATTTTATTGTATTGTAATCTAGAAAAGTGTATAGTCCTAATAATAACAGTCTTAAAAAATTGATATAGGTAACAGCCTATAAAGGCCCAATGCAGTGCACAGGCCTTCCCGCACACTATAGCTATGGGGAGATTGGACCGTAACCACGCGGGCCCAATGTGGATTGGTGGATGTTAACGACTACCATTCTTAAATTGTACCGTGCTCTCCGAAGCACGAAATCATCTTTATATTCGGATAATCAGGTGATTCAGCCTGTAATGTCATAACTAAACTAGGAAAAATCGCACATAGTGACATTTCAATGTGGGATTCGACCCACGCCTTTCGCGTGTGAATATTTTTGTTTGTTTGTGTATGCATCGCGATAATTTTAGACTTTGAAGGTATTATAACGAGGTTTTGAACATATTAACTAATATAAGTTACAAGTATTACAATATTTAAAATATCTTTGTCGCAATGCGCATGGGTGTCGTAACCCTAGCCCATGCGTTTCATGTAGCTGTAACGTTAACTTTGATTTCCAGTCCGCATTATAACATGACGGTGTAGTGATAAATAAAACAGTAGCATATTGTTTTCCCCCGATATAAATACCCGGCTAAGCATGGCTTGAACGCAATACGCATTACGTCACACGTCAGGGTGAACATCGTAAACAAAGCGATAAAAAAATTGGCAGATCACTTTGTGGGTTTCGGCGGGAATTAATTCTCGTGTGGCGGGTGTGTTGCTATCAGTGAGTTGCTGTCAAAAGTAAATTGACTGACACGTGCGCGCTGTACTAAAAATAACACCGTTTATAGGTGTACCACAAAGTCTTACAATTAAGGGAAACTGGTAAGGAGTTTCGTAGTTGCACGCTTAAAACAAAAAACAATAAACAAAGGCTACTATTTGTTTTTGATAACAAATGAATGTAACGTTATTTAAAAATAATATTTAGGAAAAATTGTAACTTTTGTGGGCAATTATTAAATTTAGTCCGCTAGTATTAATCTTTTTAGCTTTTTCATATTATTATTTGTTAAGTTAAAAAATTGTTGCCCTCGTTTTTCAAGTATTTTTATATGTATGAAATATTGCATTTATTAACCCTTTGAACGCTTATGACACCTCAAGGCGTCAGAAATAATACATTTTCTATATATTAGTATATCTGGATTCCTGGCGTTCAAACAAGGTAAATTCTAAATAAAAAGAGCCACACAAAACTAAGTATGTTTATTTTATTGTGCCCAAGTGAAGCTTTCCGTCTCATCTTAATTGGAAAATAATGGGCAAGTTGTAAATTGTCCTTTGTCAGTTAATTTAGGTTTATAGCCTATGTTAAGGGTGGGAGGTTTATGCTTATTTTGGTTTAGTTGTGCTCTTAAATTTCAAGAATTTATTTCTCAAATTTTGGTCCATCAACTTGGTGTTGTTAAAACTAATAAACTATAGTACAAACTCGAGTTTATCTATCTATACTAATATATAAAGCTGAAGAGTTTGTTTGTTTGAACGCACTAATCTCAGGAACTACTGGTTCGATTTGATAAATTCTTTCAGTGTTAGATAGCTTATTTATGGAGGAAGGCTATAGGCTATATATCATCACGCTACGAGTAATAGAAGCGGAGCAGCAATGAAGAATGTTTCAAAATCGGGGGTATTTTTTCATACTTGGAGCTTTCGCTGCGTACGCTGCGTAAACGGTAAAGTTACACAAAAGTCATGTATGAGAGTATTGTTTTGCTTTTAATGGTCTACAAAAAGTCCGCAACAGCATATATCTATCTTTTAAGGTTAGCTCACTATAACATATTTTTTGCTAAAAAAAAATCTGAAATTGACCCAAACTTCAAAGTTGGAGGGAGGGGAAATCGTATGTATAGTGATAAATGCAAGTACCATGTTATCCCGAATTTAATGCGAGCGAAGCCGCGGGCAAAAGCTAGTTCTTTATAAAATTTCAGATGTTTTGAGTAGTACGTAATAAAGAACATTTAAAGTATCTTTTAGTGCCTATAAAAATAATGATGAAGACCTTTTATGGTTTTTTATCAGGCGTTTTCGATATAATTCAAACTATTTAATATGTTATCATATAAGTATATTTTTTCCAACCGAAGAAGTTGCTTAAACTGTCTTTTCTTGTTTACTTAGACTTAACTTATTTTGTCTTACATCCACAATCTCAGCTGTTTAATTGTTTAAATAGCATTGGAATAATTTGCTACTGTTTATTGATTCATCTATCTTCCTATCGCCGTATGTAGTAGAGTCATTTAGAATGGCCGCACTATATCATATTTTATAATTTGGCTAAAGTTAGATCAATTGTCTGATAAATGATTTGAACTAATAAAACTGGGAAAAATGCACAAAGTAACTATTATTTTTAATCCTGCGGGATTCGAACCTACGACCCCGGACCACGCTGCTTACGCTTGGGCGTAACTCAAATAAAATTTTCAAACGTATTTAAAAAGCCCAAGCTAAAGTACATTATTTGTAAATACTAATAAATACGAGTTCTATAGTATTTATTCCATCATCAGCTCATTGAACGTCCCCACTGAGGGGCACGAGCTTGCCCGTAAGGGTGTTTAGGCCTTAGTAGACCACGCGGGCCCATTGCGGATTGACCGACTTCACGCAAAACCTTTTAAATCTCTTCGCAGGTGTGCGCAGGTTTCCTCAACAATGTTTTCCTTCACCGCAAGAGCATCAGATGAAATTCGAAAACACATTGGTACGTGGCGGGATTTGAACCTCAGCCCTCCCGGTAGGATGGCAACAGTCCACTATTGAGCCACACGCTCTCATAGTATTTATTTTGTTCACAAATAGCGCAACTGAAATATAATTAAAATAATATAATTGAATATTCCAAAATAACACACCAAACTAATTGAATACTTTGATAATACTAAATACAAGCGATTCTGTCTCTATTAATCATTTAATATATTTTTAAAAGGGTGCTTTAATTAAATGTTTAAAGATTAGTATTAGCTATATAATTAAAAGCTCTACTCCTATAATACAAGGATCGTAAAGCAGTAATTAAAAAGGTGTACTAGGATCATATAACTAAATAATATTCGCACATCCATACTCGAATGTGGATTAATAGATTCAAATTGCGTGAAACACTGTTCCAATTTAGAACATGCAATACAATACCTATTGTTTGATTTGCAATTTATTGAAGCACTCAATCAAAGCACCCTTGTGTTACGGCAACTTAGTTTGTTCTACATTTATAACTTGACAGCGATAACTTTAATTGCAGTTCACTTCAAGATTACATACTTAATAGCTGTTAATTAATAGTTCTGACATGCAAGAACATTATAGGTTAATATGAAAAGTTTTGAACCTTACACCGCCGCAGTGGTATAGGTTAATTTCAACTTCTATTACTACAACATAGGGTTATGTAAGAGTGTACCCGTAGGTACAGGTTATATTCATGATCTAAGAACACACACACACACACGCACGCACACACACACACACACACACACACACACACACACACACACACACACACACACACACACACAACATACACACACATACACACACAACACACACACCACACACACCACACCACCACAACACATACACACCACACACACACACACACACACACACACACACAAACACACACACACACCACATCTGTGTCCATTGCCTAGTGACGTGAACAGCATTGGGTGCGAATTATGCAGGAAACTGCATTGTGTAAGTCAGTATCACCTGATTGTCCGAAAAGATATTTCAGACCTCTGCTTTGCTCGGCAGCTCTCAACAACATGAGTTGGTGATAGCTGCCGAACTATAGCTACTAAGATGACTTAGTAGTTTTAAATTTGAATTAATTGTACAATTAATTTTATAAATTTGGAACATAAAAACTAAAACGATACAATATTAATAAGATAATGTATTGTTATATTTAACTACTTATGACCTAAATTTAAAATACAATATTGTTATAAAAGTACGTTTCGTTAAAAACCACTGTCGTTGTATCTCCGATTTCAAACAAAAAAATGTTCCATACATCTGTTTAAAACTGTAACGAAGTAACTTCAATACGAACGAAGTACATATAGTACCCAAGTTTGCAAGTCAAATTAAGTCCCCGCCACAGAATTATGACAACAATAATTTTAAATATTGTCCCGCCCACTGCCTTCATCACCCGCCTTTATTTTAATAATTGTAGGACGTCCAGATGGATCTTAGGGAATGTTATTTAACATGCGTTAAGTAATGAAATAAAAACTTTGGTCTGTTTGCCAAGATTCCTTTGTTATTACTAAATTATGTAAACGAATACAAATGCATTGGTAATTTAAAAGAGAAGTTAGGGCGTTGTTTGTTTCCGATCGGGGAAGACGAAGTGTTTACGAGAACAATATCAACAAATCTGTTTAGCTTCACAATAGTGTTCTTGAGCATAGTCTTGTTTTAGCTTTTGTGTCTATCTTTGGAAAGTTTTGAAGGCCTAATCATATTGTAAGTGGAAGTTTAATTTTCAATGTTCCTAGGAAGGGCGATTAGGTTAGCTAGTATTTAATATCAATTAAATAATTTTGTGTAACTCATTCTTGTGAAATGAAATTATTGTGTATTTAATGTTTTTTTTATATTATAAATTGATCTGGACGGTAAGTTCGCTTACCTGATCGTAAGTGACACACCTAACCATAACAGAGCAGTATTGAAGAATAACAGTCACTGTGTTTTCCTCGCTAACATCGCTCTGCGCCCGTCACCCGAATATTAGGTCACATATGTGTATACCTAACTTAAACGAGTATCGAGTCTACTACCTACTACTATAAAATTATAAAGTCATCATCATCATCAGCTCATTAAACGTCCCCACCGAGGGGCACGAGCCTACCCGTATAGGGTGATTAGGCCTTAGTTGTCCACGCGGGCCCAGTGCGGATTGGACGACTTCACACACAACCTTCGAATCTCTTCGCAGGCGTGTATGAAGGTTTCCTCATGATGTTTTCCTTCAACGTAAGAGCGTCGGATAACGTACATATATTTTTCGAAAATTCGAAAATACATTGGTACGTGTCGGGATTTGAACCTCAGCCCTCCCGGTAGGAAGGCGACAGTCCACACCACTGAGCCACCGACGCTCTAAATTATAAAGTAAATATGCGTATTGATATAGAATAAAATAAATTTGTCTGAAATGATGTCATTCTCCACAAAAAAATATTTTTTATTGAAACATAAAATTACCTTTACGTCATGTAATTTTTTTTGGGTTTTCTTATTGATTTTGTATGTTTTGAAAACGTAAATACATTCCAATTTCATTTCTTAATAACACTTAATTTAGGTTAGGTATTTGGGGTAGAATATAAATTGAAATTGATTCTACTATAGGAAGGTTTTTCATCGTGTAATACGTGAAACCATTATCTTTAATAATAATAAATATTATTTATTTCACAGTAGGGACCTCAGTCTATTTGTTTATCTCATAAGTATATCCATCCCAATGCGAGAGAGACTGGTGTCTGAGATCAGTTTGGAAAACTGGTGTTACATGTCACCAGGCTCACCCCTTCAGGGGAATAAATGTAAAAGAACCATTCCATATTAATCAGCGGGGTGAATATAAATTAAAAATCAAAGCTTTGGTGTCGATTCACATAATTAAAAATAATAAATCCCAACCTTATTGCTAAATTAAATAAACACACACTTTTGGGTGCAAGTGTGTGTGAGCGAGTGTGTGCGTGTTTTTGTACGCGTGTGTTCATATGTTAAATTTTATGTACTTGGTAACAAGAACTTTGCTGACTCCACTTTCAATTAATTTGACTTGTATCTAGGCATTAAGTTATACATTTCTAGTCTGTTAAGTCAAGGTGTTTGCCAATTTACGTGCCAGTGTTCGGGCGTTCACACTTGAATTGATTACAATACATTCAATATAATAGACTAAAGTAAGGGTCGTATTATATTTTACATATTGGATTGCAAAAGATCTTATATTTCGTAGTATTACTTATGATTTTAGTCGTGTTCTGGACTGAAGGGATGAGATGAGTCAATTGAATTTCAGAATACTATCATTTACTACCAACGAGTCCTTTAAAGTAGAAATGATTTAATGTTTTGGGCCTTTATAACTTTAAAAGTTTGACAGAGTCATCTCACGATACGAAGGCTGGACTTTATCTCGGTCAGAGATTAGCCTAGCTATTCAGCGCGGTAACGTGATCAGCTTCTTGTGTACCTTTCCACATGATGGCGACCTCAAGCAGAATTTATAGGGCACTAACTCTTTATAAAATATGTTTTGGAATAAGTTGACGGGATTTTAGGCTATTTGATTTTTTATATTATTTTTAAATTGTATTTTATTAGAATAGATAGTTCTAATAATATAAAATGAAAGTTAAAATTGTATGTAATACTTAATATTACGATTTGGAAGGAACTTTGAGTGAGCCTCGATTGATATTTTATACAGACTACAAATGTTATGATGATATTAAAGATGCCAACGTATTTTTCTTAAAAAGTATTTACTCAGATTAATCAACAATCAGATCTAACTTGGTATTTTTATGCTATCGACGTCGGTTATTACACCAGGAGTTCCGGGTTCAGTCATCGGGCAGAACAAACATTTGTGTGCATGATTGTTCCTACTGGGCTGGGTGTTTTTTTATGTATGTATGTATATATTTTCAAAAAAGTATAATATAAGTATGTTTATCCATTGTTAAGTATCCATATTAGCGGCTAATGCTTAGTTATGGGATATTTCATTAAATATTGCCTCTCTAAAATACTTAATGGGACGACATTTCTTATTTGGGGAATATCAAAGGACACGGAATATATGTGCAACCTGTTACATACACGTTTTCAACAATATCACTAAGTTAGACCTTCCAGCTACCAGAATAGAGCACAAAATGTTGTAGGATTAACGTAAAACTTAACGTTCCCAACACTGTTCTCGATTAAATTGTTAAACGATGCTACAATTGTTCATCGCACGGTAAGATGAAGCTTAATTTGTCGATATAAATTATCTAGACAGTTTAATTGAAAGCCGTAATGTATATGTTTAAATTTAACAATAGTAAAAGCATCTATATGCTTAGAACAAGAATAGACATGAATTATGACCCAGTGAACTATATAGAGGTCACAATGACAGATACGTATACTATCGACAATATAAATGGTGTTATGGTAGCGACGTTCGGCTAGTTCAACAAGGGTTTCGGGTTTGATTCCCAGGCAGTACGAACATTTGTGTGCATGGACTGGTATTGGTCTGGGTGTTTTAAATGTATAATATGTTGTATTTATTAACAAAAAAAGTTCGATTCTGTCGTCATTTTCTGCCACGTACAATAAAACTGTGGAATGAACTTCCTCTGGAAACATTTTCGGAGCAATACGACCTGGCGTCTTTCAAAAATAGAGCGTACACTTTAGTGTAAGCGTAAGAAGGAGCCGGAACCTTTTGTGGGAGCAGTTCTTAATATTTATTGTGGAATAATTCCAAAATAAATCTTGTCTTTCTTTCTTTCAATACAAACAGAAGTGTTCATGTACAGAATTGTTTGTACTTCCAAGTGATGAACCCAGCTTGGAGTAGTAGTCGACGTCTCAACCATTATACTAAAGGGGTCGCTAAAAGTAACTTACCTATCGACCGACTAACCGAAATATTGACTAATAACCTTCTGAAATTGAGGCAGCCCACATAAAAGCTCAATGCCTCTCCGCTCTTACAAGAAAAAAGCGACAGCATTTTATAACTTCAATCAGTATTATTAGCCGAAATTAATTTTTCCTAGTTTTTTTTCTCTGCTATGAAATTGAATTTATTACTTTGAAGTAATGCTAACTACCTAAGCTTCTTAGAAATTGTATCCATTGAGAATATATAGAGGAAAATGACGAAATATTAGGCGAGACGGCAATATTATATTTGAAGATTGAATATTTTTTTTATGAAAAATTAGTATTACTTCTTATTTATACTATAGACGTTTCATATATGGCTGCTGGTTTTAAATACCTGTGCATATACAAATCAGGTCGTCTGCGTAGGTACTTTAATCTCCAGGAATATTAAGCTGAATAGACATCTTGAGCAGAAACTCCAACGCCAGTCTTTATCCCAGCAGTTTGACTGATCCTAAATACTTTATAGTGATAGACAGAAACATACCTATAGAAAGAAAACAGAAAAACAGACAAATAATTAATTCATCAGCTCATTAAACGTCCCCAACTAGAAGGAGTTTTACGAGTAGGGTAAAAGGTATATAGGTCTTAGTCGTTCATGCGGACCCAATGCGGATCGACCGACTTCTCGCACAATCATTGAATTTCTTCGTAGGCGTGTACAGGTTTCCTCACGATGTTTTCCTTCCACCGTAAGGATCGGATCATGTACATATAATTTCGAAATGAAATTGTTACGTGGCTGCTTCCGAGCTTGCGCCCTCCAGATAGGAAGGCAACAGTCTACAACAATGAGCCATCACCGCTTCAAAAATTTATAACAAAAAAAATTAACAGAGTCCAGTGGTCAATCGTGTACAAGCCTCCTGGCACTTATGAGTAAGTGAGATAGATAAGAAAAGTAAACAGATTAGCACTAAGAAAAAACGGAAAATATGAACAGTTTTTAGAATTTGTGTGTCGCGTTGGTGGGGGGAACGGACAAAACTTCTTGCCGGAGTCTTCTCAGTGGAACAAACTTTGAAAATGAAAATAAAAAGTGTTAATTCTGTTTAGGTCTTTAAAGAACACTTATGAATGTCAATGAAGCTACCATTTTATAAATAGTTATAACATCTGTTTTTAAATTAAAACGGTTCAAAAGTATCTTTTTTTTGTGAGAAATTAACTAGATAATTATTCTGAATGTTGAAACGGAAGAAGTTATGGAGTGGAGACCACGTCTTTACAAGCGAAGCGTAGGACGCAATTCGATCTGGATAACTGACGAATTGCGACAGGACGCTGATGGAGGCTCGGGATATCTGGCGCAAAATTGGAGACTATGTTTATGACGACCCATTCGGTATTGCGGTTGAAACGTCGACTGCCACACTTAGGGTTCCGGGTTCGATCCCCGGGTAGTACAAACATTAGTGTGCATGAACATGTCTGTTTGTAATGGTCTGGGTGTTTTCTGTGTATAATATGTATATATTTACAAAAAAATGTATATAAGTATGTTTATCCGTTGTTTAGTCCCTTTAATGCAGGCTTCACGCTTAACTTGGGGCTAGATGGCGCTGTGTGAATGTCAGTGGATATTTATTTGAACTATGTCCGGCAATTCTCATCTCTCGTTCGGAAACACACACCCAGCAATACAGACTTAGTTTTAAGAGCATAATGTTTAATTAAACGTTTTTGCAGTGCCATTTTCCACTACAAAAGAACCTGCGCGCGCGAAACATTAAAAAGTTAGGGAATTATTGTACAAAGAAGCGAGGGCTACCAGTAAAAGACTGCGCTCGTAAAACTTTTTCCGACTCAAATATGAATTATATTGTTCATTCGCCTTCCATTCTGTTTCAATTTAAACCTTTGCACTAATTAAATAAGAGCATTGTGCAAGTATTCCCTGATTTTGCGCCCACCGTTTCTTCAAAGGTAAATGTAAATTAAACCCGTTGAAGTAAGAGCTTAAGAAAGAAAGAAATGTTTATTTCTGTGAATGCAGGAAACTCTAAAATTTAAATCTAAAGTCCCAGAATCGTTATACCACTCAGCATGGGCCATTATGATGTAGACACAATGACGCTGGTCTTCCATGCGTGCCTACAAGGGACTACTAAATACGAAAGTCTGTTTTTGTAAAGGGTAGTAGGTTTTTTATGTTATTTATGTACAGGACAGCCAAGGCGCTCTCCTGATGGTAAGTGATACGCCTGACCATGACAGAGCGGCATTGATTGAGACCAAAAACTAATACACAGTTAATATTCTCCATTAATGCCGCACTTCACCAGATACCTGACACAAAAGATGTTAGGTGTCTTATACCCAGGAATTTCACAAACTACAGATTCTTCACCCCAAAACACTGAAGTGATTATCACTCCTGTTTCACTGGACGAAATATGGTAGAGGTACCTACGTAGACGACTCAGTACCGAGTTTACCACCTAGTAAGACATGATTTCATGAAATAAAGGGGACGCACGGTTATTTAACAGTGAGTGCAAACGTGCAGGCACTTGTTGGTAAGCTTTGCTGCTACGGCTGTAGGACACAGTTCCCATTTACCACCAATCTGTTTGCTAAGTTTAACTCGTTTAATTCGTTTCACCATCGTCATCATCATTCTATAGCGCCCCACTGCAGGGTATAGGCCCTTCCGCATAGCATAGTTATGGGAAGATTGGAATTCATAGTGATTACAATACTACATACTAGATGGACGGATGACCTGGTGATCAGGTGCCATAAAGAATTCGGTTAATAATAGGTAAGTACAACGTTCACATGTGGATGACCTGGTCAAGGTAACAGGTAGCAGGTGGATGTCGACTGCTAAGGATCACCCCGCGTGGAAATCATTACGGAAGGCCTTCGTTCAGCAGTGAACATATGTTCATATATTAGGTTGTAATGATGATGATAATGACCATTATAAGATAGTAGTCGGAACTCAATTCAATGCAAATATCATTAATGCAGTTTAGGCCCGAGGAAGGAATTTATGAATGTTTTTTTTAACTGAGAAGAATCTGACGGCCTTACGTCCCTTCCGAAGCACGGATTCACTTTTTTGTTACAATATACAAATGAAATATTAAATAAACAATTAAATGCAATGCTGTGTTACATCTGTACGTGAAGACTTTATTCGATCTTATAAACAAAACAAGTTACAGTTCTTATTTAGCCAAACTTTCGGTGAACTCGTAATTTACTGAGCTATTAACTGAAATTGTAGACATTATACGTTTAGTGTAGACATGGAAACTCTCTTACAGCTCCATAAAAGATTTTATTATCTTATAAGCTTTCGCTTTTTAAATCTTAAATTATGATCATTTTACTATTTCCTAATAAATAAAGGCCTCCTTTAATTAAAGGCTTAGTTATCTAAGAAACTTTTAAAGCCTAAATTTATGCTTTTCTAAGTTTGATAATTAATTTATAATTAGATACTTTTTTTACAATATTAAAAATGGTTGAGCAATACAAAAAAGTTGAATTCCTCTTAATTAATAATAAAGATTGCAAGTTGGTTACTGAATTTCATATAAAAACTACTCTTAGGATGAAAATATCATTATTTATATAAAGTACAAAAAAATATGAGGATTGCAATACAAAGAATACAAAATTATGAAGCTCCTTGTAGGACCACTTTAGTTGCTATATGGTTGTCAGCTTCATAACGTGTAGTTATCTGATGTTTTAATTTTGTTTTGACTATTAACCTACAAAGGTTATTTATATTAAGTACATACTTATTTTATTAAAGGTTCTTTGTAAAAAAAAGGAATTTTTTGGTTTTATAAAAAAATACTATTTTTGAAAAACACCAATATTTGTTATAGATTTACTAGGTGCTAATTTTCTAGCTGGAATCTTCTCAACATGGAATAACAGTCCGGGCCAGTGATAGATTATTATTGGCATTTTTAATGTGGTTTATCAACCTTAATTTAATTTTATATTTTTTATATATGTCATATACAAATAATATTAATATTTTATTATTTGTACATGACATACATCAATTATAACATTGTGATGGATCGTACTTATTGGCATTGTACATATATTCACGATTAAAATTGTGTTCATGTGTTTTCGAAGAATAGGTATTGGGACATTGAATCGATCATTAAGGATACGTACAAGTAAATAACCGTAATAGTCATCATTATATAAATCAGATGTTTGTTAAAGCGTGACAAGAGTGTTATTGTGAAACATATATGTGTTCGAAAATATGAATTCACATAAAATAAATTATGAGAAAGCCCAATGTATTTATTTTATAAAATAATCATGTTAAGATATATAACTTGCGAATGTTGTCTACCTAATCTATGGCTACGAAATCAAATGGCTACGATATCACTCTTGAAACTATTATCTGGGGCTTTTAACATTTAAAATAATAATAACGTTTATTTTGTTGTAACGCATGCTCTTATCAAATAAACTTAATTACAAACAATTTCATTCATTCATCATTTACACGGCAGATGCTTATAAAAGGAAAACCTGGGCTATAAGCGCTAGCAATAGTAAAATTTTAATAATTGTTCAAATGATGACAATGTTTTATTTATTGTGGAATGAAAAAATTATTTTGCAAAATAAAAAATAATTCAAATGAAATTATATATGAGTATTTAATAATACAACTAAATAAATTTTGTCAGCCCTGGTCAAGGATATATTACCCAGAACTTTCCGGTTCACTAAAAGACGCGGCATATTTTCGAGCTCACTTGAGGCTGTGTAATGTCAGCATTTGTAAACATCCGTGCTTGGAAAGACTGCAATGTGTCGCGGTATAATATTCCAAGTGCTACGACGTTCCATGGGTTTGTGGTCCATTGAATTTTAGTGTTTATTTGAAAATAAATAGTGTCGACTTTTATGTAACGATTTTAATTCAATAGTACACATTGTTGAAAAGAAGGATAATTTGATAGCGAAAAATCATCGTCATCATCATCTCAGCTCATTATACGTTCCCAACAAGGGCCACGAACCTACCCGTAAAGGGAATAGGCCTTAGTCGTCAACGTGGGCCCAGTGCGGATTGGTCGACTTCAAGCACAACCTTTCAACTTGTAGACTTGCGTCTTGGAGATATTTTCCTTCACCTTAAGAGCGTCAGATAGACGTTTATATAATTTTGGAAATTCGAATAGGGAAATTCGTACATGGCGGGATTTGAACCTGCAGCCTCTAGGTCGGAAGGCAACAGTCCACATCAATGAGTCACCGACGCTCGAAATTTATCCATTCATTTATTTGATAAATAAAAGAATCTAGATAGTTCCAAAACCAAAAACGTTGATAGACTGCACTAAATTGACGTGTAATTTTCACATTTAAGAAAAAAAGTGAATATTTTTTGAGCGTCGGTGGCTCAATGGTGTGGACTGTTGCCTTCCTACCAGAGGGGCGCAGGTTCAAATACCGCCACGTGCCAATGTTTATCGAATTTTCGAAATTATATGTACGTTACCCGACGCTCTTACGGTGAAGGAAAACAACGTGAGGAAACCTACGCACGCCTGCGAAGATATTCAAAGGTTATGCGTGAAGTCAGCCAATCCGCACTGGGCTGCGTGAACGACTAAGGCCTATACACCCGCGTACGGGTAGGCTCGTGCCTTTCGGTGCGGACATATTTAATGAACTGATGATGATATCTATATGATTCTTCAAAATATTTTGAAGAATCATATTTGTACATGTTGCAGAAATATTTAATCATTTAATGAGGTGGTACGAGTAATAAATATGAGCTTATTATTTTGCTTTTTATACCTTTTTATTTCTTTTTATGGGAATTTTAGCAGGTATTTGAATAAAATTATTAGGCGAGATCTTTTCTTTTCTGTATCCAGCATTTTGTTACTGAAGCCTCCATATCAACGTGAATATTATAGTCTCCTACTTATATAAAGCTTTCTGACCCACGTGGAACATGGTCATTAAATGGTTAATTTATTTGCTCGGTATTGGGCACGTGTATTATACAATAAGACCTAATAAATAATAATTGGAATATCCTATTCAATACGACATATTGAATTATTGCCCAATTACCTAACCGAACTGTAAAAGCATCATAAACAATAAAAAAGCATTGTTATATCATAAACATAACTTTTTTATTTCCTAGTTGTAATCTTTTTATGTTTAACCATAGACGTGTCACAGTTTATTGTTGTTACAAGGCTTAGCCATAAATAAGCCCTTTACATTAAATTAATGTAAGCACTTATGAGCATAAACATACCTTACTTAGTAATCGGGATATACATCCCTATTGGGGGTATTATAAATCCAAATAAAGGCACGGATTAACTATTAAGGTCATAATTCACGGTTATAATTTTATGATGTGACCCTTTTCACTCTAAAATGTGCATTATTGTATTAGCACAACGGTGCTAAAGATTCTATAGAAATGATTTGCATGGAAAATATATGAGGCCCTAAATGGACGACTTTGTGTGTTTGCTGTACATGCTAGTTTTATGTAAACCACATATCAATACTCATTAATCTTTCACTCGAAGGTTGCCTGAAAAACATTGTTACCTTTGTAATATAGCCGCCTATGCTGTACTTGTCTTTTTCAATTCAATATACATTTTAGAATCTAAATGATAAATTGAATTTGAACACTCAACTTGGTGATACCCGTAACAGTTGCTACCTTATTTTTCTCCTTCATTCGAGACCTATTTCTCGAGCGTAACAAATAAACGAATAAACAGTACGAAAGTAGGCACTGCTTATTGGAACATATTTAATAAGGGAATTATTCAAAAAATGGGAGCCTTAATTGACTTATGTGAAACGAAGTGTAATATTTTACAAAGTAAAAAATGTATAAGGTTCGTTTATTTAGACGACTGCTATTGAAACATGGGGTTCCATGGTGCTATTTGCTAAAGCTCAATTTATTCACCAAAGTTATGTTTTGGTTTCTATTCTTAGAACTTTAAAATAAATACTCTTGAGCTCTTGGATTGCCATGAAACTGATTTTTATTGTCATGATGTTGAAGTATATAATACATTTCCTTTGTTGTGATCTTTTCAATGAAATAAAGTACTGCTTAAACAACAGCCCTAATCTGTGAAGTTGTATTAGTCATTCATTTAAGGTTTCAGTCCATACTTTTTAAGTCCAACGTCCTCTGTACAAACCACCAATGACTATCATTACATTTCATATCCAGTGAAGCCATAGATTTATTTATTTATTTAGGACAGCCAACAAAACAAACACCATACAATTATAAACTTATAACTATAAATACATGATTGTAGTGTTGCCTTAGTTAAAGGCTGCCACGGCATGCACACTAAATAATGAGTCGACAGACAGAACGCCTAAAATCGTTTAATTTAAAATATACGTATACATTTACATTATTCTACTCGTTATTTTTTGATTGATTAGTATATAGTTGTTTCTTTAGTATATAATGGAATTAATACGTTGACCGAAGCGTGATAGAATCTCTCCCTTCCCCATGAGGTTGTGAGGAACGTGAAGTGACCGTTGTTTTATTTTATTTGTCTACACTAGAGTTTGTTTTCAAACACTTCATATGGTTCATCCACCATTATTACACATTACTAAATTATTCTAATAAACTCAAAGTTTATTAATCACAACCCAAACTGAGGACATAACATTTCCTTTTCCGACAAGTACCCAAGCAAATTTTAGGTATAGTTGTGGAATTAAGTTCATATTTCAAGAATGAAATTATTTCAGTGTAAGTAAACCTTAACAGTATCATTGATTTCCATTTTCCCATTTCAGAGACGGTGATCGGAGAATAAAGAAATGTAAGTAACTAATTTTCACATAAATCCGTTTCTACAAAGGCTTACGGTATTCCAAAGGCTACGTTTTCACACTTATCACCACCGCTCGTAAATTTAGCACAAGCACAAATCTAACCTAAGTTCTCCATGAATTGTGTCGAGACTCGAGAGTCAATATGTTATTTATCGAGTTGCCTACTTCTTAATACGATATTGAAATCGGTTTCTCGACTTCTTACTTATTTTAGTTCAAGAGCTCAGCTCGGTAAATATAAATACAAAATTCAGGATTCTATATTTAGCTCGTCGTAGGTTGTTATTATTATGTGTTATTGTTGAAAAGCCAAGGCTACATCTGTTGTTGAGCTGATGTACTATGAATTGGTGAGACTAGATTTAGCGTGTCTGAAAAGGCAGGGACTACTTTTGTCCCCCTAAAGTCTTTTGAGTTAAAATTCGGTCAACCATACTAAGAATTGTGAACTTAATAGGTTTTTTATTGTTGTAGAGTCCGATTAAAAAGTACCAAAAGTAGTAAAAGTAGATTAGTAAGTAAGTTTTGGACGGTCTTGTTCAAACGAAGGAGTACTATAATTTAGTCAAATTGGCACGGCCAAGGTAAGATACTTAACTTCATGCCATATTGTATTAAGAACATAGCTTTATTATGACCAAAAAATCAAATTGATGACTGTTTTACATCTATCTTTCACATCTTGTTGAGTTTATATTCATATAGTTCAATGAATATTTGTTTATCACAAGAACTAAAAACACGGCACAGTTCGTGTTTATAAGCAACATTAGCAATAAGATACATATCTTATTGCTTATAGTCACGATTAAGAAAATAGGGTTTCGTAAATATAAAACCGATATTAAAAAGTAAGTATAGAAAAAAGTATATCAAACGACATTGAATGGACTAGCGATTTAGGTTTACAATAAAATTATAACTTGGTCTTCCAATTTATTATAATTGTACAATCTTATACAAGTAGGCAAACATTTTGAGGATATTTTGGACATGAAAAATTTTGGTCAAATGAAGATTCGTCAATTTTAAATCTTATTTTTAATCATTTAATCTTGGTATCGTTATGACTTCCATAGTTTATATGGGTGCCTATGTAGTTGAACACATCAATTCTATAAGTACTATAAGTAGAAGTAAGTTAACGTCACTACAAACTTTAGTGGTTTTGTACGGGATTTGATAAAAAAAATTGTAACAATTTTTATACGGAAATATAATAAATAAATAGCCTGTGTACGTTTATATATATTTTATCTATTTATTTATAATTAGCATATAAAAATTGTTACAAAATTCATATATATCAAATCCCGTACAAAAAACCACTAAGGTTTGTAGTGAAGGGATTTTCAAATGAAAATTAAACTAAAATTACATTAGTTTGTATTAATACTAGGTTAATTATCAGATTTAGGGGGGAAAAATATGTATAAAATCAAATATTCTCAAAATTGCCTGCTAGGAATTGAGTAAGCTTTTGTTTATTTGAAAATGATGATTGTTATAAGATCTATGTATTTAAATTTACTACAAATCATTATACATCACCAATTCTTTTATCAAGATTTTAGATAATAAGATCGTTTAAGACCGATCAATCCACAAAACTGTTCACAAATCCTATCTTTTTTCACCTTTTACATGTTTTCCCCAATCTCTCTATTTTCTCACCACTCCATAAATAGTTCCATGTGAATTCACCTAACTCCTTCGGGAAGTGCGTCAAGCTCGATGTTATTTATTGTACCTTCTGCGTACGTTTATTACGTAATAGAAAATTGAATCAGCGGTTTTATTTGGTACACAGAGATTGCGTTAGATCTCTCAAAGAACATTTGAGGCTTCGATTAAAGGACCTGGCTAAATATTGATGCTTTATATTTAAAGCTTATTGGCTGATTTTCATGGTGTGTATATTAAGATTAAAAAGGGTTGCCGATACAACCTTCAAAGCCTGTATAAACATAACAGAAATTGAAGAGTTGGCTGGATCCAAAAATACATCGGAAACGCGCGTTATGAAAATTATTACGTCGCAATACATTAAATTATTATAATGGTTATATACACATTTTGACTCTTTTATTTTCGTATTTACAAGAAAGTATTTGAAGTAGGTTAGTTAATATCTAGCTCAGTGTCGTCATAGTGTTATAATGGTACAGACAATGAATGGGTAAGTCGTTGTGACAGATTGATAAAAGAATGAGCATTTTTTGTACCATAATTTAAATTAAAAAAAAATGATATTTTTTATTTTAATCAGAACCGTTTTTGTTGTAGTGTAGGTTTATGTATTGCACCAATTGTGGAGGGTAAACAATATGTTTACCTTTAGCAATTGCTCCTATGAAGGTTTCTCGCGGAAAGATATTAGATAATAATCTATCTGTATGGACAATAACCCAGATTTTTCACCGTCTACAATCAACAAAAACAGATTTAAAAATAAACCCGACTGCTAGTGATATCCACTGAATAGGGAGAAAACAATCTCTACTGTATAGTGCAAACATTATATACTTTTCATGGTATTGTAGGTGGGAGACAAACAAATGACGGACGATAATATTATTTCAATAATTAAATTATTCTACATATACTAGCTTACTATTGCGGTAAATTTGAATTGAGTCCCGAAAATATTTTTAGGATTCATTTTTATTGCTGACATTTTAGTTAAATAATAAATATAAGTTTAGATTGTCCGAGCACTGTGTTTTATTTTGAATTTTGATACTTTTAAAGTACCCAGTGACACTCGCGCTATGAATATAAATCTAACGACACCACATTTGTTAAAATGTTTAGGCTGCAGTAGGTATCTACATCTACAGCAGTCGGGAAAAAACAAAACTTTATATTGACGTATCCTTTTATACTAAATGTTAAGCTGTATACAGTTAATGTTCATTGAAAACATTAGTCCATCATTACTTACGCTCTTACCGCGCACACAAAAATATTCGCAAGTAATAAAACCAACCAGATGCCTGATTCACCGCCACTAAATAAAGCTTTTGTAGACTGATAGAAAAATAACCAACAGTAGATATTTTGAAGGTCTTATATCTTCAACGTACTTGAGCAAGTGTTATAATCAGACGCGACTACGATTTTATTGAATTTACTTTGATAATTTTTTATTTTGTCGATTCATGTGCCGTTAAAAGATTGGAAAGTAGGTAAATAATATGACGACGCGTTTGGTGTAATGGTTGAGACGTCGGCTATTACACCAAGGGTTACGGGTACGATCCCCAGGCATTACCAACATTTGTGCGCATGAACATGTCAGTTTGTTTAAGTCTGGGTGTTTCTATGTATAATATGTATGTATTTACAAAAAAAATATCTAAGTATGTTTATCAGTTGTTTAGATAGGGCTGTGTGAATGTCAGTGGATATTTCTTTATTAATTACTAACTTATATCAAGAATTCTGGCTTTTATCTCCGGCCAGAATAAATATTAGGGTCTATCCCACCACCTCCCATGGCCTGACTCAACCTTCCGGTTATACAGGCCGAATCGCGGGAGGTGCGCGCGGAACAGTGCATTACGCTATCACCGCGCGCACTGCTTGACTCCCTACAAGTTATTTCTCTCTTTGTCCGGTGTCCCTTGTCACTTCTCCCCCTTCTGGGGCATGACTAACACTGACTGACAATATTAGGCTCTGTATGTATATTAGATAGGAGTACACAGGTTTCCACATTATTGTGGACTGTTGCCTTCCGATCAGGAGGGTGCAGGTTCAAACCCCGCCACTATTCTATGTACGTTTATCCGGCGTTCTTATGGTGAAAGACAACCTATACGGGTAGGCTTGTGCCCCTCGGTGGAGACGTATATGAGCTGATGATGATGATGTGTTGTAATGGTCGATTAATCAAGGCTTTTTTGTTTAGTACTAATGTCTATGCTTAAATTGAGGTTCGACGACACAGATTGCTTTTATGGATGTATAAAAAAACGGACAGATAGTCAATAATACATCAAATGTTTCCCTGAAATGACAGCTGCTCTCTGTCATTTTGACAAATAATTATATGATATTTTAATACACTAATTTAAAGTTTAAACTAAAAATATGTAATCGAAATGTTTATTTACGAACGAAAAGTTATTCCTGTTTTATTTCAATTTGATCACTTAGATTTTTCCAAATAGTCATCTATGTATAAAAATAATAATAATAATCTGTGTAAAATGAAAATGCATGCTATGTCTACCTTTAAGTGTTTGTGACTCTAAGATTAACATTGTATTTATTAGTATGATTGTACATAAACGTTGGTGATCCTTATAAATGTATAAATAAATACATTTATTGTGGCACTGATGGCTGTCCTATACTATGCAAAAAGTCCAAGCAATCGTAAAAGCCAATCCCTGATTTTACACGCAAAATCAAGTAACAGAAACAAGATCCGGTCGCCGGTGATATAAAAATAAAACTCAATGAATACTGTGCATTTCGAATGCAAATGATAATGATGCAGTAATATGTTGCAATAAGTTTTTGCTATAATGCAGTTAAAATCGAAATGTAAGAGTGAATTGGAAGAAACATTGAATGCAACAAAAAGGTATCAGACCAAAATTACGGTTGCAATTTCAATTTCGTTATAGCCTGTAGTTGCTATTCATTCAGCATGTTTTGTTTGGATTTTATTATTTTCTTTATTGTTGTATTCAAATAATTTATTACTTTATGTAGGTAAAACGGTGTAGGAAACATTATTATTCTTTAACAATGACATTAAGTTATAATATTATAGCTAGATTTTCTTGTTCCATCCTATGTTCCGTTGCATACTCGTAAATTTTTACCGACCATGGTGGAAATATAGTTAAGAAGATGAGTAGTGTTTTCGGGTTGTGTTTATATATGGTAAGGGTACATACAATCTGCAGTCCGTACCTACGTCTTTTTTGACATTGAGTACCGCTGTTTGATTGATTAATGCTATACCTAAAGGAACCCCTATTTAAACTCGACAATTACATTCACTGCGTGACCCTGACATAATGCTAATGTCAGTGATTAATCTTAATGTAGAAACTGAACCAATTTTGGTATGAGTAATTTTGTTTTATGTTTAACAATTCAATTGTATGTCTCCCAAATAAACAAATGTATTGTGCACTATAAGCGTGAGCACAAGCACGAAATCACTAAGGAATATCGAATCACAAATGTAAAGTTTGTAATGAAATTTAGATTTAAGATCGATGTATGTAGAAAGTAACAATAGTATTATTATTAGTTAAGGTACCTATCATTGAAGTGTGTAAAAGTAATTATTAGTATTTATTTGTGTTACATTATATTTGTGTCATTATCGTATCTTATGTTATTATCTTGTCTATATTAGATGCATGGGTATGTATTGAATATTTAATTATATTTACATTATGATATATATAAATATGAATGTCTTCATGATAATAATGTTATGTGTGTGTTTCTGTGTGTTTGTGCATGTATGTATGCGTAAGTGTGTATCTATATGTACTTATATATATGTGTGTATGTGTATATGTACGTGTTTACATGTATATGTTTAAATATATTTTGGTTAAGCTATAAAAATAATGCCCACGAAAGCGACTGCCGACAAACTGATGCACAGTTGGCAGAAAGCAGTTTTGTTCTAATGTGTACTTTTGAAGAAATAAATAAAAAAGGTGTGGTACAGTTATTATAATGCTTTTGAACTTTTAAGTTTAACCATTTAACAAATCCTAGATATCATTCGGAAGTTCCAAAAAAATATTGCAGTACTTACATTTGAGGAACTCTGGCAGTTAAATGGTTAAAAACGTCAATCTTACCGTAACTGTACGTTTGCTACATCATGACTTATATTCTCGTACCACACTCATGGTAAACAGTCTCAATTGCATTTGCATGTTCAAGCTTGAATCTGACGCCGTTTCCAATAATTTCTCTGGAGACAGCTTAGACAGGAGGAACTTCTCTACGTATGAAACAATAGTACGAAAGCTCATGCTATGTTTTGTTACTGTCATATTGATACGGAATTGAGGACTTTTATTTATGCTCACATTCTCTTGAGCTTGGTTTCTTTTTTTCTTGTACAGCAAATAGCACTAGGTGGTAGACTAGATAATGAGTCGTCTAGGTAGGTACCACCGCAGTGCCAGATATCCTCCCGTGAAACAGCAGTGTTATGCACTTTTGTGTTTCGGGATGAGGGTACTGTAGCTAGTGAAATTACCGGGTATAAGAGACCTAACATCGTGCGGCGTTGATGTAGGATAGTAACTGTCTGTCAGTTGTTGGTTTATGGTATCCAAAATAGGAAAGTAATGCAGTCATACTCATTGTAAATCGTAATATTCCTTTTTTTAAGATTAGGTACTTGAATTTAACATTACAACATGAAGTGTCCCAAAATAGCTGAATAGAAATGTATTTACATTTAATGGTAACGAAATTGACAACCCTATTACGTGTACAATGCTTTCGTCAGCTCCTTTTATTCGCTAATACCCACTCGCCGCATAAACCATCTGCGTTATTTCCGCACCTTATCGGGTCGACCGCGACGCGAGATTAAGGGGAATTTTATTTTCGACAGAGATATGCGAGTACTTGTACAGTATGTAGCCAGAATTAACCTCTTGATTATTGGATTGCGTAAGCGGTCTCGTAATTGTTAACTCTTTGTTGTGCATGATGTTCTAGTACTTGTCTTCGGAATTCCCTGACTCTGTTTATATAGATTCTGTAGTTAGTGTTATCTATTGAAATGGAAAACGCATTAAAGTAAAAAAAGATAAGAACCCTCATTGGTGTTGGGTAATCATCCGACCGTTGGTATTCTTTCGGCTGGATGCACTATGAACAATTGAAGTTTGAATGAATTTTGATTTGTTGCTTCTATAATAACATGAAATTATCCATATGTTCAATGAAACAAGCGGGCTAGTAATAAACTTCACAAAACATGATAAGTGTCAGAAAACAATTCATAACACTGACTACTGGGATCTGATTGTAAGCTTGCCTTTTAAGTCTTTTCTTGACTTGGTAAGACGCATAAAACTGTACCTACGCAATAAATTACTGCAAAATTAAATAGTGGAGCGGAAACCTATTAATTTACCACCAGGCGAACCATGTGCTTGTTCCTGTAGGTTTCTATAAAAACGTGATTTTATAATAACGTGATTGTGCGAATGTGGAGGGATACAGGAGGCGGGGACAACCCAAAAGGTACAAATTGGTCAAGTGCTTAAGAAGGCTGAAAAGATTGATGTATGTGTACAAAGCTGGAGAAGTATGTCAGGACCGCGCAAAGTGGCGTTCTGTCATCTCTGCGCTCAGGGACCAAGGGGTGAGCTTTATTTTTTTAAATTTATTTATGTATAGTAACGTGGTTTTATAATAATTTTCAGATTAATGAATAGGACATTCGAGTACGTATATTCTATAACGATATTTAGCAAATCATCGCCAAAAAATTCTCAGATATTTAGGCTGTTATAGATTTTATTTGAAAAAATATTTATATTTAATAAGATTTTACATGATGTCAAAATAATGACAGTGATCGGACAAAATAAAAATGATCACAGCCCAACTATGGTATTAGTATAGTATATATTATTAAATCTGTGGTATTAGGCATTAATGTCAATTATATTTTCTGTAAAGGTGAAACTTAGGCACTCCACAAAGTAATGAGACTGAGAGCTTTATAAATCTGTATTATAGGATTTTACGGTCAAAGTAAATTTTAAATGTAATACGTGACCTATCGTAAACAAGATTTTCTCCTTAGAGAAAATTTCAAACCGGATTATCAGGGCGCCGCCAAAGTGGATCCGTAACTAGCCCGTTGTTTTGAGTAGCCCAGGATTTAATAGCAATGAACCAGATCTGTCTCATTGATTTGAGCCTTTCATTATGCAAAAGCAGATTATTGTCAATCCTGATAATTTGGGTTAGACTTATTTAGATGAGGATCTAATTATTGTCCGTCAGTTTACTGCCAACAAGATAATCTATCAATATCTAAACAATGTTTTAACAGAATTATTTGAATACATTTTGTGTAAACCTAGTAGTGAAAGAGGTTTCAGATTTCATCTTTTTGTAGGATAGCCTAAAGGATATGTTTTCATTTTCAAAAATATTTTACTTAACGTTTTACATAGCTACTAAATTAGTAAGTACGTTTGGTTGATGATCGCGTAACTATCGCAAAGTTGAATAAAATTTCGAGTTATGATGTTAGGTAATAAAATGTGACAATCCAGACAAGTCCAAATAATTTACCCCAATACTCGACGTGATAAAAAATGCAGAGAAAGGCCATCTTTACATATACCCAAAGATAGACCTAATTAAACTGGATTTCATAGTTCAATTAGGTCTTAACAATACTTTTAAATCGTCATAATTATAACAATAAAGTTAAAAAACTTGTGTGAGAAGTCTACCACCGGTTCAGAGAGTAGATTCTACTAATAGTAAGAAATTAAGTAGTTAAGTACTCTTTTTCATCGCCAATAATTTCGATAGCATTAAACGTATCTAAGTTCATACATTTTTGTACTTCATAGTTTACAATGCTAGTATAGTCATAGCCGTTTTAAAAATAAGTTTTGAGTTAAGTTGAATTGAAGTTAGATGAAAAAGAAAAGAAAGAAAAAACGTTTACTGTAAAACGCAACACAAAATAACAGTTCTTGTCTATTGTAAATATTTTGTTTATGTTAAAACAAAATAGACAAGAACATCAGGATAATAAAAGGATAAACATGAAAAGATTAACAGGTATATACAACAATTAGAAATAAACGATAGAATACAGTAAAGTAGAATACATTTAACACAAAGAAAAGAAAAAAGTTAAGTAAATGACAGTTAAGATATATCAACCTGGGATCTGCCTCGACAATGATCGGAACCCGACACCTCCAGCGCCGTTGTCTAGATCACAAAATACACCAGAGATGTTGATGAACAAAAATATTTCCCACTAGAATTTTGTCTACTCAGTAACACTAGTTATTTAGGAGTAATATAAACTTTAGGTTCTTTTATTCCGAGTTACTTTACCATTTAGTCAGAAACTTTGGTCATTACGTATCTTTAAGTTTGCCGAAATACCTTCACCGAAATAAGGAGTAGTACCATTATCGTTATCATATCTTATGGTATACTTAATGTGTCTTTTTCCCGTGACAATTTTATTTTGTTTGAGATGGTAAATTATTTTAGGGAAGAAGAAAATATATGAAATCTTTTTTTATAGATAACATCACTTTAATATAAATATAATATTAGTAGCCACACTGTTCGTTGTTTGATGAGACTTGCCTGAGTATTTTGTATTATCACTAGTCGCAAGAAAAATTATACCCTTTGGTAAATCTATGTTTTAGTCTTCTTTTTGCAATTCTTCTTCTTAGCGTATCAATGCCGAGTACATAATTCAAACTGTTGGTATTCGTATTTAACATCGTGGTGTAAGGATTTACCAGCTTTTGAAGTCACTAACTGGTGCCAGGGCCTATCTAATATACAAGTCACTTGATGTATTTATCATTTAAGAACAATAATTGCTGTCCGATTGCTTTTTTTATTCCTATAAGTATTAATCTTGAAGGGTTAAAACCACCAATGACGGATATATCCAATGGAAACAATTGATTTTCTATTATGCCTAGAATCCAGGTGGTTTTAGAAAAAAACAGTCTTGGTTCCTTACGTGCATAAAATTGGCTGAAAATTAGTGTCCGTTTGGTACCTTCAACCTTTTAAAACTCCGCATTTCAAGCTATCGTGCCAGTAAAGTATCGATAACTATCTATTTTGGAATTGTATTCTCAAATAATTTCATTTTGAATATGAATACGACAGAAAGGTACCATGTAAATACTCTGACCAAGTCGCGTAATAAAAGAGAACATGAAGTACAAAATGGTCTTGCAAATTATTTTACGATCGCAATATACAGTTTTCGATTGTTTTGGTGCCTGTACAGTAAAAAAAGGTTTTATTGTGGGCATTGAAATTATTGGATATTGCTTTGTCTGATGCTCATGGTCGTAAATTCGTAACGACTATTCGAGAGGCTCAGAGTTGAGTTTGTTTTAGAAATGCTATAAAACACGACGTTCTATGACCCAAAAAGTAAATTGCTTCACAAAATTGTACCTAATCGATTATATTTTTTATAAAACTGCGTCCTAACATGAAAACTATGAATGCTATTTGGTAACAAAAACTTTGATAATTTCATTAATAAATAAATAAATATCCACTGACATTCACACAGCGCCATCTAGCCCCAAGTTAAGCGTTAAGCCTGTATTATGGGTACTAAACAACGGATAAACATACATATATACATTTTTTTTGTAAATACATACATATTATACATAGAAAACACCCAGACCATTACAAACATGTTCATCCACACAAATGTTTGTACTGCCCGGGGATCGAACCCGGAAACCTTGGTGTTGCGGCCGACCTCTCAACCGCAACACCAAATGGGTCGTCAAATTAATAACAATTGCATTGAAAATTATAAATCATTATTAAAATTTAGTAAATAATTTATAGATACCCCGTTCGAAGTATTACAATCACGACCTGGTCCAAATAGACCGAGATACAGAGCAAAAAAATGTTTTCTCTTTTAGCCAAAGTAGTATAGGCGCTTATTTAAACATTACCGCAGTCATGAAAAACTGAATGTTTTTCGGTTAGGCTTTAGGCAAACTAGAATTCGTGATTGGTTTTGTTTTCATATTCAATAGACTTTAAAATACATTTAATATCACCGAGGACGAATTAACTGATTCCTACATGGTGAGTTTCTAAAAAAATTAGTTATATTTCCATCATGATCAGCCCAAAACGTGCCACTGCTGGATACAGGCCTTCCCACACAGCATAGCCATGGAGAGATGAAGCTATAACCTACCTCGCTGGCCTAATGCGGAATGGTGGATGTTTTTTTTATAGGATAGGAGGCAAACGAGCAGACAGATCAGCTAATGGAAAGTGAATACTGCCGCCCATGGACATTTGCAACACTAAAGGAACTACAAGATGCGTTGCCGGCCTTTTAAGCAAGAGTACGCTCTTTTCTTGAAGGTCTGCAGATTGTATATGTCCGAAAATACCGCATGCGGCAACTCATTCCACAATTTTGTGGTGTGGTGCAGAAAGTTTCTGTGAAAACGCACAGTAGTACTTAGCCAACTTTCAAGGTGGTAATGTTGTTGCGTAGAGCGATGGCGGAAAGAGGCGGTGGAGATCAGACCGAACAGTTCCTCGGGGCACTCCTCATGGAAAATGCGATAGAGAATGCATAAAGTAGCTACTTCTCTACGCAGTGCCAAGGAGTCAAGCCTATCCGAAACATCATGGCAATTGACAACTCGAGTCGCTCTTCGTTGAATGCGGTCTAGAGGGAGAAGCTGGTACTGGGCAGGCCAAAGATGTGAACAGTATTCCATGAGAGGCTGAACCTGCGGCTTATAAAATTGCAGGCGGTGTGTCGTTGTGAAATATAGTCTCGATCTATAGAGCACGCCAAGCTTCTTCGAGGCTAATTAAGCGTTACCCTCCAGAAGGCCACGAAACTGGTTTTTGCTCGATATGTCGACACCAAGAATTCCGATATTGGCTGCGACAGTTAAATTAGTGCTCTGAAATCTAAGCGACACTACAAAAGGTAGCTTTTTAGCAGTGAACGCGCATACTTGTGTCTTCTTGGAGTTAACGAACTATCTTAAGATTGTAGCTGGAACCGACGGCGTAGCTTTGCCGCCGAAGCACAGAATCGTCTTTCTTTTCGGACAACCAGGTGCTTTTAAAGTATCCTAACAAAACTGGGAAAAATCACATAAAGTGAGTTTTCACTATGCGGTCACCCCGCAGCAATGAACTTACGACCTAATCTATCAGTGATTAAATTCAAGAAATAAATTATAAACAAGAAATGGTATTTTAGTTTATTATTTTATTATATACTTTTTAGTCTTCTTCTTCTGTCCACCATCTTGGACTTCCGCCATATTGGATTTAAGTCACGTGACTACTTTTTTCGTATTCCTGACAGCAGACCCTTTCATTTGATACCCATATCATGAGGGTGCATGTCAAATAGCCTGTCCGCCATATTGGATTTAAGTTACGTGACTATTTCTCCGTATTCCTTACAGCAAACCCTTTCATTTGATATCCATTTCATGGGGTAGAGTTCAAACAGCCAGTCTACCATCTTGGGAGTGGCGGTGGCCACTAAAAAATAAAAATACATTAAGAAACATCATTACAAATCCAATATGGTGATGTTGGATTTGTAATGATGTTTCTTAGCTAGTCATGTATTGACATCAGAACTCAGAGCGTGTGCAAAACTATTGTAATTTGACTTCTGAGTAATGATACAACTCTGTGATCAATACTATAAAAAGTTTCAAAGTGTGACTATTCAGTTTCTTGCCGATTTTTTTCCAAGATCCTACTTTTTGGGAAGGTGGTAGAGTCATAACAATATATTAATAACTATTGACGATTCAAAAGTAACTGTGAACGGTTTATTTGAATAAAGATATTTTGAGTTTGTCAAATAGTATCCAAAAATCCTACAGGTTATAAGATCTGTGTAAATGTATATTCACTATGTGGCTCAGTACTGAATCGTCTTATTACGAGTAGGTGGCGTATCTACCTTTTTATATACAGAATACCATTGTTGTAACACCGCATCTGTGTATTTGTGCTTTCATTATCGCTACGAACTGGTCATTTCGTTTACTTTATTGCTGCATATACATAAAAGCATCAGAAATGAGCTTATTACTCGTTACGTGCAAATATTTTTCAAATCGTTTGAACAAATATGTGTATAAGTTACGGTACTAACTGCCCTATCAGTGATAAAGCCATGAAGTTCGGTAAGCCAGGCCGTATGGATGACACTTTCAGATATTATCAGTAGCTTTTATGAGTAATTATTTCATCAAAATAAAAGGCGTGGTTACGTAGGCAGACCTGACGTGATTAGCGGGAATGCATTCGGCGCCCACAAACCTCGGAATCTCGAGTGGCGTTTTACCTTATCTGCGTCATTGCCAAAAATGCTTTTTAGTGTTCCCCATTGAAGCAGCAGAAACGGTGGCATAAAATTGGCCTAGACTGGACGAAAATTATGGGATGGCACAAAAAGTTAGGAATAAAGTTTTGAAAGAAAAATTTATGGAACTGACAAAGCAAGTTGGGAACATTGAATGGTTACATATCAAATTTTGGCTTTCACTGGAATTCGCTGTTTTACTTGGTGTAGAAATAGGTGCTATAAAATGAAGTATTGATATTTGTTTCTTTGACAAGACTGTTGGATAAAATCGGTCCTATTAGGATGATAAACTGTTCTGATATATGTCGATGTCACGGTGGTGAATATGAGAAGATAACGGTATACTTATTATTCATTTATCGATTCAGCTATACGAAACCATGCTGAAAATGACCTACCTAGATAACGTACATATATTTTCAAAAAATCGAAAATACATTGGCACGTGTCGGGATTTGAACCTCAGCCCTCCCGGTAGGAAGGCGACAGTCCACACCATTGAGCCACCGACGCTCTATTGGATAATATTTATTAAAATATATAAGCATGAAAGTTAAATTATTTTGTAGCAATAACCTATTTTATTATAAGGTCGGTTTCTTTTTTGTAGAAGCTTAACAGTATTATTTTATAATGAACACTTTTCTGCATACCAATAAAAAGTTAAAAGAATATTTAACAATACGGAACACGCATATACGTTTCATAGTTTTTTTTTGTGTAGTCAAACACTTTAGGAGCTTTCAAACAAGCATATCGACTCTTATCTGGCACGTTTTAAAAGATGAATGGATATTTATGACAGTAGCTATATCACGTAATGGAATGATTTAGGCACACATTCTTTACGTGTTGTTCAGTATTTTACATGGTTGAGTCATGATTATTTTGGACAATTGAGTACGTCATTTTCAGCGGATTTTTCCGAAGTATTAGTAAGTCGGATATAATGGTATTGAAGTTATTGTTTTGTTATTTTTTTTATTTATAATATCTTTATTTATACCAAAGGTAGCAATTGAGTTAGTTGTTAACTTGATTTCAATTGATATTAGGGACTTAACATCCATGGGTAGGGAAACTAATAATTTTGAAATTTGTTAAAGGATATATTTTATTAAATTACCATTGCCAAGAACTACAAAAGATTACCAAACTTGAGTCATAACGACCGACGTTAACCGTGATTGTAAACAAATATAAATATAGATTCTTGAGAGAATCAGCGCATTCGGATTTCAAGAAAAAGTATTATTGGTATCATATGGCTGGTAGTTTTTACTACAAATGTATTGTACAGATGCGCAGGGATCGGGTTTTGTTTTGATTTTTATTTTTGCATATCGGAATATATCCTCATTATACTTGATTCAGAATGATATATGTATGTAAAGGAATGCTTTGTTCTATGTAAATAAATATGACGCAAATTATCATTGACTAAAAAATTAATTAATTTAATTTTCTAATTTTCTATTTATTAAATTAATTTTCAATATTATTTATAGGAGTGCAGTACCTGTAACTAAATATAAATTTAATTTTGCACTACTATTAATATACGCACGCAAAAATAACATAGGTCACTAATTTAGTAATTGGCCTATTTATTTCATAGCTGCTTATTTTCTCGTTTGTTTAGCCAATAATTAAGGTAAGTGCATTATGTATTAATTTGTAAGATAAACGTGATTTATAAATATAAATCTCTTGCTAAATATCGAGAAAAAGTAACATTAATATTTGCTCCCTGCTATTACTGTGCACTTCGTTTGTCATATAATCGCGATTGTTGTATGTACATTACTAAGATGAAAATAATTTATTTCTTAACGATATGAAGCTTTTACTTGGTATCCTAAAAAGAAACACAAATATAACAAATAAATAACAATATCAAGCTTTATTATTTAACGATATCAAGCTTTTAATCAGTATCCTAAAAGAAAAAAATATAATAAATAAATAACTAAATAATAAATATCCACTGATATTCACACAACAGAGTGTCGGTGGCTCAATTCTGTGAACTGTTGCCCTCCCACCGGGAGGGCTGAAGTTCAAACCCCGACACGTACCAATGTGTTATCGAATTTTCAAAATTATATGTACGTTATCCGACGCTCTTACGGTAAAGGAAAACATCGTAAGGAAACTTGCGCACGCCTGCGAAATAATTCAAAGGTTGTGCTTGAAGTCGGCCAATCCACTGGGCGCCGCGTGAATGACTAAGGCCTAAACACCCTTACGGGTAGGCTCGTGCCCCTCGGTGGGGACGTTCAATGTACGTTTGTACTACCGGGGATCGAACCGGAATCCGGATCGAATTCTTGTGTGTAGTAGATGACGTCTCCACCATTACACCACATGGGATATATATTTTTATTATGCACTTTCATCATAATCACAATTACTATTGGATTCTCTACATTACGTAGATGAAAGTAAATAGATGTACTTGTACATTTGAGGCAGTGGTTCCCAAACTTATTTTGTCTACTGCCCACTTTGAGAATAAATATTTTTTTAGCGCCCCCATTTTTTCACCTATTTAAAAACCACTATAACTTCAAATTGAATTAATCAATTATTGAATTAATCATTTTCTTTCTGGGTCTCTTACCGCCCCCCTTGAGACCTGCAGCGCCCACAAGGGGGCGTTATCGCCCACTTTGGGAAAGACTGATCTAGAACAATTTATCTTTGGCTGTAACATCGCAAGGATAATCCCCTGATCCCTGTTATTCGTATGCGCACCAGGACTCCTGGCGATGCTGCATTTTACATTAGCTTAGGTCAAATACCTTCTGTAGTCTAATGCGGAGAAAGTTCGCTTTGTCTTTTACGGTTTATTTAGACGAACACTAGCTGTAGTGATTTTCCACAGTATGTCACGGGTAAATAAATTATAGAACAATATTTCGACATTGTGTATGGTAGTGAAAAATGTATGATGTTTACCTTGCGTATCACTACATAGTATAAAACAAAGTCGCTTTTTTTGTCCCCATGTCCCTTCAGTTAAATCTTAAAACCTACGCGACGTATTTTAATGCGTTTTTTAATAGATACAGTGAATCAAGAGGATGTTTTATATGCAAATAATATCCATTAAATTGTGGAGAAATACGGGAGCGTGCCTATTACAGATCATCATTGCATACGTGCGAAGCAGGGGCGGGTCGCTAGTATGTAATAAAATAAAATATGCCCAAATTAAAGCGAGAAGCTTATAGGTACTCGTATAATCGTAAACAACGAATAAACATACCTTAATACTTGTTTTGTAAATTCAGGGTGTTTCTATGCATATTATGTATAGAGCGTCGGTGGCTCAATGGTGTGGACTATTGCCCTCCTACCGGGAGGGCTGAGGTTCAAATTTCGCCACGTACCAATGTGTTTCCGAATTTTCGAAATTATATGTACGTTATCCGACACTCTTACGGTGAAGGAAAACATCGTGAGGAAACCTTCACGCACGCCTGCGATGTGATTCAAAGGTTGTGCGGGAAGTCGTCCAATCCACACTGGGTCCGCGTGGACGACTAAGATCTAATCATCCTATATGGGGTAGGCCCGTGCCCCTCGGTGGGGACGTTTAATGAGCTGATGATGATGATGTAAATGTTATATGAGCATACATGGAAAAACACCAATACAAATAGAGTGCACACAAGTCTGCCCGAGGATCAAATCCCGGAACGCTAGGTGTAGTAGCTGACGCCATTACGTCAACTGTACGCAACTTTAACAAATCACATATAGCATATACCCGTGTTGTAGATTTATTTACAGATCAAGTGAAATATGAAATCTTTAGTCACTCTAAAGTCGAAATGCCATCTATCTTAGTAGAGGTTAGTGCTGACACGATGTACAGCCTTTTTCAATACTGGCGACCAAAATGCTTGACTGAAGAAAGAAAGAAAGAAAAGCCTATGCTACATATTAACTAGTTTAAGTTTAATGGAGAGATATTTCGTTAAGCGGAAATTTGCGAAAATTAGAAGCTTATTTCTATTTTTTTAAAAGCTTCATTAAGCCTTACCTTTTATTGGCACTAAATATTCCCTTAACTTACTTCTCAACCCGCTTAAGAAGTGTAGATTATATAGAAACATTATCGTGGAGAAGACCCTAAGTTAGTGGATTATTAACAGCTGCTATGGACACATTGTAATAGGTTGTCATTTGTATCAAATCATTACTAGAGAGCACAAAATGTATTCTCTTAGTAATTTGTTTGAGTTATGTCCAAGTTCATTGTTTTCTCAGTAGAGTTTAGGCTGAATCCCTTTTTGCGTTCTTAAACGTTTCTGGAGCCCTCGGAAAAAGGACTGTTATTTATCTTCTAGCTTATTTAAAGTTAGGGCTTCATTTGTTCAATTTTATTCAAGTTTTATCTTTTGATAACATAAATAACTAAATTCTTTGATAACATTTTACTAACAATGGTATTGTAGTTCTTAACATCTTCTAATCCGAATTGGGCCCATTTGGTGGGCTGCGACCCATTCTTCCCATATCTAAACTGTGTGGGAAGGCTTGTGCCCTGCAGTGAGCTATTATAGGCTGATGATTGAACTAACAAGATGATTGTACTAACAAGTAGATGTATAATTTTATGAGTCTCTCTGTTCTTTGCTCTGTTACCCGCGGTGTAAGATATTCTTCCGCATTAAAAAATAGCCTAAAATCGTTTAAAACGCGCAACTCACACGTCACGTGGCCGCCCCGCGGAACATTCCTTTTTATATAAACAGAAAAGTTTTTTGGAAATAAAAGTAGCCGAAGTTTTTCCTTATTTAATTTGCTACCTGCCAGAAAAAGTCTTACCCGTCAAGCCATTTCAGAGATTACCGGAAACAAACAGACAGACAGACAAATTTTTAATAATCTGTTATTTTTGCTTATGCATAAAGTATTTTTAAATTAGAACCAGAACCTCCAATTTTATGTATAGATAAGCCAAGTTGTGTTTTCCAAATCCCAATCTGATCCAATCTCCCCACAGCTATGCTGTGCGGAAGGGATTGTGCCCCACAGTGAAACTTCACATTGTTATAACGATAAAATTATTTCTTGCTTAAATATCATTAATATTATTGTTTATGATTCTATATTGAAGCATCTACTGTTTACCTACATGATAGATCATCATAGCTATTAACAAAGCCCGATCGAATATTGTAAACAGCGAATGTAGGTCGCGAGCTGAAAGATTGGTAAACTAGTGTAGGACTGGAACCACAGATTTCCCAATACAGGAGATGGGGCAAGCCGCGTTTAAATTGCGACAACTGTAAGCTCAACGAGCATACACTGGCTACCAGTTTACGCTCTGTGAGACGAATCAAGACGCACGAATATTAGAAGAAACTACCGTTTTTTCCAAAAGCCATCCTGTGCAATTGTAACATGCCATCATCGCAATGAATCAGTAAATTTACCAAGAAATATAATAACTTTTCACAGGTAAGAACCGAAAAGAAATTGCGACACTGGGACTGCCTATAAACTTGGCGGCTTGTCCAGTCTAATGTATATTCTGATGTCTGTGACTGGAACTAATCATTTGAATAACATTGAATAGTTTTGGCAAGCGTAGCGTACGACGCCCTCCGGCCCAATGGACCGACGATTTATGAAAGGTCGCTGGTGGAGGCTGGACGAGGATAGTGGAGGACCGGGATATCTGGCGCAAGATAGTGAAGAATTGCACTGCAACAGGTTGAAGATACAGATAATAATTTTGAGTTAGTGAGGTGTGCACTTCGAACCGAAGCTTACCATGTCGGTGAACAAATCACTTGGTATTTAACCTGTAACTAAAACTGTAAAAGTCGTTATACAGGTTCAATTCATATTTTTGGTAAAATATTAATCATACATTTATGATGTCTGAGATACATTTTTTATTGTACGAGTAATAAAGTACTGAACAAACACTGCGCGAGCTTTAAAACTAGTATCCTCAACTTTATACTGAGGCAAAAAGCTTAAATCTGTATTTGTCATGCGCAAGTCCCACTTCGTTCTCATTTCATCAAATAAAGAACAACTGCCCAGGGACATGTGAATGTGCATGCAATTTTCTTTATTATTTCAGGGAGTTTCACCTTTATTTGGGTAAATTTCACTTTGACTATTTCGGGCGCAGTTCTTGAGAAATAAAACGGTAAAATGTAGAACTGACACTTTATTACTTAAACCCATGTGATGGACGTATAAAAAATAGGGACGGGCTGTCATTAATACCACAGGTAATTTAATATTGAATACATAAAATGCGTAGACAGAGAAAATAACCTCTAAATGTGTCCCCTAAATGTTGCTGCCTATGATGTCATGTTTTTAACTAAACACATGTAAAAGAATTGTTCAATTGCCTATGGTATATTATTTAAGAATTGTTTTCTTTTTGTTCACTACGGTTTTTGCACCATTTTATAACACAAGCCATGTTTTTTTAAATTTCTTGGCTTTTCATAATATTACAATGTCAATATATTGATTTCTTTGTCACAAAACATATAAGACAACCTTCCCAATATAAGACATAGCCCTTACAAATGTAGCGTAACACAAAGAAACAGTGAGTGGAACGAAACAATTACCAGTAATGTGAACGCGGTCGGCAGCTAAAAGCAACCATAAAACTAACCATGGACTTGTAGGAACGCCATCGCCATAAGTATTGGAATGGCGGTTGCCGAGGGATTGTCACCTTGATTGTGCGAATTTTGAATAGGTACGTTTGGGTCGGCCATGTTGTTTCCGTTTAGACTTTTAGTAATTACTATGGTCACGGTGGTGAATATCACAAAAGTTTAGAAGAGTATTAATAGTTGTATTATTATATAAAATTAATATAAGAAAGTGTTAGATATAGTTATGTCAATGGCGCCCTTCTTGCGTCCTTCTGACATGCGGTTGCAGCCGCACGATATTGTTTTATTGCCGTCTGTTTTTGTTTTATTATAAAAATAAATAGAATAGAAATAAAAAAATATTTAACTTGTCTTATGGATATAACACAGATATGTTATTTTAAGTTACAGTTAAAGTAACAGTTACTAAGCAATTTTCTAAAGACTATACTGCTTTTTTTCTACATTTCCTAGTATTCTGTCCAAAGGAATCATGATAAGTTGTCACTTGATCCGTTCACATAATTCCGACGTCTGAAATCCTACTGGCGATGACATGTGAAGATCCTTTACCGTTTAGATAGACGTATGCCGCGACAGCAACGTAAATGGATTTATTCATTGAAGAGTTATACGATATTTCAATGAATAAATCAAGCTAATTCTTTTGAACTTTAGTCTTGGTGACAGGATTAGAATTGCGTGGGGGCCCAAACTCTCCATGACTTTGTTGCGAGGGAAGGCCTACTCCCTGTTAAAACTGTAATATAGGCTGATAATGGTATATTAAGTCTTAGGAAGTCTGCAGTTGAGAGTTCACTTGAATCTACTGTTTAACTAAATAGTCATTATCCACCCTCGGCCGCATCATCACCTACCATCAGTTTAGATGGCGGTCAAATGCCTATCTATAGAATAAAAAAAACCATAAATTCGCTAACTTCCCCAAGTTGGTCAGTGTATGCATCCGCTATTAACCCTTTGACCGCCCATTAGTGAATTCCCGACGTTCAATGGGTTAAATCACTCTCGTTTACTGATTACATATAATGACCTGGAGGTAATTTAAAACTGTGTGCAGGCTGTATTCTTTCCCAGACTAACATCGTCTTCTGGCCAATCTAGTTTCCTTCTATGTTCACTTCTTTATTTCGGTAGAAGGGCGCTATAGTAAGTGAAATATTTAGGTATACGAGACCTAGGTAATCTTATGTTTGGGATTTAAGGCCTTTATTCAAATGTTACTCATAGTAAATATATGTAATAAATATTCACTGACATCCACATAGCGCCATCTAGCCCCAAACTAAGAATACGCCTCTTATATAGGTACTAAACAACAGATAAACATACTTACTTGTTTGTTTAAAAAAAACCAAACTAGTACAAACAGACATGTTCATGCACACCAATGTTTGTACTGTCTGGGAATTGAACCCGGAACCCTAGGTGTAATAGCAGACATTTTAACCATTACACCAGATTGGTCGTCAAACTAACTGACGTTGGGAATAGTACCAATCATCAAATCGATATTCCAATACTTTTTCAATCAGGATTACGAGGTTAACTTTAACTATTAAAGATTTGATCCTAGTTTCGTATTTATTTAGCACGAGGATTGGAGCCGGAACTTTTGATTTGGTATCCGTTATCTCAATCATACAACAAATCAGTCGTCCAAATGACCGTCCAATCCCTTTAACGTGCTAATTCAACGAGCAATGTCGGTGTGAAATTTCATTCATGACCAATTAAACTCGGTCGCACATTGTTAAAGGGATCCGTATTTGATTATGCTGACCACAGTCACGCATAGTTAGAGGTAGTGTTGCAACTTCATAGTACTATCGATAGTTGGACAAAAGCAATAGTATCGTTCAAGTAAGTCCACTATCGATAGTTTATCGATAGTTGGGCAAAAATAATGTATTGTAATCGAAAATGCTATCGATATGATCGACAGTGTTGATATTATTGATTGAAACCTCCTTGCGTAAGTATTTGACCTACATCATTTCAATTGATAGTAATTTCAACAAAAATATTGAACTTCAATACTATCAATAGAATTGCAGTTTACTGTTGCAACGATGGTATCGACAAAATCGATAGACCTCTCGATATTATAGATAATTCCCAAGCTAAACTATCGATAATCAAAACATCGATGGTTTGGCAACACTGGTTAGAGGGTTAGCGCAGTTTTGACCTCGATATTAATTATGACTACCTTCACAGTGTTCTAGACTGATCGATGAGTTCAGATCACTGCTAGGTCTGAGAATTGTGGTACAAATCCCGCGGGAAAAATTTATAGTCACTGTGCGATTTTTCCCAGTTTGATAAGGATTATTCCGTTCAGGAAGAGAAGGAGAGTGTGAAGGTTTTGAAATGATGACGAAAAAAACATAATGATTTTAGCTTGTAATAAAAATGATAATATGGCCCTAATACAAAAAAAATGGTTAATACGTATTATTTTTGGACTACTTCTCTCTGGCATCGGTCTTCCTATGATTTTTTTGCTTATTTTTAAACACATACCAAAAAGGGTACTTATATTTTCGGCCAGTACTACTTATTGCAACTACAGTAGCTCGAACAATTATGATATATCCAAAAAATGTACTTTCGAAAGTACGCATTAATTGAGTGTTCATCGTGATTAAAATATCATAGATATTTTTTAGACTAGAATTTTATGTCAATGTTTTAAACAAGCCAATAAGGGTTAAGATAATTATGATTCAAGTAAAATAGATTATCCCTTCTATTTAATTAAAGAAATTTCTCAAGTAGCGCATCCCTTAGAGTCTTAAGGTGAAGCCTTACACGTTTGAAATTTTTTCGCAATTCATTAACTTAATTAACCAAAGCTTTTAAATGAAGCTTCATTTTGATAATTAAGTTATGTTGCTGCATATGCTATTAAATATATTTATTAAGTATAAGAATAAACTTTCATACTAAATTAGGTAAAAAAATATTACTCAGATCTAGATAAAACATCAGAAATAAAAAGGCGATTTTAACCGAGTTATCATTTTAGTCAGCCTACGGTTAGACATGTTTATTATCACAGGTGGTTTAGATTAATATCCATAACGCTGGCCAAATGTGTATTATAGCTGAATAAAATCATCAGCTCATTATATGTTCCCACCGAGGGGCACGAGCCTTCCCGTAAAGGGTGTATAGGCTTTAATCATCCACGCGGGCCCAATACTGATGGGCCGACTTCACCTTGAATCTATTCAAAGGCGCGTGGAGCCATCTTCACAATGTTTTCCTTCACCGTAAGAGCGTCGGACCGTCAATATAATTCTGAAAATTATGAAACACAATGATACGTGGCGGGTTTTTAACCTACAATTCCAGATCGGAAGGCAACAGTTCACACCAATTAGCCACCGACGCTCTTACTAAATAAAATACTTTAATTTTATTTATATCTGTAACAAATACCTTATTCTCCGTTTGATATTGGTTATCTGATGATCCAGGTGATCCCGAAAAATTATCAACATCATTATTTTAGCCATTGAACGCTGACCACTGTACATGGCCTCCTCCAATACTTTTCACCTTTACTGGTTTGAAGGGATTTACATCCAGCGAAACTAGAAACTTTAATAAGGTCACTGGTCTCTCTTATGGCTGACCTACACTGCGTTTTCAAGAACTGTTATGAGGCGACACAGAAGGGTGCGCTTTTTCGGAATAACTTATCAATGTAGGCCACAGATGGCCTTTACAGCTACACTCTCAGCCTTAACCGAAGGGTGGGCACGCAGACGATCGCACGGAAGAACCCGAACGCGTTTGTGACACCCCAGTAGGGGGAGAAGTGGAAATAGGGCACTGGTTGAGTGCGTTGATAGCGAAACGCATTACTCCGCGCACATCCCCCGTATCGGCATGTATAACCGGAAGATTAAGTCATATCATATGAGTCCTTAACAAGAATTTTCTGCTTGAATCAGAAAAATCCGGATAGGTGAATCTTGAGTCCTTAAAAGAAAAAGGTGTTAATGATAATTTTATGAAATCAAATATGTTGAGTACTGCATATTATAATTTATTTCTACCTTCTTAAGACTCTAGATAGACCCACAATTGTATTATACCAGCGCGTTAGTTGACAGTCCTGAAATAATCTGGGGGCACGGCAGTGCCCCCGCCAAGTCGAGCGCGAAGCAAACACTGCCGTACTATCCTTTACAGGATCCATTTCGCCGCATTTTTAGGCCCCAATTTGAGGACCTTTTGATAATACTAGAACGCTGAAATTTTCTTCATCTAGTAAGATATAATAACATACTTTAAATCCAAAATTTCAAGTCTGTAGGTCATTTAGTTCCGACGTTAAGCGAAAGTAAATTTCGCATTTTCGACAGATGACACTCACTCACTCACTCATGATCATTAAAATAGAACTATTACTTCCCATTAACTCAGAGAGCTGAACAGTGAACCCTAACTCCTAACGCTGAACTGATTGTAGGCTTGATAAAGCCACTAACGTATAAAGAATGTTCAACGGCCAAGTCACACAACATTAACCATAATAATTATAATCTTGTCTTGATTTCATTACTTTTTTGGTATGTTTTTGCCTGAATATAACTATAGCTAGGTAACTAGTTATTATAAAATTACGACAACGTAATTAATTTTAGATTTTAGAGCGTTGTGGCTCAATGGTGTGGGCTCTTGCCCTTCTACCGGGAGGACTGAGGTCAAATCTCGCTTTTATTAAATCATGTTTCGCTTATAAACATCATTATTTTTATCCTAAAGGTACTAGGGTAACATGACACATTAGCAAGCTTTATCAATATATACTTCAGTGAAAATGCACACAGAGTAAGTGGGTAATTGACCTCACCCCGCGTAGGGTTTACGTTACGGAAGCGCGTTAGCATTACATATATAGCCCTACATATATATCTTCTAAACGATGGGAGATAAAAGCACAGAGTGAATTATGTATAAAGTACTTGTTGAGTTTTCGTAGGATTTTTTATTTACAGACTGACCGATTAGGCTTGACGAATAATTTTGTATGAAGATTGTAGAATTTTTTTTCTGCCTCCGTGTTCTAGGTTCGTAATAATTAAGTTAGTATTTGAATTCATACAATAAAGAAGCAAAATTATTAACCATTCTATGAATTCCAAAAAGGTAAATTTCTGTTTATTCTGTATATATTTCCCCAAGTATATGGTAAAAATTGTCTTATCATACTAATACAATCGTTTAACAGCATAACGTGTTACGCAGAGTGAAAACTTTACGATCTCGTAAAATATAAATAAGATATAAGATTTTATATTCCTTCTCCGTGATATAATATTTAAATTGAGCATAAACGGCAGCTAATTTATTTTATTGAGAATGTTGCGTACATAAAAAAAACATTATGTGGAAATTTTATATTTTAAAGGGAGTTCGTCTTTGTGTCGACAGAGTGTATACTATTCGTTTGACTCGAAGTCCCGTCCTGTTTTTATCATATATTTTTATCTTTACCGCCAGGATTATAGAATAATAGAAAATATAATGTCTCAATTCTCTTTTCAATTATAAATATAAAATAGAGAGAGAGTATTATGATGTCATTTATTTTTTATTATTCACCCCTCTTTATCTTATGTAAACATTTGTTTATTTTTTGACTGTTATCCCATTCCCCTTTAACCAATTCTTTTGCCCCATGCGCGGAGTACGAGGCGGAGCACTAACATAATATTATAATAATGAATTTACAAAATAATCTTAAACTAAAAAGAGTAAGGACCTGAGTCTGTAGATGTAATTTTATTAATTAAAAAAAAATCTCAATTCTTAATATGTCTATTGGATATGTAATGGTTAAAAGGTCAAAATAAAATGGATAAACGAAAAATGCTACCCCGGTGTAACTGTCGGTGATGCCAGTTTCTGTGTTTCCGCAGTCTTATTAAAAAATATATTTTAATCTTGCATCAAAAAGTCAATGAACATAATATTTTAGGCTAATTTATCCCAGTAATTTATTTGATCTCAAAGAAAATCACGGGCATGAAAACTGTTCACACCTCTGATTAACATTAAGAAAGATAATATTTTTATTTTTAATTATTAATTTCTGTCTAGCTACAAAAAGGAATTGCAAAAATCGATGTTTATGATTTTTGGTATATTAAAAGATGTATAATAGAATATTGTAAATGAAGCGTCATATATTTTCATTAAGCTTGCCGATGTAAGTATATGTTTTTCAATAAGGTCATGAGTTTTTCTCATTTTTGCAACTGAACAGAGTTATTACGTTGAGGTTGCATAAAAACAATTTGAACACAATGGTGTTTAATGTCATGTGGTGAATTTCACAATAACAATGCATGTTATAAACATAGGAAACAAAACATAAAGACGGTCTTAGATGTTGTTTCGAAAATTTTATTCGTTTTTATTTTATTTGAAGAAGGAAGCCTCCTGAAGGAAGGTTCCTGAAGGAAGGTTCCGTTGAACCTTTAGATTCAACAGGAATGGATGAAGAAAAAGACTAATGCTGTACTTCAGTTTTCATATTACCTAGCAATTTACGTGACAGAAGTATTCTCAGTATAAATAAATTATTGATTTAAAAATTATATCAATATTAATGCTCATAATTTCCATGTTGCTTAAGTGATCACGCCCTCATTGACACTGGGCCCGAGTGATGATGAATATAATATTGCCCAAGGAGATTCAATTTATTTTTAACGAATAAATAAAATATTCATTAATTCGCTTACACGAATATTCTGTCATCATCAGCTCATTATACGTCCCTTAAGGGGCACCGAGTTTACCCGTAAAGGATATATAGGCCATAGTCGTCTACGCGGACCAGTGCGGATTGGACGACTACACAGACAATCTTTGAATCTCTTCACAGGTGTGCGCAGGATTCCTCACGATGTTTTCGTTCACCGTAAGAGCGTCGATAACTTACATATAATTTCGAAAATACATGGGTAAGAGGGGGATTTCAACCTGCGCCCTCCCGATAGGAAGGCAACAGTCCACACCATTGAGCCACCGACGCTCATCGAATATTCTGTGAACTCGTTCAATGTTTTTCCGTTGAAATATAATAATAAGCATCACGGTGTGTAAATAAATTACAACGCACATACTGTAATGCATAGCTGTTTTTACTTCATAAACAAAAATGTAGATTCACAGCAATACTAAGAACTGTTTTCTGTTTTAATTTCACGTTTTATATGATCTGTCGATAAACCAAGTAATTTACTAACAACTATACAGAATTGTTACCAATTATATGTTTATATTTTACCTACTACGAGTAGCACCGAATCGCGGTTTCACCAACAAAGTTCCGGTTCGCGTGTAATTCAGGCATATATGAGTATACCTGTTTATCAAGAATACTTTTAACGAATCATTTTAATTGTTTTTGCGTGATATTGTACTAAGCCATTGGATTTTATTGAGTTTCCTAATTTAACCATCCAACACGGGCTGATAACGTGCAAAGTCGTTATTGTTATTTTTTTCTATTTTAGTTAAAATAGGAAACTCTCTATGAAAAAAAAAACATTCTGTATTATGCGGTGTTCAGAATATTTATTTTTATTGCACTGAACAAAATCAATAACTTTAAATATACAATAAAGAGTAAAATACTGATACTACTTGAGTATGCTACTGAAAGCTCCATCTTGCCGTCAATTTGATAAAAATATAAAAGTTGAAAGAAAAACACTTTATTACCCTCTTTCAATCTTACCACCATTATTTTTATGTTAACGACAAAAAAATCTTCTAAAGCTATCATTCACATTTATCATTCCTTAAGTAGATAATTATGATACGTTAAATGCGTTGTTGAACCAAAATATACGTACGGAAATAGACTTTATAAAAATGGCCCCGATACCGAAATAGATATTGCGGTCATGCGAACAGGAATGGTTTGCCGAACTAGTTGTTTATTAATTTTTACTTTGTACGTGATCGCGTACAGAAATACCTGCATATACTTTGCTTGGGAAATGAAGATGCATTCGGCTTAATAAGAATCGTTTAAATTTCAAAATCCTGTTACAACAATATGCAAACACATGAATGTTTTGCGTCATGGTGACCACTTCACTCCTATCAGTACGGCACATGCGCTTGAAGATGGCTAATGTAGCCGATCTTTGCAGTACCTTAACTCACGAGCCCATTGGGCACACGCGCAGCTTACGGCTTCGGGCTTTTAATTCGTTGCATTATATCTAATAATGAAAATCATATCGGTTTATAAAATTTCGATGAAAACATATAAATAATCGCTATTTACTGTAAAAGCTAGACAGTCCAATGAACCACAATATGAAAGGTTTGATTATTAACATTCTTTAAGGAGTTTCAATATTTTATTAAGATATGTAACAATGTTTTGTGTGTCGAGAGTCGGGACCCCTCGGGACAGGGAGATAATATCAAATAAAACTACTGTACGTAGACTTGGTTTACGAATTAAATAGTCGCAAACGCCAAACACACTTCTTTTGACAGTCAATTCAAAGAATTGAATAGAGTTTTAATAAAGATGTAACTTTACATTGCTAGATAATTTTCAATTGTAATGTTATAACTACTGTATCACACAATTATTCGTTAAGTACAATGCTGAAAGTATATTAACTTGTTACCTTTGTCATGACTTCCTTCTGCTTCCTTGTATAAGATTAAGTAACTCTCGCACGTAGTTCACCGGAACTTTCTGATTCCCTAAGCTTATTCAGGTTGAGGTTTAACACTGTGGCCTAATTAGCAGCGGACGGGTTTGCGTATATTACATTTTTCACATAAAGTTTTATTATGAGCTTTTCGTGTTTCATAAATTGGAATAATGATAACGTATGTCTAGCTTAGAGCACGCTGGCCATAAAGGGGAATTCTGCTGCATAAATAACATGTAGTATGTATGAACAAACATCGCGGTCCTATATCATCATCATCATCATCAGCTCATTAAACGTCCCCACCGAGGGGCACGAGCCTACCCGTATAGGGTGATTAGGCCTTAATCGTCCACGCGGCCAGCGGGTTGGACGACTTCACGCACAACCTTTGAATCTCTTCGCAGGCGTGCGCAGGTTCCCTCACGATGTTTTCCTTCACCGTAAGAGCGTCGGATAACGTACATATATTTTCGAAATTCGAAGTGTACGTGGCGGGATTTGAACCTCGTCCTCCCGTAGAAGGGCGACAGTCCACACCATTGAGTCACCGACGCTCTATATAATATAATTAAATCACTTTATAACTAAAAGCAACAGATGGATCCAAATAGATGGAAAATACAATAATAATGAGATCTTTCTGATAAATTACCTATTTATAAGACCTCAATACTCCACATTACACCACAAACACCATAAACTTAAAGCAAAAGATTGAAAATGAATGCTTTCTAAAAAAGTTTCCTGCTAGTCTAATTAAAACTACATAAGAAGACTTTTTCTGTTGTGATCAAACATAAAAGGTGCCTTAATTGGTTCCGAAATAGAAACGTTGTTACTAATTTGAAGCTATTTTATTTTAAATTAAAAAGATACCTCTACAAAGGAGTTCGTGCTAGCACTGTACTGTTTGGTTGAAATGGTGATGAATCTTTTCATTTGGAGTTTGTGACTAAATCGAATACAGCGGTCACCAGTATTACTCTTCCCGTGGGTACCGTAAGTGTTAGTTTAGGAAGATAAGAATCCCGAATGAACTGCTAGCAGCGATGTCTTTATAAAACCAAACCTTCTATTGATATGCACTGTAAACTGCCAAGCCAATTTTAACAACATTGCTGAACTAGCTGATAATGGACTGTTATCATCATCAGCTCATTGTACGTTGAATTTCTTCGTAGACTTTCAAGTATCCTAACGATGTTTTAATTTACCGTAATAGCGTTAGATAAACGTGCATATACTTTTGAAAAATAAAAAAACATTGGTACTTACGTCGCGCGATTTGAACCTGTGCCCTCCAGATCGAAAGGCCACACCAATGAGCCAGTGACGCTCTCAATGGGACTGTTCATGTAAAATAAAATGTTGCTTAATACAAAGCTCAATTTGACAGAAACAAATAACATTTCTTCAACAATCATCTTTCACTCCGGAATAGTGGTGCTAACAGCAAGATATTCCCAAAGCATTAGCAACTTTTCTAATAAAAGCCGCGAAACTTGTGTTTATCTTTGGTTTTACGGTAACTTCCAAACACACACAGGATGAAGACAGTTTAAGGTTTCGAGTTTTTGGACAGTTTCTTGGATGTTTTAATGTGACTTAATTTGTCATCCACCGGAGATTATTACGTCGTTCTATTGGGTAAGTCGAAAAATAGAGATAGAATTTAAGTTACTTTTAAGAAACAGAAAATAGTTCATACAAATCAAACTACAGTATACATAAATTAAAAATGAATATGGAAAGAAAACGCTTGAATATCGCTTTTGGGAGGTTACTGACATCTTTTAGAACAGTACACATGTATTTGAAGACTCATTTGGTTAAGACGTTGACTGCAACACTGAGGGTTCCGGGTTCGATCCCCGGGCAGTACATGAACATATCTGTTTGTAATGGTCTGGGTGTTTTCTATGTATAATATGTGTGTATTTACAAAAAAAAATGTATATAAGTATGTTTATCCGTTATATTTCGTCAGCGTTTTTGTACTAGAAAAGGCGAAGTAAAATTATTGTGATACTGTTTTGAAAGATGGCGGTTAGCCCTCTATTGTGTTCCGAGTTTGGTTACCAGAGGCCCAACTATTATAAATAAAATAAATTATTAGAAGTCCTCTCCCTTTTTAAAGGTCGACCGCGCACATTTTACTCCTTTGGTTGTAAGTGGCGTTGTGTGGGGTGGCGGTATAACTTACCATCACTCTCCAATTATATTTATTTGTAGCCATTTCTTTGGAGCGACTGGGTTGAATGCCTGAAGAAACTTCTATTGTTATAAAATTACACTTTTTGTGCCTACTTAATAAAACCGCTTGTCATGACATCTTAGAGCTAACTTGAAAAAAATCTTTAAGTTCTTTCAAAATCGCAGATTAATGTCCATCTTTTTTTACAAATAGACCATTGTCACTTAATACATAAGGAACGTTTATCCTTCACGCATAAAAGCTAACACTATTTGTGAACTTTTGTAAATTTTCTAAGATAATAAAACGGTTCTAAATTTTTCAACCGTGAATAAATATATTTTAATTTGTCACGAACAAATATAATATTCCTTTTGCATGACTTCTCTTATTGTGCCATTTTTATGCCATACTGTTAATTAATGATCTAAAGTAGATTATAAATAAAACGCAGCAAGTTTTTAAGTAAGAAAATGTTAATCTTAGTCTCGTGAGTGAATTCATCATTTTATAGAGTACATATATCAGTTTTCTGTTAGCGTCAAAAACAAAAGAGCCATATTGCTTGACATGGTTGTTCCATTCTCATGTATTACTTAATTAATAAGTTCGTTAAAAAATTGTCATAACAATACATAACGAAGGCATAATTTGCCATTACTATACATAACTAAGGCACAATTTTCGTTTATATACCACACAAAAGTCTATGTTTATTCCAAATATGACAATGATAGTTCAAAAATCAGGGAAGAAAATGCTGAATAGTGACAAGTTAATAAATAATATTGGTGCATCGATCAATGTCGGTATTGTAGGGGGCATTGTGTTGGTCGAGGGACGTTTCAAACCTATTAATAATGAAGAAAGACCGACTTCCGAAAGTTAAAATATAGAAGTTTTGCTTCTTTTGTAATTGCCCAATAACTATTATAAATTTTAGCAAAGAAATTTATTGGAGCCTATTAGAAAAGGGAAAAGATTTTACGATTAATAAATTAACTCAAACAGATGATGATGTGAAACAACCAGAATTTACCTGTGTGTACATAAGTGACGGTTAATTTTTTAATACTATTGCAGGCATACGAGCAAACGGCTCATCTGATGGTGAATGACACCGCCGCCCATGTACATTTGCAATACCAGAGGACACTGAAATGCGTTGCCGGCTTTTGAACAGGGATACGCTCTTTTTTTGAAGGTCCGCCAGGTCGTATCGCTCAGAAAATATCTCCGGCAGCAACTGATTCCACAATTTTGGACATAATTTTCTAGATCCATTTTTCTAGCTCGAAAGGTTTTCCATTGTATTGTCTTTATGAAGGCTTTCTTTGTTATATTTATAGTTAAAATATCATAACCTCATTAGCACAGGACTTCCTAAATAACACACCAGCTCCACAGCGAGGCCGACTTGCACTAGGACAAATTTTATTTGGCGATTTAAGTGCTATGTAACTTCTTTCCATAATTTGTGTAAGATTAAGGTAAGCCGTAATTACCCGTATAGTAATATAAATAAAGAAATATCCACGGACATTCACACAGCGCCATCTAACCCCAAGTTAAGCGTGTAGCGTGTGAGTACTAAACAACGGATCAACATACTTATATACTTTTTTTTGTAAATGTAACATATTATACATAGAAAACATCCAGACCAATACAAACAGACATGTTATGCACACAAATATGTGTGCTGCCCAGGGATCTGGAACCGTTGATGTAGCCGACGTCTCAACCGTTACACCAAATGGGTCGTCATATATAACTTGGACCTATATGTTTTTGTAAAATAAGTGACTATTTAGTAAAGCTCTGAAAGCCTGACCTTCATTCAAAGGTCATTGCAGACGACTGACACTAGTACCGACCGTGAAGTCAGAACAAAAAAGGTCTTACTTATTCTGTTAGGGATGAATTTTATATATTATATGAATGCTCTAAGTTAACTATTATGCTTAGAATATCTGATAATATAAATAATAAATTATGATATCTGGATGTCTTGAAAATTCTGGATCGCGGGAATAACATTTTATTTATTTCTCTGAGGTACACTGTATGTAATATTTATTACACGATGGTGTATTAAAGGTGGCACTTGATATTTACCACCAGGAAAGCTATTTCCTTGATTGCTAATTTTTGCTTTTAAAACAAGCTAATAATAATATCAAGGAAACAAGCATTTTCTGTAAAAGCGATCACACTAAAATGCCTGTTAGAGGCATATAAATCATTTTTTGTATGAGGACGGAAAAAATAGTGAAAACAAGTAATTTTTTTAGGAGATGAATTTTACCTTATTGCATAAAAATCCTGAGGAGTTTCAAACAAAGACTCTTGGTTAATATTGGTTTATTGGTGGGGAAGTTGGTGAACAAACATATAATCAAACATCCAAATAGCACCACCTCCTATTTAAAAAATTGTAAAAAAAAACTCACGTTAAATCGTAACAAATTCACTGGTGCACAAGAAAAAAATGCTCCAGTATTATCAGGTATTACAAAATGTAGCTGTGTTAATATCACGGAATATATATTATTAATAAACAAGAAATCATTTTTATGTTCATCGAAGTGCGGATTTATTCAAAAATTAGGTGACATTTCAATAAATTATAGACCTGCCTTAAAAATTCAAATCCAAAAAATATATCACCAACTTTACAAACCAATTAACCTTCCAGAAAATTGTGAAGAATTCCACGATTCCTGCCTACTGAATCTGACAAGTTCGTATTTAACATGAAAACGAAATTAAATCTCAGGTAAAACTTATTATTTAATTTAAATATAAAACGAATCTTAGCAAACAAACGGAGCACGATGTCTGACAGTGTCATAAACCAGATATATTTCTGACATTATTCATTCCCTCGGGCGCAGTGCGAAATCAAGTTTCAACATATTAGGGTAATATTTTACAAATCCCATATGACAAGAATGCCCCTTCGCTCTAGAGACGCAACCTGACACTGGATTTATCGATATTTTATACATTTTATCGAGGTACGCTAGCTTCTCTTATTGTTGCGCTTGTTTTGATTAATAGGTACTTAATTTTACATATTTTTATTATTATTTTTATTTACTATGGGAAAAGCTTTAGGAAAATAAATGTAAGCTTTGGGAAAACAAATGTAGGTATCTTATTTGAAAACTTTTTTTATTAACTTTTGTTTTTGAAGCATTTTTATGGTGTGGACTGTTGCCCTCTTACCGGGATGGCTGAGGTTCATATCCCGCCACGTACCAATGTGTATTAGAATTTCCAAAATTATATGTACGTTATCCGACGCTTTTACGGTGAAGGAAAACATCGTGAGGAAACCTTCACGCACGCCTGCAAAGAGATTCATAGGTTGTGCGTGAAGTTGTCCAATCCGCACTGGGCCCGCGTGGACGACTAAGGCCTAATAATCACCCTATAGGCTCGTGCCCCTAATTTATTGAGCTAATGATGATAACGTTCGAGGACTTGCAAAGATACCGAAACGATGCCTTGAATCCTCAATCTGCGGTCCATTTAATATTTGATCTAAGCTTAAAGGTACATATTTTCCTTTTAATTTCACTTATAGGATTGTTTCATTTCTTATTGACGTGGCGGAAAATGAAAGAAGCTTCCCTTAATATTCGTGCTTCGCCGCTAGTTTAAGATTAGGTATATAATAAAAAGGAAGAATAACAAGACAACACATGAATGACGGCATAATGAAATGTGCTAGTTTTCTCAGGTTAGTTAATCTCATGCAGAATCACCTAATTGTAGGAAAAGAAAGACGCGTTTTGAGGGCACTGTAAAAAGTTAGTACCAACTACAATCTTACGATTGTAAAGAGATATAAACACCAAATAATGCACATTGAGCCTGCGTACATACTCAACCTGCCCATGGCTCATAGTGATGCCGTGCGAGAAAGCCTGTGTATCTTTGCAATCAAATAACCTATAACATCTCACTGCAGGGCACAGGCCTTACCACATGCCACGGTATGGCTATGGGGAAAATGTGGACTGCGTCGGCCCATTGTGAATTTGCGGTAAAGGTTTTATTTTAAGGTTTTTAGAATTTATTTCTTAAAAGAAAATAAACATTTCACTTAATATGAGAAATACAATAAGACATTAGTTAATATTATCATCTTTCGCTAGACGGGCACGGTTAAAGTTACAAAAAAATAAAAAAAAATAGTTTCCATAAAAATCCATTCATATTGCCGGTAGTTGTAGAATCTTATGACCTTATTACGTGTTCATGTAGCATCTAACGGACTATAATACGTGATGGCGCTTAGTTGCTATCGGCCTGTTATTTTAAATAGTGAAAATGTTTGAATTTCTATTAATATTTAGGTAATCTGTTATACAGCTGTGCTCCTCCGTATAGAATACTGTTCTACCATAGTTAGTTCTATGTGGTTTTAAGTAAATTTGTTGTGTTGCCTGTGAGCATGCTATTTTTATAACATAAAAACTAGTATTAACGACTATCATCTTAAGGTGAAAATGTAGAGGTGGCCCATTGTTGTGTGGACTGTTACCTTTTGATCCTGAGGGTGCAGATTCAATCCCGTTCAATTGTCTTTACGTATTTTCAAAATTATATGTACGTTTTTTCGGCGCTCATACGGTAAAGGAAAATATTGTGAGGAAACCTGCGTAGACATGCGGAGAGATTCAAAGGTTATGCGTGGAGTCGGCCAATCCGAACTGGGTCCGCATGGACCTCTTTGTCGGACGTACAATGAACTGATGATGATGATCCTGACATGGTATCGGGACAAAACTTGATTTTAAAAGACTGAACTTTCCGATGTTTTGCACATGACTACTGATGCTTTTGCGTTACTTTCTCCAATCTTACCTTTGCCCTTGGCAATGCTAGTCTACACCAGACAATTATGTGAGGTGCTGTCACCTCGTGAATAATACAATTTGCCTATTCCGGGCGTTGGAGGACTTTTGATAATCCACAGTTATCAAAGTCGTCCTTGGCATGTCAGTGGAAGTTGTTAATAGTATGAGCAGGTGAACTTTGATTACCAAATGTCTGTTCACACATCTAAGTGTAATATTCAAATATACAATACTATGTCAGTGCATTATAAAATACACAACATTCGCATTGTTGTTATTAACAGCTGTCATTAACGTAGTTTTTTCAAAAGGTCATAAGTGTTTTATAAATTTCAATTGACATTTATAGATAATTGAAAAAATATGTAGGTATGTTTAACTAGCATGTTAAATCCGTGATATTAATTATAAAAATTATTTGCTCTATCGACAATTATAGCTAAGATGAGATTAAAACTAGTAAACTCAATATAACATAAAAACTAGTATAATTTATAATATAAATACTATATTGTTTTTCTGGAAATAAAGTATTAAAGTTATGTAACACAAAGTAAAATATATTCGAAGGTAATAAACTTGTATTAATTTTGGCTTTATTTGTAGTCAGAAGTTGATAAAATTAAGGTGTAAACCCTTATCCGACAGAATGGACTATGGTCAGGTCAAATTAGGTTGGGCACGGAAATATAGCTACTGGAGCTATTACATCCCCAACTTGGCAAGATATGAAGGTCTCAACAATGCATTATTCACCAAAATGTCTTCGTTGACTGCCCGGAAATTAAATTTTCATTCAAGCGAATGTTAAACTCACCAACAACTTGTAATTAAAATATTAACTCCGAAAATAACAAAAGAATAAATTAAAACTGTGAAATGGAAATTATGTCAGAAAAAATGCAAATAGGAAGATTTGCGGAAGGTACTTTCTCCAACAGAATAATTGTATAAAACAAACAAATTTTTGAGGAAAACTGCTCGTACCTAAACTGATGAATATTACACACGTTACTATGGAAAGAAATTCAGGGAAAATATTGTGTGGTGATACCTAATAAAATATGTGAATTTATACATAACTTCAACATTTCAAACTAATTTTATATTAATAATAAATCTAATTATAGCAAACAAAACCATTACCTTGCAACCACAGCATATATTTTTATATTACCCGCATTAAGACCGCCAAAAAATTTGAATCTTCATTTAATAGGTCGTTTATATTAAACAAGTTATTCAAACGGGCTCGAGTGTACCCCATGTGATTCCAAACCGTTGTTGGTTCTATCTAAACTCAAAGCTAAATTAAATTAAAAGTATTTAATCTACAACTTCACCTTAGCACCATGTTACCCATCGTTCTTCGGTCTTACCCTTACTAGCGAATCGAATGGTCTGCTAAATATTCGAACAAATACGTCTTTACCATCCATCAGTGTTGCCTAACTATCAAAAGTTGGACTATCGATAGTTGACCTCGAAAATCACTATACTATCGATAGGCCTATTTATAGTAAAAAATAGTATAGATAGCTTAGTTTAGCGCAATAGTATCGATACACTGCAATACTATCGAAAGTATAGTAGCTCAATATAGAAATGACTATCGTTAGTATCGATACAATCGGCTTTTTATATAACACCAACTATCGATAGTATCGATATTATCGATTATGGCAATACTATTTATAAAAGAATAACTATCGATTATGACAATACTATTAAAAGAATAACTATCGATTGTGCAATACTATCGACAGTTGTTGTAATTAACAAAGCCGATAATAACGAAAGTATCGATAGTATGTCTATATTGGCTACGATACTATCGATAGTATTGAAAGAAAGGGAGAAATATTATTTGGCGCAATAAAATTGTAACATGTTATTCCTTAATTATTAAAAATAATTATAATGCTACCAAAATGGTAGCACTCAGCTAATGCCAAGACAGATTTGTCAAGGCGCGGTTTTGCAGTGGACAAAGAGAAAAAAATAATAAGAAAATGAAATTATATGCTACCCAACCGCACATAACTATAATAACGAATATGTAGTAAATGTGAATCTACACTATAACTATAATACATATATAAATATCAATATTATAGATATAAGTAAAGATATCTTATAGGTATTAATATATATTAAATAAAGTAATAGATAGTTTAGTATATCTTTGTGTATAAATACATGATGTACATAAAATGATATACGAGATTGAACGACCGCTACTGGCCTGAACATTGTTTATCAATCAAATACCTTCTTAATTGAGCTTTAAAAGATTTAAAAAATTGCAGTGTACCAATCTATTGCGCTAAACTAAGCTATCGATAGGCGATCGATACTATGCTTTTTTCCAACTATCGATAGACCTATCGATAATCGACTATCGACCGGTTACACAGCTATTCATGAGGGTGTCAAGTCCGGGTGCCGGACATGGACGTGACTTGCAAAAACAAATTTAGTTTTAAAAGTCCTTTGTCAGGCAGCCCAGTATAACTGTCCTTCAAGTTGTATTTGTCAGTAGGAGGGTTCGGGGTGGCATTCCAAAGCTGACGATTGACATTTGGGCCAAATAGTTTACGTTTTACGATTGGATGTTTTCTTTTTCCAAGATAGAAGCAGAATATGTGTGAAGTCAACTTTTTTACATTATGACTAGCGACCCGCCCGGCTTCGCACAGGCAAAGCTGATGCTCATACTCTACAGAAAAACTGAACGTTGTATATAAAAGATTATATTTATAAATCTCGTAGGATTCCGCCTGTCTGCAATGTCAGCGGAAAAAAATGAATATAATTATTTACTACATTACATTAGAAACCTCAGAATAAATAAATATCCACTGACATTTACACAGCGCCATCTAGTTCCGAATTAAGCGTGAAGCCTGTATTACGGTTACTAAACAAATGGTAAACTTACATTTTTTTTAAATGCATACATATTATACATAGCAAACACCCAGACCAGACAGTCATGTTCATGCACACAAATGTTGTTGTTTGACGTTTCAACCATCTCCATTATTTAATGGATGTTATTATCATTTTAAGCTTCTTATCTCATGTTTTAAAGATTTAGCAAACAAATGGATTTAAGGACAGAGAAAGCGACTTTGTTTCATACATATACTATGTAGTGAAGACAAGGGGTGTTACATCGCACATTTTATTGTAAGTGATACGTCTGTCCATGACAGATGAATTGTGAGAAAATCAATGACAGAAGGGATCAATTATCATTCGATGAAACTTTCCCGCGCGCATGAACCGAGGCGGCAGATTTTAGGTCCCTTATACCCGGTAATTAAACAAGCTTGCGGTGCCCTCTGTCCATACAAAGAAGTGCAATACTTGTAGGTCAGTACCAATGATATAAAAAGTATAGATTCGTGATATGCTCACAAAACAATCGAAAGAAGTGTTCCGAATGCAGTACAGCACACATACACATATTTTAATGAGCGTACATTCACCTAAACAAAAGCGTACAAACTGTATCTTTGGCGGATCGTTATTTAGGCACGGGTGGCGTATCAACCTTTATATACACAGAATATTATTGGTCAGTACGTACATAGTATCGAGTATGCTTAGTAGTGTATTGGTTCAACATACAAAGCAGATATCTAGTACAGGCATTATGTTTACTGGTAGACAAGACCTATATTACTGGCTTTCACCATAGTAGGTTGTCAGAGCATCAGTCGTTTTTGCCAGATGTACCAAGGGTAAGTACCTAAGGTTGGCTAGTGTTCTAAGAGTTGTATACCTACTAGGACTGTTCGAGAAGTTCAATCAATTAATTTTATATAGACTTCATTTGAACATTCACTTGTAGTTTTCTGTGATAATGATATTTACGTTATAAATCCATTTGTCTGGTAAATATGTCTAAGAAATGTCAACATGTCTACTAAATGTCTAGGGATATGAGCGTCGCACTTGATATAGGACGAATTTGGCAAACATTTGAAAAGTTTGTTTCCTAAGTTGAAAGACCGAAAAGGCTCGCAGCGCTAATTGCCTTGCTACGAAAGCCAGATGGCTGTGAATCTGCAGAAGTGTGGGTATATAACATGATGTTGACTGACAGATGAACTGAATTACTTATTTAGATTTTCAAAACAACTTGTTAACATACATATCTATTGCATTTGAATATATGAAGCACTTGTAGTACTTTTTTGTAATTTAAAATAAAGGATTCAGTATGTAGTAATCAAAACAAAACATCACTCCTCATCTCCTCGTTAGTTAGAGGTATATAGATGAAATGAACTTTCAGATTCCTTTTGAATCCAGATATTTCAAATTATACTATTCTTTACAATTTACGTACGTTGATTTTTTTATATCTATATTTCACAATGTCGATCTTTGCCATTGATCAAACGGTATTTTGTCATAGAATAATGAATTTTCATTTTCAGGAGTTTAATCAATCGACCGGATAAAACATGAATGAGCTTAAAAAGCGACGATTTGAGAGAAGAGGCGCCCCTTTCTTTAACCTATTTTATATACTGCTGGACATAGGTCTCCCCTGCTTTACACAGTTTTGATTTTCTGCTTAATATAAGAGTCTTATTATAATCATTTATAGTGAGATCATTTAGAAAATTTTTTTGGTATGACGTTTGATAAACCAAATCAAACGTTCTTCATCCATAGCAAATAATTATAAACCGGATCACGTTTGAGGAAGTCGATGTCACTAGAATAACACAAAATGATATTTTACCCGTTTCCGCACGGTCAATTCCCTGACGATCCCGAAAAAAGATATATTTTCCTACGTGATCCACGTAAAATATTTGTTGCAAGTTTTGATCTAAAAATATATTCCGTAAAGAATCCTACAGCAAACTTTACAAGATGAATAGATACATTTTCATAGTCATGCTTTTTTTTAAATATGAATAAATTAAATGTTTGCTGGAAAACGAATAAGTGGTTACTTTTCAAACAAATTCGAAAGTTTACTCCGGGCCCAGGATTTTAATAAAAGCTTCACGTACTATAATATCTCCAAGACTGCCAAGCGTGGGAGAAATGGTAAATTACCATAAGTAGTAGGCCAAAAAACTCAACCATCATTGGTTGCTATGTAGGTACGTGACGTATGTTGATATTATTAAAAGTAAGCTTAATATAGCTTAATAAATATCCATCCATAAATATCCATGTGACAATCACACAGAGCCATCTAGCCCCAAGTTAAGCGTGAAGCCTGTATAATGGGTACTAAACAACGGATAAACATATACATTTTTTTTGTTAATACATACATATGATACCTAGAAAACACCCAGACCATTACAAACAGACATGTTTATTGTTCATGCACACAAATGTTTGTACTGCCCGGGGATCAAACCTGGAACCCTCGATGTTGCAGTCGACGTCTCAACCGCTACGCCAAATGGGTCGCCAAATAACTAGGCAGAATGGTTTCAGATCTTAGTCTGTTCCAATGGAACTAAAGAGTCCCATTATCTGCATCATATCCGTCGTCACATACCGCAAATTAAAACGTTCGACCAGTGCGTTGGTATTTGTTGTTCTTCCAAAGACCCTCATTCGTTAGATGTACCAAAGAGGCACGGTTAAATTCAACTCAAACTTGAAAATGTCTTTATTCAATGAGGACACCTTTATATCGACGATTCATTAATTTAAAAACTACTTCGAATCTAACATTGGTTAGGAGAATTGATTCTGCAGAGAAGACTCGGCAAAGAACTGAAAGAAAGAAAAAACTTTATTCAAATAAATCTGTTACAGATACTTTTGAATCGTCAATTTTTATTATTAGATAACTTAGTAGTTACGCTTTTAAACTGCCCATAATTTTACAATCATTTTAACATAAATTGAAATCCTAAAAACACAGGTTCAAATCTATGCACCCGCAATTCTTTTTATACGTATAAAGAAAAAAAATCGTTTCACATTTCGAAATGTATCTAAAATAGCCTTGGCGTTACCCGAAACTGTGCCCAAAATCCATATAAAAGTAATCACACTGACATAAAGCAGACATCTGGCGACATTGCCAGTAAAACGCAAGAGGCCGTAAAGATATTGTCACACACTAATTCTAAAGGATGCGTCATATAATTATTTCTTTTATTTTTGTTAGCAGGTGAAACTTTTACTTGTTCTGCATTGGACATCTTGTCACTGAACTTGTGGCTGACATTTACACAGCGTCATCTAGCCCCAAGTTAAATGTAAAACTTGTATTACGGGTGCTAAACGACGGATAAACATAAATTTATGTTTTTTTTGTAAATACATACATATTATACATAGAAACACCCAGACCGTTACAAACAGACATGTTCGTGCACACAAAAGTTTGTACTGTCTCAATTAATACACCAAATCAAGCCAATAGTTATCTATAGATACGAGTTGATAACTTTTAGTGTGTGAGACGGTCACAACCAAATTTTCAACAGATACAACTGAATAAACTTAAAAACAACCCCAAAATCGTAGTAATTAATATGTTTGCCGTCGGTACCCTTTCCATCCTATCCTCACACTTTTTGGTCCTTTTAGCCGGATCAAATTGTTGACAGAGCACGTAAAGGACAACATAACGGCTTTTTAAATAAAGACAATGCATTTTTTGCGAAAATGTTAAAGTTTCCCATGTTATTTTGCTATTAAATTGTACTGAGACTGGGGGAGCAAGTAAACCCTGTTTTTTTATCTCAAAGGTTATGTACATAATTAATTTCTATGAAAGGTTATGCTTCTTTGACATTATCGTCGAGTCTGTTGTGTTAAACTTAGTTTCATATCTTAACGCCCTCGCGTCTAACAAAGATTTTTCCACGGGCATCTATTTATGATTTATCTACATCTGATCTATACTTTGATGCTAGAATATAAATATATCTCTTCAACCTATCGCAGGGTCCCCTTATTTTGCGCCAGATATCCCGGTCCTCTGCTTTTCTGATTCAGCCTCCACCAGTGACCTTTCGCAAGTCGTCGGTCCATCGGACCGGAGGACGTCCTACGCTACACTTGCCAAGACGCGGTCTCCACTCCAGAACTCGTCTGCTCCAACGGCCATCGTTCTGCGACATACGTGACCAGCCCACTGCCACTTCAACTTGCTGAACCGGCGGCCTTTGTCGGTAACTTTAGTTGTCTTACGGATTAAATCATTTCTGATCTTATCAAATCATTTCTGATCTTATCCCTAACATTAGGTATGAAGCATTGCTCAAAAACTTTTGGCTTTAACCATTGCGGAATCGTTAACGTTAAGACATGACGTAACTAGCCGAATGCCGCCCAGCCTAACTAAATCCTCCTACTAGCCTCCCTCTCGAAGTTATGCCGGCCAAGTTGGATGGTTTGCCCTAGGTAGATATATTCCTGCACAACCTCGAACGACTCCATCGACGCATATCGGTTGTGACATGACATGCTCATTGAACATGAATTTCGTCTTGTCCAAATTCATGCCAAGGCCAACTCGTCGATTAATTTAGGCTGATTAGCATCTCAGCAAGCTCTTCCGATGACTCTGCCACGATGACAATATCGTCAGCAAAACGAAGATGAGGAATATACTCTTCATTGATATTGACGCCTCGTTCAGACCATTCCAGGTCTTGAATCATCCTCCAATGCGTTTATAATAATATAAATGTATGTTTATTTACGAACTGTTTTTCAACTTCCTTCGTGGTCTAGTGGGCGATCGTGATCCGGGAGTTGTAGGCTAGATTCTCGCGGGAGACCGACAGTGAATGTGCACAAACTGTGTGCTGTCATTAAAGTAAATATTTTCTTCACTTAGGTAAAATAAATAAAAACTTTGTTCAGTTACAATGAACTCAATGACGCAATCAATTTTATACATGTATGAGCATGACTGAACTAAAGGAATTATATTCAGTGTGTATAAAAGTTTTATCAGACAGCTTTTTTACTATGTTATATTTGTAGTTAGAAGTTATAAAGAATGTGATGGCGTCGTAGTTTCTTGCGTCAATTATTTGCCATTTAATTTACTGAAATTGTAAAAGGCAATGTCAATATTTATTGAATCTAATAATTGAAATCTCATTGTTTATAGTTATTTTATTTAATATAACAAAAGGTTTTCTATAAAGGTATATTTAAAAGATTGTAAGTGCAAAACTGAATAAAGTTGGTATTTTTAGCTAGATATTTCTTTCAATGTTCTCAGGTTAATTGATTTTATTTAATTCGTGAAAAATATATCACATTTTATAGCTCTTGAAAAAAAAGATAAACAACTTTTTTAACAGTCCAATTGAAAGCAATTAATGCTTTAACTTTTTGATTCCATTTACAATAAATTTAAATTAAAAATAAATGGGTTTTTTAGTACCGTGTAGGCTTATATCATATATGGCTTTTAAAAATCAACCATCATTTTTAAAAGGGTCCCTCCTTTAGCATGGTATCTGCATACAATATTCATAGCTCCCTAAAGTGCTTTTACACGCAACCTTTTAAGTATTGGTCTAGAACTTTCAAACTTAAAAGTTCCACAACACTAAGTCATTCCATTACTGTAACATGCAACTAAGTTTACTTATAAAACCAAAAATAAGTATTTAAGATTTATTTCGACACCGAGTACTTACTCGTTTCAACTAATAATGCGACCAAATCCTTAGGCTGACAGTGAGCTCGATATTAAAAAAATATCCGAAATAATATAAAAAATAATAGTATGGTATTTAATATATACCTTTATGTACGGTCGATTCACGATCGTGGCATAACTTACCAATGTATATTGTAACGGACCTGGTACACCTTGAAATGGTCCGAATTTGTCCATGAAATTAAACTAGAAAAAGAAAATATAATCGTGAAAATCATTGTTACCATTCCAAAATATTATTCTATATTAAAACTCATAATTTTACTAACATAAGAACAATGGATCTAGAGATAGAGAATCATAATAAATAATACCATAAGAATGAATACAATCATTTAAAACACACTCTAAGGTAATAGAAGATAGCAGCGGGGAGTATTAATCGCCACTGTTACATTTTTAAATTGTTTCCACAGTTGCGCTTAATTCCTTTGCCCCATTTTCTCTTCCAGGAAAAAGAAAGCTGAATGTTTTGAATGGTGCAAAAGTTAATAACAATCATCTGAAACGTAATTATGGAGAGACATATTGCAGACCTACATTGTAACATATATTAATAATAATATCATACTAACAAAGGAAATTTTGTTTGGATGTCATAATATCGTGTCAGGCAGTATTTTTTTAAAAAGAAGTAATTAAGAGCCTTTTCAAGATTTAAATGTTCTAAGTTATAGCAAGTTGGTTTCACCTTTTTTTAAATGGCCACGCCAAATTTTCGTAAAATGAAATTTACCCAAATTTTAAAATTCAGAACCAATACACCAAAGTTTCATATAATGTTACAAATCATGAGCTTTACAGAGAGCTAAAAGGCGTCTATCATGGTGATCTGATTGAGAATAAAGACGTATTAATACCTCAACCTTAATAAAAGTGGGTAAAATCAATAACTGTAGCTGATCCAAGTACATATTAATTTGGAAGCGTGTTTGAATACGGGGCTATTGTTGTAAACCATGTTATAACTTTTTCTTCCATATGAAATACTACGAAAAATGAACCACTACTTTACCCAAACACAATGATTATATTTATAATAGCTGTAGCGATTGTTGATGAAGTAAATTTAAGGTAAGGGTAGCACACGGAACAGTAATTCCCTTGCAATGAGATTTTCTATTTTGTCCCTGACGCTAAAACAGCGCGGTGTAATAAGTTTGGCAGAACTGTGTGTGAATCGATTTTGATTGTGTTTTTTTTAAGATGATGTGATTGGTTATCTAACCATGGCCACTTTCATTTCTTTTCGTATTCGGCATATTGTACCACGGGCCGGTGAACATGACTTTCAAAAGGCCCTCTACTCGTAGTAGTACAATTTATAAATGCTGCTTCTTATAATTTTCTGACGTAAGCATTAGTAATAACTTTAATAATATGTTGGAATACTTATTTTTTATCTCAACTACAATAAGCTAGAACTCATTACGTGCAGAATCCTATGGCCTTTATTGGTAATTTTAACGTGAAAACGGCGTTGACGGTAAAAAAGTAACGGCTCACTGAAATAGATCATTTCTGAGGGCGTAATAGTGTCACGGTCACAACGATATCTCTGGACCACAGATAAAACATGTTTTTATTGTCTGGATTTGAAAGAGGTCTGCGCTGTTACGGATACTTTTACTCACAAGCCTTTTTAGTGCTTTTGGTTAAGTCGTTTCTTTTCATACCTTTTGCCATATTCAAAGGAATTTAGTATTTCATTGTCTAAGTAAAAGGTAATTTTATACAAGGCTTAAGAGTTAATTATTTTGGTGTCATATTTTGGGAGTATTTGCCTTTCGCGTCTGTGCATGAGTTGAGTTCTAAAAAGGTACTGATAAATTATATAGTCACATAAAAAGTCACACTTACACTCAGTTTCGCTCTCTAACTTATCGTAACTTATTTACATTTTTCTTACATCTTTACCATTTTGGTTTAGATTTTTTACGGCTTTCCTCATTGAGCCTTTACTACGACCTTTATGCAAGTCATTACATTGGCTTTTATGATAACATCACTTCAACTAGTTAGTTTATAAATCGATATACTTATGACGTATGCTATGAATATGAATAAATGTACTGTTAAATACGACGGTAATAATAATAACATGCATGAAAGAAGTTATATGAACACAATAGCTTCAAACATTTATAGATGGATTTATGAAATTTATTCACGTGATTATAAAAATAAAGTTCCGTGTTTCAGTGGACTTATAAAAGTCATCGGTCTTGGCAGCCATTCCTATAGATATAAGATATATATTTATGGTTCCTAGGCCATTTCATGGTGTTCCTTTCATTTTTGACAATGACACCTAAAGGCGTCAGAAACAAAAGATTTTTTATTGTGTCTTGATTCATGGCGTTCAAAGCGTTCATTATGGTTTTAACTCATACACACTGAAACATCAATTATGCTTCGGACATATTTTATGAAAAAATAAAACTATGAAACTTATTAATGAAACCAAATTGTGCAGGATACAAACCCTTCCCAAGAAATTCTAGGTTACAAGTTAAGTGTGTAGTTTCCTGTAAAGGAATGGCCAGTTGAAGATGATGTAGACTATTATGTAAGCTAATTAATTAAAATGTATGGCTTCCTCGAAAATTAAAAATAACTTAGGTTTCATAAATTCACTGGCATTGATCCTTAAAAAAACTTCAGATGTTTTAACCGAAATTAACTCTATCTATTATTAGAATATCTCGTCCAATGTTTGTTACGCTTCAAAATAGAACTGATAAATAAATTCCTTAAATTCTTACGGTATCCTAAGATGTCTTAATTTACTGGAATTTAATACCAGAGAAATGAAGGCGTAGCAATATTAACTGTATTAAATAATAATAAACGGTGTAAAATCGTTTTAAACTTGAAACTGTAAAGTTCAAAACTGCGTATCTAGTTGATTGATTCACATTTAATTTATGGTTACTTATTCTTTGTTTTATTTTTGTATGTTGTGGCCAATAAAAACATTTCTTTCTTTCACTTTTTTTGAACTGACTAGTCTCAAAAATATTCAAAATTTGCGTTACATAATACTTGAACGCTCCCTTACATAAAATTATATTTCCTTTATAATAATTACATACCAATGTAATTAAACATACCATTTTTTCTGCGTTCCGTCATTGTTTCTTACTCGTAGGCATCGGAAATCAATAGATTTAATTTCAACAATAAAATGAAAAAGTAATCAACTTATGAATTTTCGCATTGACCCACTTCGGTCGGATTGTCATAAAGCAATCTGGATTTGTCATTGAAAATTAAAAATTTTCACTCACTTCAAACGCGCCAGAAGAAAATGTCCTGTTGGTGAAATAAAATTAAAATAATTGGGTAAAAACGATCCCGTCGTACGGCATCAGATTATTTATACTGGCATTCATTACCACATCCGTTGCTTCTTGTGTCATGTGGGTGTGCTTCTGCATGGTCTGCATAGACGGATGATTAAATTTTATTAGTAATTGGATTTAAATGTTTTGTTATTTTTTCAAATCAAATACTGAAGTTAAATTTACAAACAGACACTGCAATATTATTTATATGTATAGATTCGGCAAATATGTAAGTCTCTCCATGTTTTGAAAGGTACGTTACGATGCAGTTGGTTCAGATACTAGCTTAGGCTGGTAGTCGTTTACCTTACGGTGTTCTAAGACACAAAACTCCCCATAGCAATATTGTGGGAACATTTTTGGCCGGCATCAAAGAATGAAGTTACGACTAATTATTTTACCAACAAAATTTATAAATAATCATATAGACGGTAAATCATTCGGCCGTTTTATAAATTAATAACCACATTTCCAGAACCAAATTTAACTTGACATCTACTTTGAAGTGGGCGCGAAAGCAAAAATTAAACATGAAAGTTTGGACTGAAGTTTTGTAAGATTCATTATTAATAATAACTAAAGCCAATTTACTGGAGACAACATGACTCGTTGGATAATATTTATTATGATACCCTAACGAAATCATATGTATAAAATGATGTCTTTGCTTACGTACCTAATATTAATTGTTATATTTTACGAATTTATATTTTTTTTGCATAATTTAATAATGAAATCAACATCCACCTGTCCACCAGACCAAATGTTGATAAGTGGCAAATTTCACATTAATACTTAAGATCTCGATAATTGGCACAACAATATTTTACAAAGGATTCTAGCATTTGATCAATTACACAACTATAACTATTAACAAAAAAAATAAATATCTGAATACCTATAACATTTCATTCTTTCAAAAATATAATGTTTAGTTTCGATCCATAATAAATTTACATAGTAACCAAACCACTCCTAGCTGACCATTCATTAGACAGCATGATTAACTTAAGGTATTGTCGGAGATTGCGAGCCAAGGAGTAGACTACTAGACTTTATGAAGCTCACCCAATAAATTCTCTTGCGAATAACACAGGAGAATGGTCGGCATCAACGAAAATAACGAGAAACTTCGGGTATATGTATGAGATGTTTTACGCACATAGCGTACAGAGTTGAGTAAAACAAAAATTTTCTGGATTTCACTCTTTCAAAAGATAGCAGATAGGCCTTTTGCTTAGAATTTTACGAATTGGTTCTGGGTTTCATGAATTTATATTTTTTATAGAAATTCATGAAACCCAGGGTAAGGGTCAATAAATTATTTATCTTTATATATTAAAGAGAAATAATTTATTGACCCTTTTTAAAACAGATTTCATATTTTGTCACTAGAATGAAAATTAAATCAAAAATTCCAAGTCTAAGGTTCACGTGCCATTTTAATTACTGACCATTATTTTTATAAAACACATACTAATTATATTCATCATCATCATCATTACAGCCTAAAATGTCCACTGCTGAACAAAGGCCTCACCTAATGATTTTCACGCGAACCGATACCTTGCAGTTGATATTCATCTCTTGCCCGCCGCCTTAACCGGGTAATCAGTCCATCTGATTGACCTATATAATATAAACATTTATTTCGGACAACTTATTACATCCATATAGGTAAGTAGATTGTCTAAAATTATTGTTAGTACATATTATTTACATACATTTAAGAGAGGATAAATACCCGTTTGGATACTCTTCTCACTAAGCACTATAGGAGACATGTGTCGGTGCCAATATCTGTAGGATGCTATTGGGGCTGACTTTTAATCTGCTTCCATTGAGAATGTCTTTTCCCGTATGATTCAAGGCAAGAGTGAATAGGCTGTTTCTAGGCAGGCATGTTCCATCTTCGGCCGCATCATCACTTACCATCAAATTCAAATTATTATTTGTCTTACATAGTACACAGGTAAGGTGGAACATGAGTTAAAGTTCTCTATGTTTGGCCAGAGATGGCATACAAATGTTCTTAAAATAAATTAAATCAAATCAAAATCGAATCAAATACAATACAAAACTACATTTAAAAATTATTCTAATCATTCATCATCAAGTGAGATGGTGGTCAAATGTCTGCCTATGGATGAGAAAAAGATACCATGTAAGCCATCTGTTTGGTACGCTGCAAACATTCCGGATGCACAACAAAAGCGTGGCATACCCAACATCACCCTTAAGACATTGTAATACTGAACTCTTAAGATCTCTAGCGATCTTTATTTGTGTTTGATCCACAGATTATTGCACATTGGTAGGTGTTAACAACTACTATCAATGGAATTGTTTGTGGGCCCAACAGCTTAACATGCCCTTCGAAGCACGGGATCAATATAACGCATGCGTGACCCAAATTTCAAACGTGTACAAACACCAAAAAAACACCGAATCGACGACCATTAATCCAATAAAATGCAGTACGCGCTTTGAATTTCTTTCTCCTTGTTTATGCATGACAAATAGGAATCAAGTCGGAAGAGTTAAATGGTTTCAAATCAATCAGCGTCTGTTCCATCCGGATAGCTCGTTATCTACGAGTTTGCGGTACCAAAGATGTTACTCATACTTTTAGCAAATATATTGTGTAATTTGGCAATATTTAGATATGATAGATAGATATGATTCTTTATTGCACACCAAAAAAAGATACATATTTAACAACAAATGAAAAAATAATGCAATTCAGGCGGCCTTATCGCTTGGAGCGATGTCTTCCAGACAACCTCACAAACATAGAAAATTAACAACATGAAAGGGTGGGACAGTGCAAAGCAAGAAAAGCTTAATTCAACTTATAAATACATAAATGTTAAATTGAAAGGTAAAATTCTTTTACGCACTTTGAAAACAGTTAGAGAAGGAGACTGACGAATGGACATTGGCAGAAGTTCCATAGTTGAATGGATTGAACAGCAAAAGACTGGGTAATGAATGGGAAGAATGAGAAGGAAAAGCAAGATTAAGTTTTAAATATGAACGCAGACCACTATAATGAGAAGACTGTAAGAAACTAATTTAGTCGAAAGTATTTCAATATCTTTATTCATAAAATAAATGCAGTGACAGCACCGATATACATAGAATGCAGTATAGGAATCTTACTGAATAACAATTTGGTCCACCGGAGCTTTATGATTTGGTTGGTCACATCACGAAGTTCCCAGTATAAAATCGACCAGATCAATCTTAATGTTTTAGTCGATATTATAAAGTAAAAACTAGAATGGAAAAATTACAAAAGGCGAGAATTTCATTACACGCCAAGTTCGGGTAATTTTGGGAAATAGCCTGAATATTGCTAGCCAAACAGAATAACATAATATAACTAAACCGTTGAATGATATTAAGATGTGAGTCAAAGACCATGAAGCACTGGTGGATAATAAAATGCCCAGTCATATCACGTTGTGCTCAATTAAACGATCGGCCGATGACGTCCAAAAGTGATACAAATATTAAAATCACGGCACAGAAACTTATTGGTGACTTGAGATCTTGAACCCACGGAAGGCAGTGAGTATTATGTTTGTTATACTTAGTTTTAAAACTAAAACACATATGCCAAAAGCACAGCTTTTTATAACGCAGTGGAGAGAGCGGTATTATGATGAACATGCACGTTAAACAAATATCACAATGTTGGTGATCGAATGGTTAACCAAAAACTATTATTTCAAAATCCTTTTGCTTCGGTAGGCGAATCCGCAATGGGCAACCCATTGGATGATGATGGAAACCCCAATCTTCCTAAAGCCACGCCGTTTGAAAAGGACTGTGCAGACGTAAAAGATATAGATCTTTCGATAGTCTTTTGAAAGCTAAATACTTTCAAATGACTATATGTATTTCAAAAACATATAATACAGTATTTTTACATATTAAAATATAACGCAAGTCATATTCACTAGTAGGTTTCGTGAAGTACAGATGCCAGAACTAGCCAGTTGTGAGGTGGTGACTGCGTCTTGGTAAGCGGACAGATTAAAAAAAAATTAGAATCGCTAGTGAAAGCTGAATTTGGAAAATGAAAGACTGGAATGTTAAGGAAATAATAGAAGATACAACCAGATACTTTTGTGCAACAGTAAATAATAAATAAATAATAAATATCCATTGACATTCACACAGCGCCATCTAGCCCCAAGTTAAGCGTTAAGCCTGTATTATGGGTACTAAACAACGGATAAACATACTTATATATATTTTTTTTGTAAATACATACATATTATACATAGAAAACACCCAGACCATTACAAACAGACATGTTCATGCACACAAATGTTTGTACGTCCGGGGATCGAACCCGGAACCCTTGGTGTAGCAGTCGACCTCTCAACCGCAACACCAAATGGGTCGTCAAACAGTGAATTGCAAAAGGATTAATAAAGCTAACTGAATACTTTCCATATTTTCTTCACTACCAAAAACAAACTTCTTCATTAAAATTTTCCCCGTCCCACTTTCAGGCAAAAGTTAGCCGAATCTTTCACAATGGATATCGTTTTCTAAAAGGAAACTGATTACCCTCCCAAATGACTTGCGTAATTAAACGCAAGAGCATTCGGCCCAGCTTCTAACAGAGCATTAACAGTCACCGTTCGTGCCTCTGTATTAGATCAGATTTCGCAAAAAGCCCGAAAATTACCAATTCTAATATCAACAACGGGAACAAGGTTGTTGGCACCATAAATTCGGATAGTAGCCATGCCAGAGTAATTAGTATGCAACTAGCGCCCCCCATTAGTCCAAACGAGACGTACGAGTATAACACCTTTTCCCATATTAAGAACAATTGCTACGACTATTCGGCTCTTAAATTTGTTGTGGTCTAAGTTCAAAATCGGATATTTTTAATAAAGCTTCTCAAAGTATACTAAAAGTGTAGAAATACCAACCAGAGACCACATAATGTCTGGTGTCTTGTAATGTATTGTGTCAAAGGCATTATAATAATGCCCTTCTGCAAGTGTTCAAATACGAGTTGATTGAGTAAATCAAAGTTAGTGTAAAACCGATTAATCTACGAAATGCAATAAACTGCACTTACATTTGGTTGAGCCTTTTATCCTTATAGCAGAGTGAGGTAAAGTATTAATTCAGTTAATATGAATTTGTTTTTTAACTAAGGAAATTGTCATAAACCTTGACAAGTTGTAAATAGCGGCTCTTTTGAATGATACTTTGACTTTTTTATCAAAGTATCGTAAAAGTGAACGAAAGCACACGAAAGGGAATATACTATGCACAAGATAGACCTTTTTAACCTAAATTTGGGTGACAACATCAATGGTCGCAAGTAAGAACTTTTCTAATGCTTTGACTAAAATATATATTTTTTACATTAATTTATACCATGAATCACTTTCTAAAGAAGTTTTCGAGTACATTTCTGAGTGTATTAATATAGTTATGCCATCCTTTTATTTGTATTAAATAACGTAAACTCCTTTAACTTAAACCAGATCCCAATCAAGAACTTAGCCGAAAGTTTATCGGAAGAGAGAGTTACGTGAGAACTCGAGAAGTTAACGAAGCCGTGAAGATTTTACAAATTAATTGTTTTTATTGTATTTTACTTGACACTTTTTTAGTAAATTAAAAGAGTGAAATAAATTTATGATAAAAAGGTCACAAAATGTAAGCAATGTTTTATAAAGCAACCATACTAGATAAATAATACCTCTTCACTTTCCTTCACTTTAATCCTTTAGAAACCAAAAATAAATACTGTGAATAATTAAGAACAATATGAGAATTTATTCCTGTTCTTTAACAGCTTTTTTGATCATCATCATATCAGCAACAAGATATCTACTGCTGAAAATAGGACTCCCTCAATTGACTCCGGTCAGTGGTAAAGCTTTGTTTGGGGTGTGACATCATCATATTTAGGCACATCACGAGCTATCACCCTCACGATGGATTCTGATGATCTGCTCAATTGATTACCATTCAAATACTCCCGACGGATAATATAAATTTGAATTATGAAAAATTCAAAACATTGACGTGTCCTCTCATGTTTCAAATATTTATGTGCGGCTGTAAACATAATATTCAACATGAGAGCCGTATGCTCATTTGCCTCTCATTTAAATTTAAAAAATATATTTCAATTTGCCTTGGCCACGTTCTTATTTTCATATATAATAAGCAATCTATAAATGTTGAATAGATAATGAAAATGATTTAATTATGATCTTGGCATTTAAGCTCGTGCTCGTGGCCTATGCATACAAAGTCCAACGAAAAGTTAAGCCGCGCTTACAAATTGACAGAAAATATAAATTACTTTATCGAAGGCGGGAAATAATTCACCTCAAATATTGACTCTATCGACGGCTACTCAGAATATTAATGGAAATATATCAGCGAAGATACTGGGCCATCGATATGACCTCCAATATTTTTGTTGACGTTGGATTCGACGAATTGACGGCATCGGCTGGCTTAGAGCCTTTTGAAATTTATTCGGTGTCGATTAGGGACAGCAACCCATTCCGTGACCTCAATTGTTGCACATGTCAATAGGCGGCGTGAGAAGAACAGTGTTGTTTTGTTAATCAGGAAAATTAATACGGAAAATTTTTGTTTAAAGATATTTTGAGTAAACTAATCATGAAATCCCAAAAGATTCTAAAAGCGGATTTCATTGTAATCCTGTATAATTATCAATAAAATGTAACACCCACAGAAAAATATAAATTAAGCCTATTAAAAGTACATCAGGGTTTACGGACAGGCGTATCACTTATTATCAAGAAAGCGAAATACTCGTCTTGATTATCTTATCACTTAAAAAACATTCAAATGCAACTAACCACCAATAATAGTAAATGACATATTAAATGTTTTGGAAAAAAGAAGACATAGTTTCTATGGCCGAATACAAGTTTCCCTAAACTTAAATAAAAAGACAGCAAAAATATGTTACCTCATAGCATGGAATACATGTACTATTTGGTACAATACAATTTTATTGAATATGAACCCAAAAGTCAAACATTTAATCAGATATCTCCATCGATATGAAATGCCCTTATTACTTGAAATGATAATAATTAGATTCCTATCGTAAATTAGACACTATGATCTTATTCGTGATACGTAATCGCAGTTATTTAGCATAATGTGTATCATGTCATAGCTATATCAAATATCATATGTAACCGTAATCTGTGCCTAAGTAATTATAAATCTGTATCATATTGCTATGAACTCTTAATTGGAAAACTCAACACTGCATAATTTTAGTTCAAGTAATATCATGGCTTTAACTGAGAGTGGGTATTACCACATTGTAAATTTAAATGTAGGTACAAATTATGTCGATATTAACTGTTGCATTAATAATGTTCGTAATGGTAGTGAGTACAGTTGTGTTATCATAGGATTATGAATATCTAAGCTGAGTATTAAATGACGTACTATCCTGGTGGTAGTAGTTCTTTTTAATCCTTTGAACGCAGATGACACATAAAAGCGTCTGGATTCCTGACTTTCAGGAATCCAGACGCCTTTATGTGTTTTTCTTATTAAAACTAGTAACCAAGCTGTTCTTAATCCCTAACTAGGGGCTACAGGGCAGTTCTCTTTCATTTCATTTTCATGCTAGTTGTTAGATTGATGAACTAAAGGCCATTGACCTCAATTCCAGCCATTACGATACTTTACAATCCAACTGTTAATTTGGTATTTGGGTACAACTTGAACCCTTTAAGCGCCATGAATCCAGACACAATAGAACATCTATTTTAACTGACGCCTTTAGAGTCATTCGCTTTCAAAGGTTTAAAGTTAATGGTTTAAAATGGTAAATGTACAGTAGAAATAATTGAATTATGGAGTTACCAATTAAAGTCTACAGTAAAACAGAACAAACAAGTGCTAAAATTCACTATTGAGACAGTTAATCCTAATAGCGCTCTTAAAAATTAGCGGAATTGTCGGCCAAGGATGGCTTGGTATCAGAGTTTCATAGGCGCCACATGATTTGTGACGGTCCTTCCACATTGACAGCCGGGACCAACATTATGAACGTGCCCATGCCATTATGAAATTTGTAGTATAGGCTTTATTACTAATTATAATTGTATGAACAAAGCATTTGTACACTGTTGGAACTTATTTTATGTATTACACCTAATGATAACACATGCTCAGATAAATTATCTTTATCTTTAGGATATTTTATACATTTGCTTACGTAGGTTTTCAGTTGTCTAAATTGTTTGCATGAAATTGGAGTACGAACGTTTCATAGTTTACTAAAAGCATCTTTAAATTATAACTGTGTTAGTTTTCCCTTATATAATATCGATGGTAACAAGTAGTAGAAAATTTCAGTTCTATCTACATTATGAGTGAACGCAAATTTAGTTATGTTAAGAATTCACCTTCCTTTTACTTTGTTAGTATTTAAGCCACATGCATGCATGTAATGAAATAGTACTCGTACCTAAAGCTTTTTGCATTCAAGCTAATAAGAATAGAACTCGGTCAATATGTCGCCTATAATTATTTACATTATTCCGTTAGATTTTGATTAAAGCGTTATAAATCACCTCCCGCAAATGGAATCTGATTTCCAAGAAAAACCTTATTCAAATCAGTAAAAGCATTCGCAACAGACTAAATCACGGTAATTAATGTGAATAATTCACTAACTTAGACATATGAAAGATTGTAATCTAATCTCGTTTCTGATCGCCTTTAAGATGAATAGTGATCTATGTTCATTCTAAATGAGCTAGATCAACGTATCTTGTTACAAAATTACAAATACACCGACGTATATATACGAGATGGAAAGGGTTTATGACACATCGTAAAGCACGTGTTTCTTTGTGTATATATAGACTTGGATGATTGATCTAAGGTTTAAAAATATATAAAGTACCTGTTATAATATTACTTCGTTGTTTAGTACCCATATTATAGGTTATTAAGCCTTAGTCGTTTTGGACTAGAGGGCGCTGTAGGAATGTCAGTAGATACTTATTTATTAATTATTTTTGTTATGTTTAATATCTCAGTTACTTTATAAGACAGAAACATGCGTCGGCACGAATCAACACTTTGCGTTGTTTCTCCGAGTGAAATGAGGATAATTAGTAAGTGAAGTTATGGAGGCACAAAAATCCTCTCCGATTTCCAAAATTTCTTCAAAAGTCGGTAACGCACTTAGACACTCGGTACACCTATGGGGTTGTTAGTGTCACTTGAATGTTTTGTCTACGCAAGATTAAAACAAATTGTCAAATTCTGTTTATTGGATTTTAGGTCAATTTTACGAGACCGGATAAGATACTTTTAATAAGACCTTCATAGATTTTATTTATTTGACAAAGATTGGCAGTACACCGGATCTTAAAAGATAATTAAGCTATCAAAGATATAATCTTTGTGTTCCGGAAGTGTAGAAAACTAGAGTTTAAGTTTAAAAATCATAAAAGAAAAAAAACCTATATTTGTCACCAATGGCGTAGGATGGAGGAAAAGCTCTAGGTATATAGGAATCAAAAATAAATTTGAATCGCTGTAGTGTTTATGGTTAGAAAGTATTTTTGAGATACAACAAGGCAATTTAACTGATTTTCAACAGTGTTTTTAAAATAAAACTGGACCCAGGTTTTGATCTCGATCGAATCATTGTTAGAGCTTATCTTTAGTGCTGTGTCTGGGTGATCAGAGGCACAACCCCATGAATTGGCCCCACATGTACCTTTCTTACCCGCGAATCCCTTAAAGTATCTGGGTTACAATCACCAAAATTGTATCATTAACTTTTGTATCCATACATAAACTCCTGTTCAGAAAGTCATAACACTCTTTTGTTTCCTGTTTTACTGATTTATATTCGTTATTAATTCCCAGCTTCAATAAATTAAGTTCTGCTGCCATAAATCTTCACTGATTCAAGATAGATTATTGTAGCAGATGTTATTCTTTTATTAGAAGTTTTCCTCGCATTTGATTTCATAGCGATAAACAAAAGCTGAGTCAACTTCTAAATTAAATGGATTCACAAGTAAGAGTAAATTAATGTTTGCAAATTGAACGATGAACAGATGGATTAATAATACTTTTTATTTCGGAGTCTTGATAGCGTAGCAGATAGCTCGTTCGGTTTATTAACAAAAGTTCAGTAACTATCGCTATCGGTCATGGCGACCGAAAATGATATGTATAATACATACAAGCAGTGTAATCACTCCCCAACGGTTAATCCGCGTTGTGAAACTGACGTGTCAGTCACATTTATCTCAGATGAAAAGCATATTTACAATAAAGTATCAATCGCGGATTTTTATTGAAATTATTTAAATTTGATCACCATGAAAATTTTATCAAATAAATTTCAATTAAATACAAATTACTACGCAGAATTTTACACACATTTCATAATTTTGACAATATAATAAAACCTATACGCTGCTTTTCATACGTGATTCAGTAAAAAATCTGGAAATGTCGACACATTATAAACACGCCGCAGCCAAACCTTGATTTGAAATGTGTGTATATTTTTGGCATGGGTGATTATTAAAGATCACCTAATCCACGATCAAATGATCTGCAATAATCACCCCGTTTAACCTTTTATTCAGATCCGGAAATCCAGTTAGAGCCGGTTGGCCGAGATAAAAGGTCGAGACTAATATCGGGATAAAAGTTGGCGGCGGATTGATCATTTCTGGTTTTACGACGACGTTCCCTCGGACTCCATAAAACTCTGAAGATTGATGATAGGGATGTTTGTATTAGCGTGTTTTAATGGTCGGGTTGAATGGACTACGTACTGGAAATTAATTAGACAGGACCAACGACCTAAATAGATGGTCCGCTCTAGTCCGGTGAATGTTTTCCTTATTTTTTTACGACTGATATTGATGGTGTGCAGAAATAAAACTTTATTAAAAGAGAACTTATTACGATTTATTCCGTTTATTATACTCTAAGTTTTTATCATTTTTGTGCAAAAAACAAAGCTCTACAGGAGCTTAGAGGTAGAGTAATTACATTTGGCCAGCAGTAGACCTACCGATCTTCAGTAATTGTAAAACGTAATACCATGAGTCTTTAGGGATTGTGTTCATTGCCATAGCGCCCACATATTTGATTATTTAATCACGATATGATAAAAGTACATAATACAGTATCTTTTTTTGTAACATTGTTTAAAATTAAACATAATAGTTTCTAAAGCTAGTTACTATTTGAGTGATTATGTTTGACCTTTGAGTCAATAATAACCACAGTACCGATACTGTATTTACTTTCTCGATAAACGACTTGTCTTTTGATGTATTCAAGGGTATTGTTGATTGTTTACTGAGAGTGGCCATTGGTAACTGAACAGACATATTATTCACAACAGTAATGACTTCCGGTAAGTCTTTAGGGTATATCATATTATATTATTAGCCTGAATGTACAGTTGCTATAGCATTAATTGATAATAATTGTTTTACTGATTTTAAGCACTCACATTTTCCTGCAATGTACAACTGCTTTATTTCCAAATAAATAAATTAATCTACTTCATCAGGAATTAAATAAAAGCTTAGTCAAAATCCTAAGTTAACCAGATCTCTGACTAGCTAAACAACACTCGGATATATCAAATGGGACCAGCAAAAACAACCATTTCGATATTCCAATATTTGAGCCTCATTGATTCTTTGGAGTGTCCATGGATGGTGGATGGTTTACTTTCCTATAAAAAAGCGTTTTAAAATCCATCGCGTTTTTAGGGTTCCGTAGCCAAATGGCAAAAAACGGAACCGATTCGTCATGTCTGTCTGTCCGTCTGTTTGTCACACCCTTTTTTCTCCGAAACTCTAAACACTACACTATTTAAACTTTGTAAATATATGTATTCTGTGAACCGCTATTAGGTTTTGACAAGAAACTTCGAATTTCTAATTTCTAAACTATGGGGTTGATAAAATAAAAAATATATGATGTACATTACATAAAATTCTACAACAAAATTTAGTTTGAACGATTTCTGGTGTGTAGTTTTTCTTTTATACGTCATGAACGGTGAATCACTTTTCATATTAAAGCTGTACTAGGTGCCTAAGTAAATGAAAATTGCTTTATTTTATGTTACTTGCTGCTGCGGAACCCTCTACGGGTGAGTCCGACACGCGCTTGGACAATTTTTACTAGTTGGTAGACTCGATACTGAGTCGTGTGTTACATTCTGTGTTTTGGGTTGACGACTCAGTACCGAGTCTACCACCAAGTGAAAGAAAGGTCCTCTTATATTGAGAGTTGCAGACTGCACCGTTTTTGTAGCGTAGTTGTACATACCTACTCGTAATTTGTTTATAGATTTGATTTACTTTGATAACTTTTGAACGGACTGTACGCTCTGCCAATTCAGCAGAAGCATTTTGTACAAACAATCCAGGGTAAATCAACTTCAGACCACATTGTTATCCCGGTTGAAAGGATATACCTACCCACACCAACAAACAAAATTATTACCGTTGAGGGGACTCAATTAGTTCAATAGAACGGAAAATTATAAAGCATGTGTCCTTCTTGACACTTTTCGTTAAATTCTAGATAGCAAGCATACGAACGATCTCTTTTGTATACTCGTATAGTATCCACATATAAAATAATACGGTAACTGCTATAAATTATGCCGTATTTCTTTTAAATATTGGAAATCCATGAATTATTAAAACATAACATATAATTTAAAATTATATCTTTATTTTTAAAAGTATTGTTTAAAATAAAAGTAACCTATGTTTTTTATCATTATATCAGCTACTTGCTGAAACAATCTCGTCCTATCCATCCAGCCGTTTCAGAGAATTCCCGAAACAAACTGATAGACAGACATAAATAAAAAAAACGATATTTTGGGATATGTATTTGCCGTATATTTATTCATATACATGAAGATAAAAATGGTTATTTCAATATTACGAACACTCCAATTTATTTATATGTAATAGATTAATAAGTAATTCATCAGTCTACCTAGAGGTAATTGCTATCTGTCGCGTTTGTCCGGGCCATAGTACTAAAACCATTTCTAAATACGTGTTATTTATACTTTTATGACGTAAAATAATTGAAATGGAGGTAACCAAGCAGACAACCTTATACAGTAATCTTAAATATCTTACCCAGAATATTTTTTACAAAGAAAATCCAAAGCTTTAGGAAATATATCATTTTTGTTCATCATATGACATGTTTAGCCGAAGTAACAGATGTAACAATAAAATGAAAAACCCTTTAACCTCTCGCACCTTAGCTTACCTTAAATAATGCTATCATTTTAAAAGAAAATTCACCAAATGTGTTTATCCTTACTTGTGAATTTACATGTTATTGTCTCGCTTATATTGGAAACCGGCTCGACGAACCTTATTGAATTCTTTTTATGTCTATTGAATAGGTAAATTGAACACAATCTACCCTTGTAAGTTCGTAACGGGACCATGTGAGTTGGACTCAAGGCCTCACGGAAAGTGATCGTTAATCCAACTTGATTCTTGATTCTCTTAGAAATATGTTATAGTGAGCTAACCTTAAAAGATAGACATATGCTGTCGCGGACTTTTTTGTAGACCTTTAAAAGGAGAACAATATTCTCATACATGACTTTTATGAAACTTTAACCGTTTACTCAGCGTACGCAGCGGAAGCTCCAAGTATGAAAAAATACCCCCGATTTTGAAACATTCTTCATTGCTGCTCCGCTTCTATTACTCGTAGCGTGATGATATATAGCCTATAGCCTTCCTCGATAAATAAGCTATCTAACACTGAAATATTATTTTCAAATCGAACCAGTAGTTCCTGAGATTAGCGCGTTCAAACAAACAAACAAACTCTTCAGCTTTATATATTAGTATAGATTAGTCAACTACTTACAACGGCTTCAATCAACTTTCTTTTATTTTTCGTTATTATTCCTTGTAACATGACGAATACAGTGATTCTTGAAAGCAGTAATAATAATTATTTGTTCAAAATATTTATTAAACATATAGTCTGGACAATGAGGACCTGTTGCATTATTATACTACATTACACATTACAATTGCAATATTATGAATTTTCATAAACTCAAATGTTTTTTCCATATAAAAAAGCTTAATACCTCTCTTAGAAGTTTATTTGAGTATTTCCTTTAAAGTCATCTGTCGAAATTTTCCTTACAATATTATACCTAATGTTTTTATCTCCCCTTCTTAAATGAATAATCTTATTTTAAGTATCTCGCATCGTTTATCAAAACAATAAAATAACAAATTGGCTTGAGAAAAAAATAAAAGAGATCGTGTTTTTATGTTGTTGCTTCGAATATATCCGTGTTGTTCTTTTAAATTTAGAAAACGTAATTCGAATCTATAGCTTTAGCATTTCAGTAAACTGGTTTATTTAGGGCTATAAATATTAAAATCATATTTTTTACAAGATTTTCATTGTTTAAAAACATTATAACTTCTCTAAATCTAGGCCAAAACATACACTATTTATCGTAGCTTTGATACATTTATATTTATGAACAATATTCTTGACGTCTCTCAAAGCGCGTTAGGTAGTAAATTGGCATAACCAAAGGTAACAATTCTTTCTTCGGTGTACAAAGAAAACTAGTAAAAGAGTGAAAGAAGCTTTTGATGTTATATACAGCACATAGACTAGATCTTGTGTTTATTGCTGTTACCGTCAAATTTACTGGCTTCACGTAAATTTTCTGCTAGCTTTTGTTTTTACGCGAAAATTTATCTCCTATTAGCTTTCAACTGTGGCTTCCTAAGCTAATTTTCCTTCGTTATATATACAAGTATCTCTTTTGAAATGTTAATACTAATTTAAAAAAGAACAAGATATATACAAATAATGCCATGCAAATTAAGTCTGTATAAATATAATATGTCTATGAACTATACTATATATAATAAATAAATTTAAAACAGCTTTCAAAACGCACACCCTAGAATTTAATCTTATTGCTATTATGTATAAATGTATTTAGTGCTCCCTTATGCAGACTGCTACGACATGCATTATTCTTTAAAAAAATCAAACTAAAAGGGACACTAACAAATTACCATTTAACTTTTTCAATCAGCAATGCTAGTCAGTAAAGTAACATTGAACGAACAAATTAGACTAATTGATTAAAATAACAAACCTGTTGCTCGTTCGTTCACTTCTTTTTTTAGTCTTTTAAAGTCTACCGCTGGGTCCAAGCCTTTTCCATTTACAATATGCACTGGACCTCAAATCTACTAATTCATTTGACAATACAACACTATTACGTAACTTTAAAAGCCAACTGTATTTAGTATTGAGGTACAACTTGATGTTAATTGGTAATTGTATAGTAAAATAATTGTTTTATACCACAAAATAATGATGAGGGCAAAATATTACTATTGATACACAAAAACGATACACTTAGCGCATTTTATAATTAGCGGAATTGAAGCCCTTAATCTTAACAATAACATACGTTCTAACAATCAGAAATTATCCCCTTTATCAATTAATCGGATATTCCAGAAACATTTTGTGTCTGTGGTGCTTCTCAGACAATGGCATACCTACTGTCTTGCTCAAACTGTCCATCTTTGTGCGGTTTCCGGGACTTCTGGATGGCAAATGAAAGGGCAATCATGGTCCTATATTGGTCGCATTATCATATTTAACTTGTGAATCCATATCGTGTGTGGTTGAAGATTCACGGTTCACCTCGTAAAGTGTATTCTTCTATACTACTACGTTATGCAAGGGAACGAGAATGTCTTAGCTTTTAAGATTAAATTAATATTTCCCAAGCAGTCATAAAAACCTACAAAAGCAGACTAGTACTCGGACAGGAATGTTATTAGACAAAGTATTCATGAATGGGTGGAATGAATAGGGGGTTTGTCTGGAGATTTATAATAGAAATTATAATCAAGTGAAGCGATATGAAAAGAAAATGTCAAATCTGACTTGATTGTCTGTTCTGTGAGAGCTATTATTACTTTTGAGTATGTATTATGCTGTGTTTATTGCATATTATAATTTTGATTGAAATTCTTAATTGAAGAAGTTTATGCAATTACTAGGTATAAAAAACCTAACGAGGCAGTGTTGGCGGAAACTAATAAATAATTACTAATAACTGTTAGTCAACACTTCGATCTGCCTCAGCCTAAAGCAGACGAATCACTTATCAACAGGTGGTTAAGTAAGGGACTACGTTTACCTTTATAACATAACAGTTTTAGAAATATGAAGGCAATACACTCAATCGAGAGATTTCATCTCAATTTAAACACTGGTGAAGAATGCATATATGCATTAAATTCGCGTCTGTCCTTTTTTTGTTACAGCCCATAAAGTTGAAACAAATAAACCAATTACTTATGTTATTTGACGTACCCTACTTCTTTCTGAAGAAACGAGAAACCAATTTCATGCATTTCTTGAACGCGGAATTGTACTTTCATTATTTTTCTCCTCGGTTTATATACTGTAGTGCAAACAGTGGTGCCTTCTGTATAAATGGGATCGTCCGACAGACATAAATCTTAGCTCAAATCAGTGGCTTCGTGTGATTGCCGGTTTCTGTCGTGAGAGATCTGGACCATAATTTTCTAAATTTAAAATGTGCGGGTTCTATCTTTATTTCATCTCAATAGTAACATCTTAACTGTTAACCATTTTGTCAACTGTCAAACGAACGTTTAGTAGTAGAATACCAATTTACGATTTCTACGAACAAACAAACACAGGTGGTAGAGTCGATACTTAATCGTCTAAATAGGTACTACCGCAGTGCCAGATATGGTCCCGTGAAATAACTGTTTTGCTAATAAAATTACCGGGTATATTAGACCTTACATCTGTCGTCTCGGGTGACGGGCGCAGAGCAGTGTTGACGGAATAATGACTACATACTGCTATTAATTTCCTTCAACACTGTTCCTGTCTTGTGCAGGCATATCACTTACCACCAGGTCCAGTTTACTTATGACAATACAAAAATATCCAGCAGAGAATGGGAAGCAGCCCACTTTCGTTGAACTAAACCTTTAAAGGAAATCTCCCTTACGGCTACTAAGCATGAAGGTTATGGCATATCACTTTGCTATATAAGCGAAGGCCCAGAAGTTATCTCTAGACTGTTAAATTTGGTCAGAAAGAGAACCTATTACAAATATTTCGTCTTGGATATTATCCATCCGTAAACTAAAATGTCCTTAGCACAGGATTTATAAAAATAACTAAATCTTAATTCGAAAAGATATTACTACAACTCTTAATAGTTCTTTTTCTTTTGATTTATGAGTTTTTAAAGACAAAAGTTGTTTCATTCCACAACAACTGTAAGCTACTGCTTGCCAAGAAGAAGATTTAATGAACATTTAAAAGAAGAGCCTTTTCATGATATTATTTTAATTAAACTACGTTCTTGTAGCATGAATTGCTATTGTCATTATGTTGTGCTCTTTTGAACAATTTTTGTAAAGCTTCTTAAATCTTATAACGTTTATATCAAGTTAGTTGTCTGTTCAATATCCATTGTATATTATACATATATTACTAAACGATTTTGTCATCATCGTCATGAAATGTGTCAGTATACACTATTGCTTTACTGAATACTTTTTACAATAATCAATGAAATACCAAAATTTATTTTTATTCAAGCACACCATATTTTATGTTTAAATTATCACTTTTGTTTTTGCAACACATTATTTTAAATATGCACTATATAACAGGTCAATTAATGATAGTAAGTAATAAAGTCACAACTCACTAATCCCGTAAAAAAACGAATAGTGCTGTCAAGTACCCAATTCAAGCCTAGGTCCTTTAGGATACTAACCATGCCGATACTAAGCAACCCTCATCTATATCATAGGTATCAGGCGGCACGCTGGAGTGTGACTATTATCAGCATTGCACCTGTGCGAAGCCGGGGCGGGTCGCTAGTTTATTGTTATATATTGTATTTTTAAGTTCAAATTAAGTAGTTACCATTCATTATATATTAAAAATGTAGATAAAGCGTTATTTTGCAGTGATCACTTCGAAATCTTTAGCGGGAAAAACTATAGAATATCTTTTATATCACACTTCACAAACGTACTACGGTGTAAGTATGCAATAATTTAAGTGAATATGGCTCTCACAATTTGTTGTATTTTCTTGCAATATTTATGATTTGATGTCTAGGTGGTAGACTCGATACTGAGTCGTCTAGGTAGGTACCGCCGCACCGCAGGAGTGTTATGCACGTTTGTGTTTCTGGATGAGGCCACTGTAGCTAGTGAAATTACCGGGTATAAGAGACCTAACATCTGTTGTCTCGGGTGACGGGCGCAGTGCGGCATTGATGGAGAATAATAACTGTCTATCAGTTTTTGGTCTCCTTTAATGCCGCTCTGTCATGGTCTTGCGTATCACTTACCATCGTGTGATCGTCCAGACCGTCCTGTACACTTGTAACATAAAAAAATGTATCAAATATAATTTGTTAATATTACATTATTTAAGTATTTCGTATTTACTATTAAAATAAAAATAAATGTTCTCAGAATGTTCATAAATAACTTTAATGAATTTTTTCATCATTCACTAGCCACATGATTTTAATAAAACATATTTTGATCTGAGAGCCAGGAACGAAACAATCTATTTTCGATTAAATATAATTAATTAGATAAACACGGAAAATTCACTGGCATTTAATTTTGCCACGAAAGGGTTTTAAAATAATGAAACAAAAGACGATTAATATAAATTTAAACAAAAATCCTAATTCAAAACATGCTCCAACTTTAAACTGGGGCTTTACATTACCCGAAGCTTAACTAAAGCTATTAGAGTAGCCCACAAAATGGAAAATACTGTTAATTGCGTCCAAGGAAACTGAACTCGACCGCCGAGGATAAAGTTTATCAACGTTCGTTTTTTCTTGGCCGCTTCAGCCATTTATTCCAAGAGTATTAAAGTGTCTCTCAAAACATCTTTCTTTGTGTCATTCTTTATTGAATTTTATTCTATGAAATATTAAAGAGCTCGGGCGAACCATTTCTGCTTGTTTAAGAGTACGTAACTAGACGAGTTACGTATTTCAAATTAAGAAGCCAGTCTATTTACTTAATTTTACAGTATTTTATTTTTCGAATGCATATAAAATTTCTTAAAAGTTACATTATATGTACCATTTGAAGCACGACAAATATAAAATAAATTGTATGTTATAACCCTGATTAATTTTAAACAATTTAAATATCAAGTAAAAAAGCAGTCAAGTAGAATATTTTACTGTAAAGTCAGATTTACAGAAGATATATTTACAATCTACGTTATGCCTTTTAAGATAAATCATTTTAAATTCCATTATGTCACTAAACCTCGTTTTTTTATTTCAATTCACATTTTACGCATAGCAAAATTTTGTTTTAGGTAGGTACATATTTTTAACACTATCCTATGTTTGTTACAGAAAAATGGATCCAGAATTAATGGAAGAACTTGTTCTGGAGACTACCCCGAGGACATCGTACCTCACCACAATCCTAATAGAAGACGTTCGTGAAGGAAATCTTACTAATAGTGTCACAAATGCTACCGTTGGACAGAACCTTGATATCTACTACTTCTATGATGTAAGTATTTATGATTCTTTCTTCTACCTGTCGTGAACCTATTTCTATTACATATATTCCTAACATACATACATATTTCTTATTCATTTGCGTGAGATATCCCATTCCTCCACATATCTCATCCATCCCGCACCAGTGACCTTTCGTATGTCGTCGTCAATCGAGCTATTGAAGTTTATCAGATGTTGTTATTAGTTAATTTACTTGCTCAAGAAAATTGATAGCAGATGAGTATATAAGTGCCTCCACAGAAGTAGATGAGCTTTTTTTATTAATGCAATTAATTAAAAAAACTCACCTTTTACCAAGTACCTAAGTACTTGGTATTCTATACAGCCTGCCTTTTTGACAAATCCTAGAATAGGTCCTAAGTTTAGGAGAAGCCTTACATTTTTGTCGTTTGCTTTTCAGTTTTACATACATTTCATAATTCATTTGGCTACAATTTTGCGGCGCTGCAAGTTATGATAGCTCATAACTTGTAGCGCCAAGGAAAAACTTAGCAACCTTCTTTAAATAGAAGCAATCTAACAAAGAACCTACCTGATAGATAATAGACTGGTCAGTGAAATACGCCTGAAGACTAAGTTGAGCGAATATAAAACTATAAAAGCTTCAGTTAATAAAAATTAAATGGAATAATAGTAACAAGATTTTGGTATATAATACAAGTTCGCTACTTGTGCCATCGCCACTGTCTACAGTTATTTTTATCATGTAATCCCGTCTTTTGTGCCGGCCATCTTTCCATCATCTATCAACTGACATGAGATGAATGAGTTTTACCTCTCACCTCGAAAGTTAAAGGTTACCATTTTATCCTCACGCCATCGTTCTAGTTACATATACATAAAATAAATATCCACTAACATTCCCACAACGCCATCTAGCCCAAGTTAAGCGTGAAACTTGTAGTATGGGTATTAAGCAACGGATAAATGTACTTTTTTTCTAGATACATGCAAATCATACATAGAAAACACCCAGACCAATACAGACATGTTCATACACAAAAATGTTTGTACTGCCCGGGGATCGAACCCTTGGTGACTTTGTGTCATAGCTGACGTCTAAACCAGTACACCAAATGGGTCGTCAAAATAACCTTTAAGCAAACACGTTTATCCTGTTTAACTGACGTCTTCAGATATGGTCTAGATGTTCAAGATATCAACACTCGTTTACGTTTTTGTTCACTTTCTATCCAGTTTGTTTAGTGTCTCGATTTTTCGCAACGTTGATACGTAGCCATGTTTTAGCTTTCGTTATTTTAACACGGTGCTATCGTTTAATTGTGGGACATGTTGTGTCAGGTAACTGATTTTTATTTTATGTTATTCTGAAGTAAATGTTAAAATCTCTTACTAGTAAGGTAAATAAATATGATAATAATTGGAAATTGTAAAAACCTTATTCCATATTATAAATTTGTATTATAAAAAATGTAATAAGTAAGGCTACTTCATTTTTAGCAGTTACTTCTTAAATTTTATTATCACTTTTGAAATATAATTATGAAGTAAAGTCAATTTTAAGTGTAAAGTACGCAACTTTTAATTTCCAATTAGTCAAACTCAAAATAAATTTATTCAATTAGGCTAACATAAACGCGGACAAACATACATACTAACAGGTCAAACTGAGAACTTACTTTTTGAAGTCAGTGAAAAAAAACACTTAAGAATGTTAAAAAATTGACAAAATATAATAAAAGTCATTAAGGCTAAATACTAGCATGAGACTCAGGCAATTATCTTTACTTAAATAGAGTTAGAAATGGATGCTGGTATTTATGTTATATAGCGCTATTCCTTTCTTACTCAATTTAAGTAAAGTTCAACGTTGAGTCTCCTTTTAGAATTCAGGCCTTAGACTACCAAAGTAGAGCACAAAAATGAATTTTCATAGGTACTTGAAAGACGGGCTTAAGGTATTAAAGATAACCGTATCAATTTTGAGCGTCGGTGGTTCAATGGTGTGGACTGTTGCCTTCCTACCGGGAGGGCTGAGGTTCAAATACCGCCACGTATCAAAGAGTTTTCCAATTTTCGAAAATATATGTACATTACCCGACGCTCTTACGATGAAGGAAAACATCGTGAGGAAACCTGCGCACGTCTACGAAGAGATTCAAAGGTTGTGCGTGAAGTCGTCCAACCCGCACTGGGCCGCGTGGACGACTAAGGCCTATACATCCTATACGGGTAGGCTCGTGCCCCTCGGTGGGGACGTTTAATGAGCTGATGATAAATATTTTATATATCAATTTTATATGAATATAAGAAAGAAATGTGTTAGAAATAAATCAATGTTAAAAGATTCAAATACATTCGCGCAAAAAGCATCGTTAAAAATACACCCAGAGCATTTTTTAACTTTTATGTAACTATTTTTTTATAAAACGATTTGTGTGCTGAACTTAGCTATTTTTAAATACTCATATAAATTAATTGTTTATCACTTTTATAGCTGGTTTGAAATTTTGTCTGACTATTTGATACGGTGGATATGTTACTATAATCCTGATAAATGTAATGCTATTTTATAACAATCTTGTGTGTCATGTTATGATAATCCTAGCGCATTTGGCACAAACATGATAAACGTGGATCATTTTTCATAATCTTTAAGGGAATGAGTACTGATTTTATGTTACCTAAGGGTAGGTAAAATATATTACAAATTATGGTTCTGTTATCTGATACATGTAATTTTTCACGAGTTTTGTAAATTATTTTCCAGCTGACTGTTGTACTTTTTAAAGAATATCTACCTGTATAATATATAGATAAAAATAGTAAAAATGCCGTGTTTATATTACATACAAATTAAATTGAAAGAATCTAAATTTTAAGTCTTCCACTTATTGAATTATATATCCGCTTATTGGATTATATATCCGCTTATCGATAATATTAATAGATTGATTATGATATTAATGATTCATTTAGATATTTAAGTGGCAGAAATCCCAGAACAAGGAATAAAGAATACATGTCCAATTCATAATATGACTTTTGGCCACCCATAGAATCCCATAATTGGAAAAAATAACATTATTAGACACGGTCAAAGACTCCTTGGTAATAACTGTTCCTCCAGATATTTTGTATAGTCTTTCCGCGATAAGTCTTCGAGCGGATAAAACATGACACCCCAAGATAAACAATAAACTAACTGAATGCACAATCACAATAAAAAGTGTCCTCAGCAAAGTTCTGTCCATTGCGTCGATTGGACAAAATTTTCATTCACATTTCACATATTAAATTTTTATCCTTTCAGTAACGCGTTAAGAGCGTCGGTGGCTCAGTGGTGTGGACTGTCGCCTTCCTACCGGGAGGGCTGAGGTTCAAATCCCGACACGTACCAATGTATTTTCGAATTTTCGAAAAATATATGTACGTTATCCGACGCTCTTACGTGAAGGAAACATCGTGAAACCTTCATGCACGCCTGCGAAGAATTCGAAGGTTGTGTGTGAAGTCCAATCCGCTCTGGGCCCGCGTGGACGACTAAGGCCTAATCACCCTATACGGGTAGGCTCGTGCCCCTCGGTGGGGACGTTTAATGAGCTGATGATGATGATGATGAACGCGTTAAGGTCAAGATTGCAATGAATAATTGTATGTAATAAATATATATAACAACTCCTATACGTATGGTAGCGCGGCTCGGTCACTTTTTGGTCGTTTCTTCCTAATTATGCATCTAATTTACTGTTTATCTAAGCATCACTACGTAGTATAAAACGAAGTCGCTTTTTTGTCCCTCTGTGCGCTTAAAACATTAAAAATACGTAACGGATTTTGATGCGTTTTGTTAAATAGATAGAGTGATTCAAGCGGAAGTTTTATGTGTAATACTGTTATTTTTGAGGTTTCTAATGCGATGTCGTAAATAATTTCATTTTTGCCGCTTACTTTGCAATCGTAGGCTGAACCCTAAGAGATTTATTAAAATAATGTACTAAGTATTGCATACATTGAAAAGGTCTACAGAAAACTCCGCGATGGTATAATACTATCTCTTATGGATATCCTACGAAAAATGTTTTTTGACATTTACTTTCTACAACAAATAATGGCAAATATTCGAGGCGATTTCAACCAATACAGCATTAATACTTATCCAATTCAATACCTTAAACACATTGTTCATTTAATTAAAATATATATGGCCCTTTACAGCATATGATTTAAATGAATATTTCGAAGATATTACAGATTTCAAAATTGCGGTACGTAGCGTTTGCGGCGGTACCAGCCGACTGGGGAGCGGTAGCATGCGTATTACGAATATCACCATTGCACCCGTGCGAAGTAGGGGCGGGTCGCTAGTTTACTATTAAACATTTGATAAATTTTCATAATAAGTATTCCATTATTTTTATCACTTTGTAAAATCACACCTACAGCTTTTCGGGTGGGTAACGGTCATAGCCAAGCCGGAGGGATTAATCGAGTAATGGATATTCATCCCGTTATCTGCGCTTGTCTCAGATAATATATCAAAAAGCCTGATATGCCGCCATTTCAATTTTCCACACAAACACTAGTCATACAATTTGGCTTCGATGTACTTAAAGATAATATTGTTTTCATAGCTGGCGCTTCTAGGTGAGTCTAGTGATTGCAGGAAGGTCACCTGGAACTTCATGAACATTTATTACCTAAATAGTTTATAGAAATAAGTCTTATATAGTTTTACCTCAGGAAGACCATAAATAAGATCAATCTTTGCTGTCCCCCTCATATAGCGCCAGATATCCGGTCCTACGATTTTCTGAACCAACCTCCACCAGCGAATCGAGTAATCGAGCTGGATGGCGTCTTATGCTACGCTTGCTAAGACTCGGTGTTCTCTCCAGAACTCGTCTGCTTCAATGTTCATCGGTTCTGTGACATACTTGACCGGCCAATCTTCTCTCAATTTGCTTATTCGGCGAGTTATATCGGTAACTTTAGTACCCCAGGGATGAAGACATTTCTGATTTAATCCCGATTTTTTCAATCATGTCCGGGCTAAAGGGTGAATGAAGAATCACTGAGTTACAGGCTGTCTATCGGTATTCGCTACTTGCCTGGGGAAGCCGCAGAGGCCACCTGCAACCAGTAATAATAGAGAAAAATAAAATTGATAAAATCAAATTTTCAACGTACTTAGGCCGCAATAAAAAAAGAAACTTAGCCAACTTAAATAAAAATAAAAAACCTTTTGTACCGAAAGAGCCCAATATATTCTAAAAGTTCTATAGGCTATTACATAAAAAGGATCCTAAAATATTACCTTCTAATACTATGTAAACTCGTAGTAACACGTTTAATATTTTATTCAAACAGTTTCCATTAATAACTTCTAAGTCAGACATACAATTTCGATAAACGTCTACACATGAATACGCATTCAGTCTAAGAATTTTCTGAATATAATATAGGTTCTTTCAGGGAACTTGGCTCATAATATAATATTGGATATTATTAATCCTTTATATTAGAAACTACGGCAGGGCTTTTAACATTAAAAATGAGCTAGAAACTAACTGATCAAGCAGCTTATAAAGTCTCACTCTAGGACACATGCCTTCAAGTACAGCATGACCATGGTCATACTGTACATGTCATTGGCCCTGGTCTTAAGGAGTTTGTGCCGTTACCAGGATTTTGCAAATCTACTGTAGATTGGATAGTTAGGCTCGGCATCATATCGGGTACGACAACCACGATCAGTAAAAGCATTGTGTGCATGAACATGTATGTTTGTAATGGTCTGGGTGTTTTCTATGTATAATATGTATGTATTTATAAAAAAAATACACATAATACAGGCTTCACGCTTAACTTGGGGCTAGATGGCGCTGTGTGAATTTCAGTAGATATTTATTTTATTAATTAATTTATTTAATGTTTTATACAAGTAGCTACCGAATAAAAATATAATCTTAGTTGGTAAGAAGTTCAACTACAATAAAGTTCCCATTATCACGTTTGGTTTCTTGGCGTTTAGCAAGATGGCGCCCTGTAAATAATTTCTAAACATATGTACTTCTTTCCAGTCAATCCAGTTCACTGTGATGTGGGTGCTGTTTGTGGCAATCGTGGTGTTAAACTCTTCGGTGATAGCAGCGCTGCTCTGCACCAACGCACGCAAGAGTCGCATGAACTTTTTCATCATGCAACTGGCGATAGCTGGTAAGTTATTTTTTATGTTATTATTGTACAAGACGGTCAGAACGCTCACTGATAGTATGTGATACACCTAACCATGACTGAGCGGCATCGAAGGAGACCAACAACTGACAGACAGTTTTTATTCTCCATCAATGCCGCACTGCGCCTGTCACCACAGACAACAGATGTGTGGTCTCTAATACCCGGTAATTTTACTAGCTATAGTATCCTCATCCGAAACACAAAAGTGCATAACACTCCTCTTTCACGGGACGATATCTGGCACTGCGATGGTAACTACCTCGACGACTCAGTATCGAGTTACCACCTATTAAATTTGTAACTAGTTATTTTATGTAACTCTTTGAACGCCAGTGACATCTAAGACGTCAGAAATTATAGGTTTTCTATTGTACCTGGCGATCAAAGTGCATATTTTTGAAATATAATAATTTATAATTAACTTCAAATAAAATGTGTCTACGATTTTTGCAAATGAAAAATGTTAATTGTCTGCAAGAATTTACGAGTACTTTCACCTCTAGGACTTTTTGCAGACTCAGATTAGATACAAGCCCTTATGTGGTTAGTACACCATCCCTAAAAGCTCTTTGTCAGCACTTTCATAAGATGAGTACTAAAATGGTTCACTGCTTATGTTTGCCCCAACCAGTATAATTTGCACATTTTCAGGGCTCTAAGTACTTAAGAGATAGGTACTACAATAAAAAGGTAACTTTGTTATATTATGAGACGTTACATTGTTGAGTCTATATGAGATTACTGCATTTTTTTAATAAAACTTGAGCTTTTAAGTAATAAATCCGGTACAAAAATATAAAAATGCTCACTACGTGCGTATTATTGTTATTGTACTATGACAAAAACCATATGTTTTAATTTGTAAGAGTTACACATTATGTTAGTCATAAATTTGTCAGTAACTTTTATTAAGTATTTATTTAAGTTATTTTTATAACTAATGTCAAAATTTAAAGAAACTCAAAATTCTAAAATACTTGAATTCAAAACCATGTTTTCGGGGAACTGGTATTTTATAGGAAATATTTACTGTTTTCCTATAATTGATAATCACGGTCAGTACAATATAAATTTAGAAAATTACCTCTGGACTATAACTTTTCTTAAAAAAAAATCTTTGTGCCAAATATGTGCGAATTGTATAATGTAATTTATTTGAAGTCCCTCGTTATGAGAAAGCGAACATAAATAAAATTTCTAATAATTCATGAAAATCAAGAATTCATTTTCTACTATAGATTGTTATCCTTCCTCATTTTATATAATTACATTCTGGATAGAAAATGTATTCTAATGAGGATGACTACACGAGCCAATAAAAATAATGACAAACAAAATTTATCAAAGGAGAATGAAAAATGATTGTACTACTGAACGTTTAAAAATACCAAATCGTTGCAAATAACTACCATTTCATGATAATATGGAAAAAGGAAAAAAATCGTATTTCAAGAACTGCTTTAGATACTTAATATAAGGCGTACCTGTTTATCGTAAAAACTTTTACTTAATTTTGAGTAATAAAGTAAACCTGCCACACTCGAATAAGGGTTGAGATCTAAACGAACGATTTTAAACTTCAATTACTTTTTTTTAGTACGTATTATCTTTCAGCTGTTGAAGGATTTCAAGGAGACGTTTAACAATAGATATTCGATTGTATCTGGATCCACCACAGTTGAGAAGATATGAACATATAAAATATCCGATGAGAGTACAGTGCCCTCAAATCACCGGGCATAAAAGAACTCACATCTGTCGTCAGGGGTGAAAGGCGCAGAGTGGCATTGACACGGAGTATTATAACTTTTTATCGGTTATTTATTTCCTTCAGTGCTGATCTGTTATGGTCATAGGTTTCACAAACCATAAGATGAGAGTACTGATTGTCCTGCACATAAAGAAAACGTACGTCTTTTCGAATCATTCAAATAATATGAACGTTAAAAAAAACCTGTGCACGCCTACGATGAAATTCAAAGGTTGTGCGTGAGGTCGGATCATCCGCACTGGACCTGCGTGGATGACTAAAGATGTCCTACACGGGTAGACTTGTGCCCCTCTGAAGGGATATTTAATGAGCTGATGATGAGTTTTACTACTTAAACTTAACGTAGTGCATCCTTTTGAGGTTCCAGCGACCCGCCAATACGCTCTGGATAAGACTGTGGGACCACGGGTGTAAATCCATTCAAACTTATAATTTTACCTAAGAAAATATTGTAGGGATGTATATAAATTTAATTTATTTAACATTCCTAAAATCAAAATGCTATATACGAACCCTACCATAGGAAAGTACAACATTTTAACGATTTCCATACGTGAAATTGCCTCGTTACTGAAACAAATGCTGACTTAATACTTCGGAGAAATCTCCAATTGCCTTTTGAGTGCAGATGACATTAAAGTTACCTCTATAAAGGTTTTTTATGACTTTCGTAATTTAGTGCCGGGACTTTATGATTTCGCAGATATTTTATTCAATATCACACAGACCTATAAACTGATCTATACAAATAATAAAATTGACGACGATTTTTAAAATTTGTTTGTGGGTCAAAAGTAAAAAATATTACATACAATGAAAGTTTAGGGACTTCCTTGAAACTAGAACACATCATCATCATCATTACAATTTAGAACGTCCATTGCTGAACGAAGACCTCCCCTCCCTCCTCCCTGTTTTCCACACGGACCGATCCCGTGCAGTTGACATACACCTGCTACCCGCCACCTTAACCAGGTCATTAGTCTATCTGGTTGGGGGTCGGCCAACGCTTCGTTTTCCGTTACGTGGACACCACTTGAGAAACTTTCCGCCCCATCGGTTCTACGCACAATGTGCCCTGCCCAGTGCCACTTCAACTTGCTTATCCTGTCACTCTAGTTCTCCTACGGATATCCGTGTTCCGAATCTTATCACGTAGGGAGACACCTAACATAGCCCTCTCCAGAACACATAGAAATGTCAAATATATTCTTACTACGACTGGTTCGGTTGTAGTTTTCTATTGAGAAGAATCCATCAAACGCAGTTTGAGTGGGAAACCATAATTGCGACTACTACATTTGTTCAAATAACAATTAAGTTTTTAGGTATGAGAAATTAAACAGTATTTATACTGATTTATTTAGTAACCTTTAAAGCGCTCTACAGATTATTAAAATAGCAACCATAATAACGGTGAAATTTAACAAATAAACACAACACCCTGTTCAAGCGTTCGGTCCAAATATCCAATGTCAGATTCGACAGAATTTCCACATAAACCTCCTTAATCCCATCAGCCAGCATTTTCGGGTTTAATCTCCAAAAAAATACAGGTTATAAATTACAAATAGATTAATCCTTTAATTCTGATCCTGTTTACGTAAACCTCGTCGGGGTCAATGTATTTTCGTACCGGTCAGCGGGTGATTTAGGGTTTTGGATATATTCTAACGTCACAACTTTGCCTCCAACATTTTCCTGTGCCCAACTTATGTAAAGTTTGCGGACGTAGAGGTTGGAAATCTTATTTCGGTTATCTGGTTTTTATTGGAGTGCCGGATAAATAGGCAAATTTGTCCGACACTGTTATCTAGGGTTGCATTTAATTTGGAACAAGTGTTGGTTTCAGTTTCGTTAGTTACACCGTGATTTAAAAAAAGAATATATACGAACATATACATACCGCGGGGTAAAGATAGTTCTTAATAAAATAACCTATAATTGACATTCGTCGAAATAAGAAATAATACTAAATTATGTGAATAAGAACGTTAATACAAGTTATATCATTAATTCTATAGGGCTAAAATGTGTTTTGTTTTGACGAAAAACTAGTCATGTAATCGAAACTGACTTTGAAAATTGAAGAGAGGACTCTGAGCTTTTGACCTTTGATTACGCCGTCACGGAATCAAAGGCCTGCAGTTCCAATTCTGCTACACAAAAATAGAGTTAATACGTACTAAAGAAAAACGCAACGTAAACAGCAACGAGCAAATATTTAAAAATAGACCCAGAAGTAGATCCAGACCCTTTCAACACACAGTTTAACCATTTATCTATTGGAATTGAAGATTTAATAATAAACAAAAACTTTATACGAGCAACTGCTGTGGAAAGATACTGTTATAAATACAACTGGAAGTTTCACAACAAAACTGAATCGGACACCACTCAAGCACACAACCCGTCTGATCGTTTCCGCGTACTTGGATTCTATTTTAGTGTTGCGCAAAAATTTTCCAATGCCTCTTCTCTTTATGTGATTTTGAGCACATTATTGTGTATCATAATATTTCAACGGATTGGTTTTAAACAAAAACCCGGAATCCATCATTAAAACTTGTTAGCTATTTTCGACCCTAAGGCGTATGATTGATCCCTGTCGGTAATCTGTTTGGAATGGAACAGTTTTTGTACGGTAGTAAATAAAGGGGATTTATTACACGAACTCAACGTGTATAACGCTTATAACAATAGCGCAGCTACTTATTTCAAATGCTGTATATACTCATTTATTACTTTACACTCCGTGTATATGTGCATATGGCACATAAAGATTGAACGAAGGTTGGATTTTCACCTTGGATTACTTTACATAAGATTTAAATTTACTATAAAAACTCCACTATAAAAAGTATCTTGTTCAGTACTGTAACGCTTCTATGTATAAAGTTTTTTTTAAATATGAGGTCGCTTATGATATTTTCTTGAGCCCGTACTTAACGCTCCGTGCTTCAGAAGGCACATTGAACCTTTCAGTCCGGCTACTATTAGAACAGGAGTCGCTAACACCACCACTAATCAGCATTAGCCTGTGTGATGCGAGAGTAATGCTATTAGAAAAAGCCTATGCACTGCAGTGGTAAGTTAAAGATGGTGACCCAATATAAAAGCATAGAAATCTTCACATTTTGTACTTGTAGTAGAGAACATTGTTCTTCTTAGCTTGCCATAGGCAAAAACACATTCAAATTTTAGCGGCCCAGAAAGCAGCCACAGTGACAGTACTATCCGATGCTATCATTAGACCGCGTGCAACTGCAAGGGCACGCCGGGCACGATGTCAGATGGGCCATAGTTTGTGCTGAAACACAAAGCAATCAATATCTTGACCACCCAATAGCCAAATTTTCCCTACTGCAGCCAGTCTGTGTCCGAAGCCTATTAAAAACCCTCTAGATCTGTCACTACGACTCATACCAGGAGGTAAACTTTCCGAGTGAGGTACAAAGAAAACCGGTATACTCAAACTAACCTTTGCTAGCCAGAGATTAAGTCTTGCTAATCGGCGTCAGTTGAGAGAAAATAACTAATTAAGCTGTTGAAATTTTTAACCTCTGGGCAACAGGAATGTGACCAAACATTGGGTCGCTCGCAAACAATCTCTATCCATCTTAGTTCTTTCAAAAGAGCTAGCAACACCCCTGCGAATCTCTGGAGCTATTCCTGCCAGTTGATAATGATTCGGCTTATCTCATTTAAAGCTACGTCCATTAGCATTGCACGAAAGACATGTCATTAAGCAGGGCATGTGTTTATTATACTAAACATTTGAAACCATTTTACGTTAAAAAAATAAAATAAAACGTTACACCTGAGTTTCTTGTGATCGTTAATTATAATTTTATCTAATTGATAAATTTACGACCAGTTCCGCAAGTACCGAGAAGGATCGGCATGAGACATGGTTTGAATTTCCGTATTTAATTTAAAATAACCCTTTTATCTTAACGACATCATTTCTATAATATATCTCTTTCCTTTGCTGCTAACATGGTGTATCAGGGAGTGGTAGATGCAATTGAGAAGCCCTTTAATCATAGAGGCAGGTTTATCAAACTATATTTTCTTCAATTTTATTATTATTACAACTATATGTACTCCAATGAAAAAAACTCAATTAATAAAGAAGCGGTAGGAGTAAGCCTCGTGATCATAACTTTACACTCAAAATTGACAACGCTATTGTTAATAAAAATCTGATGTAGTAAATGCGTTTGAAACGTTTTTTACCAATACTCCAACCGAAATTACTAAATCTTTAAACTCTAGTTCTTCTGCTGCTAAGGCTCTCCTTACATCTAGTATTCCAGAACGTGCCTCATTTAAGTTTAGTCATATTAATTCTAACACAATTATCAAGTCTTTTAAGGAGTTAAATATGAAAAATACTGAAGATCTGTGGGGTATATCAAAAAATATAATTAAATCTATCATTGAAAGTATAGCACCCCGATTGGCATTCATATTCAATAAAAGTATAGATGAAGGCATATTTCCAAATTTAATGAAGTTTAGTAAATTAATTCCATTATATAAATCTGGGGCCAAAAGTGATCCATCCAATTATAGACCAATTTCCATTCTACCGTCGCTCAGTAAAATTTTTGAAAAAATAATATTTAATCAATTATTAAATTATCTTAATGCAAATCAAATATTGCATAAAAACAGTTGGTTTTACCAAAAATAGAAATACTACTGATGCAGGAACTGGCCTCATTAAGCACGTATATGACGCCTGGGAGAGTAAGCAAGATGCGATTGGGATTTTTTGTGATCTGTCAAAAGCATTTGACTGCGTCGATCATGAGACCTTACTTATCAAGTTAAGACATTACGGTGTATCAGATTGTTCAGTAAAATACTTAGATCTTATTTGACGGGTAGAACTCAAAAGATTGTTGTAAACGGTTCTAGCTCTTCTGGTGGCCCACTACGCATGGGCGTGCCTCAGGGTTCTATATTGGGTCCTTTGCTGTTTCTTTTATATATAAATGACCTTCCTTACCATTGTCATAAACTTTCTGACATAGTACTATTTGCAGATGATACATCATTGCTTTTTAACGTTAATAGAAAAAAAGAAACATTTGACGATGTAAATGGTGCTATCTCACAAGTAATGCATTGACTTACAGTTAATAATTTATTGCTTAGCACTAAAAAACTAATTGTTTAAAATTCTCATTACCTAATGTGAGGCAGGTCATCACCAGTATTAATTTGAATGACGAATGCTTAAAAATTGTTGATAGGTACAGTATTTCTAGGAATTACTATAGATTCAAAACTTCAGTGGGGACCTCATATTGAAGCTTTGGCAGGTAGATTTAGCTCAGCAGCGTATGCAGTTAGGAAAATAAGGCTCTTAACCGATATTGATACAGCAAGATTGGTTTATTTTAGTTATTTTCATAGTATAATGTCATATGGTCTTCTGTTGTGGAGCTCAGCTGCTGATATTAACACTAAATTTGTACTTCAAAAAAGAGCCATCTGAGCCATTTATAACCTTAGACCACGTGATTCACTTCGGGAAGTATTTAAAAAAATCTATATTTTAACAGTAACGTCTCAATACATTTACCATAATCTAGTTTATGTCCACAAAAATGTTCATTTGTTTAAAATAAATTGTGACGTACATAACTTTAATACTAGGAACAAAAACAAACTTGCTGTCCCAAATCTTAGACTAAGTAAAGTATCATTTGTTGGAAGAGGCATAACATTCTTTAATAAAATACCACAAAATCTTTCCGAATTGCCCTTTGACCAGTTTAAATTAAAGAATATTTATCGGATAAAGATGTGTGGTCTTGCACTTAGTGTTCCAGTTACAAAATCTTTGCAATAAATTATTGTAAAGCTATGTGTAGGTAAATGACAAAACTGTGACCACTGATATAAAAAGATTAAAAGAGTAACTCGAGTTTCTTGCCGTCTCTTCTCGATGATCCTACTTATTCCGAACCGGTGGTAGAGTCACAAAAAATATGATAATTATAACAATTGATGATTCAAAAGTATCTGTAACAGATTAATTTGAATAAAGATTTTTTCTTTCTTTCAAATGTCTGAAGGTGTTAAAGACCGCAATTGCTGAACTGCTCCAAGGCGTAATGGTAGGTCGCCAGAGCCTCGTTCGAAATTTAGTAAAATTAATCACGTACCTACGTCAAGTTACTCAAAGTTTGAGTTCCAAATACTGTTTGCTGGAATCCCTTACATGCATAGAACTTTATAGCCGATACGACGATAAAAGTGGTAATTATTGTTTCAGATTTATTCGTCGGTTTGATATACGTGTTTGTGGATATAATACAGAAGATAACGATAGCATGGCTGGCTGGTGAATTCATGTGCAAGTTCGTCAAATTCCTTCAAGTAAGTTGTGTTATTTTTATTTAAATATGGGTTTAAGGGGTCAATAATAACAAAGCGGATAGTGCGTTCTGTTGAATATCTAGCAAGTTTAGCAACGATTGTAGGTAATGGTTGATTATCGAATGGATTGTAGATTATTGACAGACAATTTTTTTTCCATGACATAAAATAATTTAAACATCACAAGAAAAATTAAAAAGTTAATTGGAATCCACACATGAAAAAATACTAAAGTCGTCATAATAAAAGTCATATGACATCGGTCAGATCATTCGAACTGCGTTTATACAAATAAAATCAGCTATGACACGAGAGTTAAAAAGTTGATATTAGTGCAACTATGTATATACTCATTAAAATCAGTTCATCCGTTCGGGAGCTACGATGCCACGGACATACATACACAGACACGTCCAATTTATAATAAACTGTATTTTTTTTGTCGGGGGTTAATTATGTGTATGCCGTGTCATCCTGCTTCAATTTTTTTTGTTTGCTAAAACAAGTAAACTCTTTTCTTATGGTGGACAAAAATCTGAATGACTGAAATTTCATTTGCAAGAATTAAATTATTTTTTATTATTTTTGATTATCTTAACAAATAATAAAAATCTATTTGTTTATTATATTCTATGTGACACACTTCCTTCTTCATCTAATCTTTGTTATTTATAACCGTACCTTCAAGTAACATTCTTCTGATCCACATACCCCTCTGTTGACTGTATTTTTATTTAGTACAGGTGTCGTTCACCTGAAGGTAAACGAACTTCTACGAGTAGTTTTCCATACCTTGCTTGGAATGTGTCTTAGAAAAATACTGGTCGCTGGCATTTTTGCTTCCTCCAAAATTGTATTATTGTTTACCTTTAAAGATCTAAAATATGCTGTAAACATTTTAAAACATAAGACTTAAATTAAATAACACAGTTTTATATTTATTTTTACGTCATCTTTATTAATAAAACGATATTTATATGTACAGTTAGAATAAATTATATGAGTAGAATGATTGATTGAGGCTTGTTTTCTGTTTAAATTAGTGTGAGAAAGGATTAAACCTCAAGTGAAGTTTGTACTTTGTGAGTTAATGAAAATAACTTCAACGATGTAATCATTTCATTTTACAAAAGCATCGTTTAAAATAACAAGTTAGGTTTCTTTTTAATAATACTTATGATCAATTATGATTATGGATCATATTTTTTCGCTTGTAATTGACAAAGTTCTAAGTGAAATACTTATAAAATTAACTCGATTATTTTATTAGCATTCTCAAAATACAAGACTCTAAACTCTAAGAATTAATATAAGAAACAATGTTCGATTTATAAATTCGAGGAGCCTATCAATATAACAAGTTGTTAAGAAAACCCATTGCGTTATTGTTTAGGAAAACTCACCAACAAAACCGATTCTCACAATTTTCACAAGGGGCTATTAAGCTCTTTGATACGTTATTAATATAAATTCACTTTGATACTTTGCACAATTTACTGAAATAAAGTAGATTATTAAGCTAACAAATTATATAATAAAATATGTTAACATATCTGGCGAGAAAAAGCTCGAGGAAAGGACAATCGGCCTATATACAAGTGATAAAGAACCATAATGTTGCGAGTTAAATTTTTTCGAAAGGACTTATCGCTGTGGGTCGCAGATGGCTTTCACAGCTTCAACCGACATTTGACGTGCGCAGATGCCTCTCAGCCCGGAATAATGGCCTGGTTTTGCACTACTTTCATTTAACCCTTACACATAGTAGATCACCGACTGAGTTGGATACGCTTAAATTATCACAATAGTTTTAAGGAGTCGTTTGCTTGTTTTACAGGCCGTGGTGATGTACGCGTCTACATACGTCCTCGTCGCATTGAGTATAGATAGATGTGATGCTATCACCAACCCTATGAACTTTTCCGGAAGCTGTAAGTGTAAATTTTATTTTTCTACGTGTGTTTTTTTCTCATTCCAATCACGTAGAATTGGTATTTCAGTAAAAACTATGTTGTATGTTTATCATGACCAAGTTTTTTGTGAGTCCCTGATTAATGTTCGTTTATTTTGATTTATTAGATTAATGAGGTTTGATTTGGTTTTTAATTTGTATCATATTTATATTTTGTAGATGCATTCAATTAAAGAGTTAAAATTAGTATATACTAATCATCGTCATCAGTTATATGTCCTACTGAGGGGTTCGAGCCTATTGGAGGATTGACTGACTTCACGCACAACCTTTCTTCGTAGGCTTATGCAGGTTTCCTCATGATGTTTTCCTTTACCGTAAGAGCGTTGGATAAACGTACACATATTTTCGTAAACTCGATAAGACATAGGTGGCCGGATTTGAACCTACACCCTTCATATCAGAAGACAAAAGTTCACACCTATGAGCCACCGACGCTTACTAATACTAATATATACCTATATTTAAAATACAAGTGTGGAAGACAACTAAATGCAAAATTGTTTAATAAATGGAATCATTAAATATTTTTTTCATAATCACATTTATGATTATGATTAAATTTGGTTCATTTAATACAATATTCATTGTATTTATGCAAACTTATTAATGAATAACACAATTTAATAACATTACTTATGCACGGTTCGTTTGAGCTTTATCTTACTTGTTTTCAAGACTCGACTTAATCTGGGTATAAAAACGATTCTAAGAGTACTCTGAATGCAGCTCAACTACTGCTTAATTGTGGTTTAAATGAATTTTAATGCGATGAGAAACTAGAAACGTTTATTAAGGACGTGATCCAATTATCTTAGTAACTCTTATTATCTCCTTTTATATTTTTTATTTTAAGTCGTTGTCTTGACTGAAATGTTAAAATTCTTAACTATCAACATAGTTTCAGTTAGAAAGTCCACTGATGGCCTTCGCCCAAAATGGTGATCTAATATGCGTCATCATTAAATACCCCATTGAAGTTTAACCACAGTATTTTTTTTAGCTTGATTATCTCTATATATCTAGTTATAAAAATATATTGTTTCATTAGGTACTGATTTTTTTATCTTCGGATTTGGATTATTGCCAAATTCTGGAAGTCCATTTTAGTTTGGAGAATTAATAAAGATCAACTCAACACCAGATATCTTATCCAGTTAGACCAATTGGCATATAACAAGATGTGAGGTACATACTATTACCAATTAAATCATTTGTATTTCTCTCAAGACGGTTTTATATGTAATAGACGTTAAGTTTTTCATAAAATAAATTTCATATATTTCAGGGAACCGGGCAAGGGGCTTAATTATATCTGCGTGGCTGATCAGCATTGTGTTTTCTATACCGGTGTTTATCCTGTACGAAGTCAAAGATGTTCAAGGTGAGTGCACAAAGTTATCCTATAACCGCTGGAGACCGATGTATCGAAAAGGCTACGAAGAGCTTGAATCATGTTGGGATTCCTCGATGTTTTGTACAGGGCTCAATTATAAAATCAGTGACCCGATACTGAGTCGTCTAGGTGGATACCATCGCAGTGCCGATATCGTACCGTGAAATAGAAGTGATATACACTTTTGTATTTCTGGATGAGAGCATTGTAGTTACCGGGTATATTGGAACTAATATCCGTCGTTTCTGGGGACGGATGCTGAGCGGTATTGACAAAAAATAGTCACTATATACAGTGCTATTTACCTTCGATACTCTATCATTGATCTCTATATAATATAAAAAATGTTAGTAAACTTACATATAGAGGATTCGTCGGTCAGTCTTGCGTTTCTTTGGGAAGCAGTATCCAACTTGATTGAGCAACAATATACTTAAGTTGTCTCTCTTTAATCGTTTGCAATTCACTGTGGATAGGTCGTATGATATCCTGGTCTTGACGCCACTAGCGACGATTCGCAAGTCGTCAGTGCAACTAACTTGGAATGGTTCCACTCCAGAATTATGCGGTCATCAATTCTGCGACATATGTAACAGGCCCACTGACACTTCAAATTGCTGATTCAGCGAGTTATGTTGGTAGCTCTTACGGATAACATCATATTTTCTTATTTTCTGATGTTAATCCTAAGAAAGATCAAAGCAAAGATCGTTTCTCTGACAATTGAGTGACTTTGAACGTGTAAACCAATCCTGTATTCAGTGTCCATGTCACAATTGCGTCTTTTAGTACGGGAAGTACGGGTAGGACTCAAAGACTTTCATCTTAATGCATTACATCAAAGTTACACTATTCTTCAATTATTTGGCCAGGGTCACCTTTATATCCAATAATGAATAAGAAAGAATTTGGTGGAAACATTTAATATATAATCCATCATAGTTACCGCATTATTACCACATCGTCGAAGTTGTGCTCGAAACCGCGTTAGGGTTGTAACAAGATGAGAAAATTAATTAACTGTTTGATCGATCACCCTTGTTAATGTCAAGGTGAAGTCGAAAACTAATTTATTTATATTTACTATTTGGTGGATGTATTTTTTTATCTAAGGCATTAGTTTAAATACCGTATTCTCAACGATTGGAATATATTTTTTGGCTGCAAACTTTATAAAACCAATTTTTTTTTAATTATACAATAACGAAGAATTTATGTTTCTTAAAAAAATCTTGGTCCTCTGGACTTATGTTAAAATTAAAGGTCCTATCCGCTAGTCAAGTCGCTGGAGCGCGTCCGCAGAAAAAAATAACCATGCAAACCTTTTCTGTGGTTATTCATATATCTTATGTAAACATATATATTTTTAAATGGATAACTATCGGAACAGGTCTAGTATGTAGTTTCGAATGGAATGAAAATTGTGCTTAAATTATAGCAATTACCTATGGCTACTCGTATTTTAATTTTCTTTTAAAGATACTAGAAGTGATCCATTCTTACAAGAAGGCTCGGTAAATAAAATCAATCAAAGCCTCCAAATGAAGCTAGAGTCATCATAATCAGCTAATTAAACGTCCCTACCAAGGGGTGCGAGCCTACCTGTGCTGGGTGTAAACAAATAAATATCAACTCACGAGTACATGTAGGGATATGAATGTGTATTTGCTGGCAAGTAAAAATTGCCGATGAAATCCTTACAAAAATGTGCAACCCAAAAGACTTATTCTCTCGTTACAGGTCAACAGCAATGCTGGATAGAACTGGGAACAGCTCGACGATGGCAGATATGGATGACTCTGGTGTCCGTGATGATCTTCGTGCTGCCAGCTCTGGCTATAGCAGCATGCTATGCCGTGATAGTCCTTACTATCTGGACGAAGAGTAAAGCTGTCGTCATGAGCCCTCCGATCAACTCCCGAAGGACGAAGACTCTGAGGAATGGTAGGTCTCTTAGCCACGTGGGTGAAATTTATTACTTTATTCTTAGAAGAAAGTAATTAATATTTCGCTTATTATTAAGAATGATGTACTTAGAAGAATGAGATCTATTTGATGATTTGTAGAAGAAACATAATTCTGGGACAGAGTTTAGTAAATTTGGATCTGCATACAAATCTCAAAGTTTGCGTTTACTGATTAAATAAAAATAGTCTTTTTTTGAACTAATGAACTACTAGTCAGTAGAATTTATATTGTGAGCGATGTCTTGCAAAGCCGTATTAATATTTACGAAGCCAACAGACTCACATGCAAAAACTTGTTGGCCAGTCCCAAAAGTTTCTACAGCCAATGAAAATGTGTTATTAGCATATCAAATAATGAAGTTTTTACCTTCGAAACTATGGCAAATTTTCTTATTTAATTTATAAAAGGTTTGTTATTGTTAAATGCATTTATATTTTTTACGATTTCAGGTCATATAGAAAGCGATCCTGATTCACGCAGAGCAAGCTCCAGAGGATTAATTCCAAGAGCCAAGATAAAAAGTGTGAAAATGACTTTTGTCATTGTTTTTGGTAAGTTTAACAGCAGTTATCGCAGATGGTAATATGTCGAACCCTGAAAAGAAGTTTGTAAAGCCCCAAACAAGATAACTTTAACAATGTGAAGTTTTTCTGGAAATAGATACCCATTATACCGAAACAGACGTGTTCTTATACACAAATATTTGTATTATACTATTTTTTTTTGTACTCATTTAATAATAAAAAGAATTTTGTCTGCTGTTTGTAATAATTTACCTTTTGTGTTTTATATGACAATAAAAATGTTTTGTCTCTTTCCTTTTTCTAAACTTTTATTGTATTAAACAATTAGCGACTATTAAACTACGATGCCAAAAAACAGACCTTTAACTTCTACGTTTCATATTTCTTCATTTCCAGTATTCGTGCTGTGCTGGTCTCCATACATCGTGTTCGACCTGCTTCAAGTGTACCACCACATCCCGCCGACGCAGACGAACCTAGCCATCGCTACCCTCATCCAGAGCTTGGCACCGTTGAACTCTGCCGCCAATCCCCTAATATGCTGCATGTTCTCGCCACATATTTACACCAGTCTTCGGTGAGTATGCATACTGAAGTCGTTGCAGCCACTGATGGTAGTTTCTGTCATTTAGTGAACGGTCAGTTTGCTCACTTGGTGGTAAGAGATACGTCTGACCATGACAGATGTAGTGCGAAGGAAAATTTATGTATTTATGTTGTCATTGTTTTCCGTCAACACTACTCTGCGCCTGTCACCGGAGACGTCACATGTTTGGTCTTTTATACCCGGTAATTTTACAAGTAACATTGCGCTCATCTCGAAATAAAGAAGTCTTGCGTTTCTCCTATTTTTCGGGTCAATATCTGGCACTAGATGACTCAGTATCGAGTCTTATATTTTATATAAGTAAATTGAATAATTGGTATTTTTTTACTAAGGGCTTTGAATGGTCATTTACTATGCAGGTTTAGTGCGTGGTAATGCACTTTCTTTGAAACCTTATCCGATATTTTAAAGCATGCACTAAGTGAGGTTAACTTGAGTAACCTATCGTCCGAATACTAACACTAATCTGCAGATTTTACGTGACTTACCTAACAAACCTAATCTGTAATTGTATAACTCTTTTTTTTCGTTTTGTTCACCACGTTGGTCGTCAAAGTAGTTGAAATTAAAAAAAATGTCCGTAAAAGTTTCCCATACAAAATTTGGTCCTTAAAACTCCTGAACCTATTTTGCACCGCAGTTTCATAAAATAGACAAAATATTATTTATTCTGTCTAGATTTCAGACATTGCCACTTTATTGAAGTTTTGCACATATGTAGTGTGGATCTAAAAAATAATCTCCTGAATCCATTTTCCGTAGTTATATGTGCAGACACCAAATTACTTTTTTAAATTCCTTCTGGATTCCAGAGGTTTGAAGGATATTAAAATACAATACCATTTTCTTGCAGACGAGTACCACCGTACCGGTGGTTGTTCTGGGGCAGAACACGCAAGCGGTACGGACGCGGCACACTTCGTTCCCGATCCGACTCCACAGCTAATTCAGATCTGCTGAGTTCTACACACGCAAGGCGATCACATTCTGTTGCTACGGTAAGACTTTTCATCAGTAGGATTTTGAAATAGTTACAATATTACGACAGCTTGCTTTGATTTTTCTTCAGAAGAAGTTGTTAAAAAACAATGAGATCCCTAGTTTTGGCTCAAAAAAAGAAAGCTTGGCTTGGTTGGAAAGTCAATCCTCAAGAAGTAAATTAATTGAATTCGCAAATTGAATTCATGCATTACTGCAATCTAAGCATCTCATATAAACCAAAAGGTGAACTGAGAAGCGTCTGGATGCATATGAATGCCACGAACCACCATCATCAGCCTATAACGTCCCACTGCAGGCCAACAAAATGCACTTCCAATAAACTAAAATAAATTTCAGGGAAGTGCTTTCACTATGGATTATAACCGTCATCATTTCAGCCATTAGACGTCCATTACTAGACATAGGTCTCCTCTAATGCTTTCCACCTGCACCGGTTGAGGTGACTAAGGGGTACTAAACAACGGAAAATCAGTCAAGACCGTCAGAGCGCTCACCTGGTAAGTGTGTGAGGGTGTGACCAGGTGATTAGTAAATAAAGGAATACTATGTTGAAAGACGGTGTATTAATGATGTCTCCACTGGATAATGACTATGCTTATATATAACTTTCAATTATCTATGTGTGGAGAGGCACGGCACACACTGACCATGACAGATGCAGTGATGAAGAAAATTTATAACTATAGATAGGTATTTATTATTTTCCATCAATTCTGCCCTACGCCCGTCACCCGAAACGATAGATGTCAGGTCTCTTATACCCAGTTGTATGATAGACGTATAATATTATATACAACTGTTTTTTAATAAGTGGTAGACTCGGTAGTGAGTCGTCTAGATAGGTTCCATTGCAACGCCAGATATCGTTCCGTGAAATAGAAGTGTTTTGCACTTCTGTTTCGGGATGAAGGCAATGTACTCGTAGCCAGTAAAATTACCAGGTTTAAGAGACCTAACATCTGTTGTCTCGGGTGTCAGGCGCTGTGCGGCAATAGGGGAGAATATGAATTGTTTATCAGTTGTTGGTCTCCATCAATGCCGCTGTCATAGTCAGGCGTATCAATTACTATCAGGTGAGCGTCTTAACATTAAAAATAATTTTTAATTCTAATTTTGTGTTTATAGCCAGTTAATATAACCATCTACTACGAGTATGTCTACTAAAATATCATCATTCATTCAATAATTCCTTACCATCAGATCCTGAACCGTACGCGCAGTAGCAGCGCGTCTACAGCGCGGCGCACTCCCCTCGTGATGCTCGCGCCGCGTGACTGACGCGCGCCTGTCGCCCCCGCTCGTGACGTCATGCTGTAGCACACTATGAGCCAGTCATAAAGGACATTAAAGAAAAATATTTTGTGTGTGTAATCTTTGTTGATATGAGGGGCATTGTAGAGGTATTGTTTGGGGTATCGTATCTATCGGTAAATCGGAACTGTGTTGGCGACACAACTTCTGGTGCTTGCAGCATACAACTGACACGTGTACCCGTGACGTCATCCTCTAGCACCCTATGAGCCAGTCAAAAAGGACATTAAAGAAATAAGATAAGGTGTGTGTTATCTTTCCTAAAATGTAAGCGGCAATGTGTTGTTGATGATAACAACAGTATGTTCACAAAACTGTGACGGAACACTGTCCTCACGTGTTTGCAGCACGCAACTGGCACATGCCCCCGTGACGTCATCCTCTAGCACACTATGAGCCAGCGATGTAGAGGACACTTAAGAAAATTATAAGCTGTGTAATCTTTAATAAGTGAATGACGACACACTATTCCTCTCTAGTACTTAGAGCACGCAACTGCCGTGTCTCCTCTTGAAGTCATGCTTTAGCGTATACTGAGTCATACATACGAGTGATATATAGAACACTAAAATATTGGGACAAAACGAATATCATCGAGAACCGCAAGCGCAGTAGCAGTGTATCTACAGCGCAGCGCTCTTCCCTCGTGATACTCGCACCACGTGACTGTATTTTTGTACACAAGTTGTAATATTTATACTTCATATAAAAGTAGCTTCTAAAACTTACAAGTTATGAACAATTATTGTAATCATTAATAACTCTTTCTAGTGTAATTACATCAACAATCACCTATTTATTCGTTTTTCAATTACTTACTCCTAGTCAAGATTTACGAAGTAAATCGTGAAGTAAATTACCAAAAATGTTCCGAATGTCTATCCATATGCTGTTTTCATATTATGTACTGATATTTGTTTTATAATTATGGTATGTTCCAGAATTTATTAATGAGTAAATTTTTAAGTCATTGTAATTAAAGAAATATCATTTTATTGGCTTTGATATTTTTTCGTAAATGTATATTTCTAATAAATAAAAATACATACGAGTACTTGTAAATAATAGGATTATGCACTAAGAATGTTTTAAGCACAATTTCTGCATTTTTACCTGATATCACAGAACAAATCAAAAAAAATTTTTTGTTTAGAATTATGATTTTACAATATACGACTTTTATAAGACTTGTTTTGATATAGGATTAAAATTATTCCAAAGAAAGAGTATGTAATCGAAATGGTAGCAACGAACATCTGGTTTTTTAAATTTAACATGTAGATGTACACACACGAAATTATTATAAGGTATGTAAGTTGTATTTATACACAAAGTTTGCCAAATTATAATTTAATTTCATCATTATAAACTATTATGTTAGTGATATAAAATGTATTTTATGAGATTTAAATTATATTACGGTTTAGGTAAAATATATAGTTTAAGAAATTCTATATTAACATTTTAATTGAGGCTAGCATAAAGTAACGAGATTGACCTAGGCATGTATTGTAAATAATGTACAATTATTTTTGTACTGTCTCCAGAATGTACATAAGATGGTAAAATATATTCAAAAGTATTAATAAATGTGTGTATCAATCAATAGTTGCTTTATTTTTGCCTTTATATTCCCCTGAATCCTGTATTACAAAAAGGCTTACTGTCTTTATAAAACAAATCATTATAACTGTGACATAGAGCACATAATTTGGTATTTTCCACCATTCGCAATAAAATACCAAACCATATTTTTATAAAAGCGCACCTTATTTTATATGTCGTTTCATTGATCACTATTGTTTATTTGCAATATTTTATTTTTAAATACACTGAAACAAATAATTATTATGTCAAGTAGTGATAGTGAGAAATGACGTCACATATCACTAATATCATACAAAATATATGGAAACGTTCCTTTTTGACAGTTGATAAAAAGTACCTCAATGATTAGCGGTGTCAACTACCCTGAAGGACGCAGGTTCAAATCCCGCCCCGTACCAATGTGTTATCGAATTTCAAAATTATATTATGTACGTTATCCGACGCTCTTACGGTGAAGTAAATCATCGTGAGGAAACCTGCGCACGCCTGCGAAGATTTTCAAAGGTTGTGCGTGAAGTCGGCCAATCCGCATTGGATCCGCGTAGTTGACTCAGGGTACCCTGGGTAGACTGTTCGCTCAAGTAAGTGATACACCCACCCTCGGCAAATGCCGTGATGGAGAAAAACAATGAAAACTGTAGGACACTAATTAATTATTTTTCGTGAACACCCTCCTGCACGGGCACATGTTTCGGGTTCACATCACCTCGGCTGTTAAGAAATCAGACACAATGGATTTTGCTTTCTGACGTCTGCCTATTAATATCCATATGTATAATATGTATGTATGCACTTACAAAAAATGTATATAAGTATCTTTATCCGTGGTTTTATATCCATACTACAAGCTTCACGGGTTAAATGGTATTGTGTGGATGTTTACGGAATATTTATATTGATTTATATTTATTATAACCGAACTTAGAACTTGGCGACTGTACAATCAAAGGTTATCTGAAGCAACTCATTTTATGTAAAACAATGTATTTTCATACAATTATTAATCTAAAAATTAACCAACAAAAGTCTAACATAATATTTATTTAGGCTGTTGTGAATACATATTTTTATTAACCCAACTCATAGCGGGGACAAATGTTTTGTTTGATGGAACAAAACCACTCATTTGTCACATTGTTTGTATAAGGGCGGATGACTCAACTTTTGCGTTGCTTAAAGTTAGTTTGTTTAGGTACTAGAGGAGTAGTATTTTAGTCGGTGATATCATTTGTGGTGAATATTGTTTTGTCTATCTAGTGTATAATTGTAGTATCCAATACCTTTTAAAAGTGTGATATAAAATCTTGAATGCGTGAAAAAATGAAACGTGCAATGGCTATCCATTGCACGTTTCATTTTAGATCCAGATTATTTGTTAGGGCTCAAGTCAAGCTTGATGTCACTGCATACTGCAAATATCTGTATTGGAAACATACTCGTACGTGTTTTATAGATACCATAAGTCATGTTAGAATTTAGTTAATCTTAATTAATCTTTTTAAAATAAACAAATACGAATATAATATATAACTAGCTAATAGCTTCCAAAATTAACGTTATTCTGAATTACAAAACATTAATCAACAGCCAATTGAAATGAACGAGAAGCGAGATAATTATGAAGTAGAGTCTGCAAGTAATATCCGACAGGATTTAATGAGAACATTTAAGCTACGGAGCACCTACTAATAATACGAACTTTGGTTTTGTTGTTTCATCCTGAGTATTAAAATTTACAATTTTATGTATGGAACAAAAACGATGGTCAAAATGTTAATAAAAACAAGATAATTCAGTCATAATCAGTTGACTATTCTTCTTGATCTTATCATCATCCAGAATTTAAGGCGGATGAAAATAATTATTTTATTTAATGAAATTATTTAATATAATCTCATGGCACAGGCCCACCCACACCATATGGTTATGGTGAGTCGGCTAACCTTCTTGATAACATCATCATTCGAAATTTAACATACTTTAAATTAATTATTGAATTTACTGTTTTAATTTAATTTAATCTACATGGTACATGCTCACTCACTGAACATGGTTATGGTGAGATTAGGTCGCAACCACCAAATTCAGTCGGCTAACCTTCTTGATCACATCAGCATCCAGAATTTAACGTGGATTAAATTAATTATTTAATTTAATTTAATCTACATGGCACATGCTCACTCACACATCATGGTTATGGTGAAATTGGGCCGCTACCACGAGCACTACCCTTAGATTGTAGCCGATTATACCAACGATTCACCGTGAACTTTGAAGGACGTAACGACCATAATACTCTTGTAATATAGTAATAGGCATATTCTTATGTGTGGGATGAGGGATTGTAGCTAGTAAAATTACCGAGTATTTGAATACTCTGTAATATTTTTAGCTTATCTCTAGATATGGTAAGGGACCTAACAACTTACGTACAGGGTGATGAGCGCAGGGTAATGTTGACAGAAAGTAATGACTGCCTACCACCAGGTTAGCGAATTAATCGTCCTATCTCTTTATGACGGAAAAAAACACATTTTAATATTTGGCATCCTGGCATCGCATTTCTATGCCCTTAAGTATAGAAAGTTAAATTGGTGGCGTCGATATTTACCATCAGGCGAGCCGTTTACTCTTTATCATATCATGGAAGAAGAATTAACAGTAACTATGATTTAGCGTTCTTAACTCTTTTTGGAAATACACAGGAAAAATTGAAGTTGGTATCCAGGTAGATCAGACAAGTTTCCACTTAGATAAATTATCCTTCAAACAAAGTCAGAGTTAAAGCATAAACTCTGGTTTTATATACCCTTAACTGGTAGATTACGAGTTAATAGCCAGTTCCGTTTCGAATGCCTTTGTGTTTTGAGGTTGACAAAATTAATGTGCTCCAAATCGGATATTTATTTAACTTGTGACAGAGTTTGTAATTTTATTAATACCTAAGAAATCAAGCTTGATTTATTAATTGGGTATTCATTTTGTTAATAGCGTTAAAGGCCTAACCCTAGACTGAACCTATGAAAGAATACATTTTGGATCTCTAATATTTTTCTCTATAGGAATTTAAACGTTCAACATACGTATGAAATATATTTTAAACATTTCCATGTAATAAATTTGCAATTGCAATAAGATCATAAAAAATCAATAAGGCCATTAAAATAGCACAAATTAAGACCTTAACTTACATTTCCAATGTTACCTGAGAAAGTGTGTGCACAAAATGTGCTTCAAGTGAAATAACTGGACTTTAAAATATTAGTCAATGACATGTAATATTTACATAAGCAAATGTAAAAATAAAGCTTGGTAGTTATTTATGAAAAGACAGTAATAAAGATATAAAGCAAATAAAAATAAAATACATATTCAAAAAATAGAAATAGAAAGGCCAAAGCAATAAAAATGTCTCTGATCATCACATAAGGGGGACAAGGATAAAAAAAAAAGATTTACATAAGTAACTTAATGCATCTACGGCCCTTTTTTGAAATCACGAGTATATTCAAGGCGATAGTTAACAAATACTACTGTAAGCGTTGGGCTGTTAGGAAAAGTACTTATATATATAAAAAATACTAGCAGAAATGCAGTAAAAGTCTCCATCTAAAGGAAGCCATTAAAATTAGATATAGCACTTTTATCTGAAAGAGCTTGCGGTCAATTTGCTTGAAGGCTCTTCAGTATAAAGAGCCGTTATTACAAATCGATTTACATTTCTGTTTTGTGACTTTGATATAAATATTCTATTGATACAAAATGTTCCTGATATAATAATTAAATATTTTATTTGAGGAAAGTTGTTAAAGCATTTCTTCTTTGACGAGATAATTAAAAAGCAAAGTTTAAAGAAATACTCCGAATCCGAAATTCTAAATGGAAGCAGCTTAAATATTACAGCAACTTTAAATACCATTTAAATTTGCATGAATTCCTAATAATTTTCCCTGCCCTTCTGTGGACGTTAAAATATCTTTAGACTGTACAATTTGACAAGATTTCACGACTTGTTAATGGATTTGCTGGCTGTCCTGTTGACATTATTATTTAATTTAGTAGACTTCTTTTCCTTCCTCAGCGTGTGTTCGCCACTGTTGGGCATACGCCTCTTTTAACATTCTTCCACTGAGAATGGTTGTCCGTCACCCTTCTCCAAACTTGGGCCATGATAATTTAGCAGAGCTATGGGTAAATATTTTTTTTCAAGATATTATTTGAAGAATACCTTATCTTTTCGTTATGTACATAGTTGTTACCTCGAAAAGTGTTTTAGTGTACAGGACGGTCTGGACGTTTACCTGATGATAAGTGATACACCAGAACTCATGGTCAGAGCGGCATTAAAGGAGACCAACAACTGTTAGACAGTTATTATCCTCCATCAATGCCACACTGCGCCCGTCACCCAAGACAAGAGACCTACCATCTGTTGTCTCTGGTGTCGGGCGCAGTGTGGTGTTGACGGAGGATAATACTGTCTATCAGTTGTTAGTTTCCTTCAATGCCACTCTGTTATGATCAGGCGTATCACTTACCGTTAGGTGAGCGTTTTTACTGTCCTGTACACTAATAAAATAGAAATACTTCTAAGTAGTGACAACGGGAGTGCGATGTTCCCAGGAAAGAATACGTCGAATAGATAGGGTTTGGATACCGGCCAAATGCGATGCCCACACGTAAATCACTTCTGAACATTTGCATGACAAAATCTAGGGCGTTTTTAGTTGCTTCCATATTATAGTTGATGAATGTTTTAGTTGCTCCAAATGAATATGATTTCTTTGCGAATCAGAGAAATGAATTTATCTGAATCAAATTTACGGATTGAAAGCGGATAAATTACAGAACTTTTTTTTCCACTATTGATGGTTACTTTGCAATATTATGACAAAAAATATTATTATTTTCTATTTGCGTTTGGAAGTTTTAAAGGTAAAGGTATGAATATTCAAGATATCTTATGATTTTTTCACCATTTGTAAACATTTTATTATTGTGTAATGTTTTTGTACCTTGGAGCTCTCAAATTAATAAAACCAATCGAACAAAAAAATTAATGAAATGAATACGTTACGATCCTAATAATTTTCCTCGTCATAAATATGATACATCAGAAGAAGTAATATTAATATACTACTACACAATTATTTCCATCATGCATTAAGCTGGATTGCTTCTGTGTCAAGCATGGATCGCTTTTAGCGATGTACATTGAATTAATGTTAATTCTTGACGCGTGTTTAGATTAGTTCCTAAGTTGTTAAGTGTCTGCAACTAAAACAGACCTGCAATGAGTTAGGTGTTCCACTCAGTATTCGCAAGTTTCTAATTAACCATTAGTGTTCATTTGAACACTAATATTAATTAGAAACCGCACTGAGCCCGCGTGGATGACTACGCTCTATACATCCTTTATGAATAGGCTCGTTCCTCCCGGTGAGGACTTTTAAGGGACACATTGGTGTGAGGCAGGATTTGAACCTGAGTTCTCCATATCGGAAGGTAACAGTCCACGCCAGTGAGCCACTGACGCTCAGTGCCTATAGTAGGTGTGTCAATGACCATCATGGGGTACATGCCATCTCAGTATTACTATAATGATATATCGGCATTAATTTATTGGAATAATTATACTTTTTTAAAAGATGGCGGTGAATCCGCAGGTGAACAAATTCTCCAACCCATCCTTTACGAAGGAGTTTAATTCTCCCCAGTCACTTTCAAATTCTTTTAGATGGAGTTAAATTATTGTAAGTTTGCAGAGTGTGTAATAAAATCATCTTAGTTTTTTTTGCATAATTTGTCACCAATATTATAACTGCTACGCAGGCAAAGAAAGAAAATTAATTTGGAGAAAATTAAATTATTTAAGTACAGTTAGTCCTTAAAATAACAATTTTTTTAATGCTACCAAAATAGTGGCCACTCAGCTAATGGCAAGACAGTTTTGTCAAAGCGCTGCGCTGGTTTGCAATGGAACAAAGAAAATAAAAACAACGCTACGCAAGACCGGTCATGACGAAAAAATAATGAATATTTGCTACTAAGCAGGCACTTTAGTAATCCATATGAATTGACTCGATCATTATCTTAAAGACAAAATAAACGTTTCTTTGTTAGGTTTTAATCACGAAGCATTTCGAAACTAGACTTTGTTCAGATTACGAGTTCTACTGTAGCATTCTGTGTTGCTATTTATACTAAGCTTAGCACGATTTAGGTGCAGTCCCCATTAGTTGTTGGATTAGAGTTAAAACTTGGATTCTTATTTCGTATTTTTATCACGTAATGTAAATGAAAAATGGTGGGGATATTTCAGATGGCAATTTTCTAAAACGATTTAATATTGCCAGTTATACTTCATATAAGGGGTAAATAGAGATAGTTTTTGTCATAAAATAAGCTATGCCCAATGGCTCGTGTACTTTATGTTTTAACTCTAAAAATCCATGAAAGGCATCCGGCTTGTGGCCGCCACTACGTCATTAAAGGGCTTTTCCCTAATCCCCACGCTTGACAGACAAGTTGAAGGTAGCAGTACTAACAATAGGTTAGAAGAAAACGCTGCTACCCGTTTTATACATAATGATATCACCCCAATACCGCATGTGTGAATTTATAAGAAAATAAATAATAGAGAAATGAGCGAAGAACGCTACCACAACAAAAATAACAAATTTAATTATAAATATAAAAGTAAATATGTGAAGGTCGGCTTTTTATATTTTAATGTATGAAATAATTTATTATTCAAACACAACGGTTGGTTTGGTAGAATAAGATACTGTACCAATTTTGAAGATTGCATTTTGTTTGTACAATTCTTGCTGTGAGTATCCAAGCTGTTTCTAGAAAACTTAATATTACACCATGGTCGTAAGAGTTACGACAGATTCTTTTATAAGCAGGATAGTTATCCATGTTTATAGTTTAATGTATTAAGTAGAACATTTAAATGAAATATTAGGGATTCTAGTCAAGTCGAAGTTGCACTACCTTTTGCTGTATTAATGATTATCGTTGTTGCACATCACAAGAGCTTCCAGGGTCCTATGGTCCGACCGGTGTGTAGTGTTTTGCGTGATCCAACAGTCATCTGTTCGAATCCGACAAAGAACGCATCATAAAGTCACATTGTAAGATTCTTTCCGGTCGGGATAAGACATTGCCAATTGAAAAATTTGACTAAAGAAGCTTCGAAGGACACGATAAACCGTGTATACTTTCTACTATCTAAGTACCAAACTATGATGCTCGTAAACACTCACAAATTTGAAACGATATATTTTATGAAACCCAATTAATTGTTCTATTTTTCCGTTTAGAAACACAACGTGCACCATCGGTCTCGTTATCAATTATCGCAAGGTGAGACTAAGTCCAAACGTAAACCTTCCTTGAATACAAGGACCACTCAACCAAACCCTTTAGATAATATTTTTTATTAAGACACTTGCCCAAACAAGTTTTCTTCTTTAAGAGTTTTCGGTTCAAATTAATTCAATTTGATTAGTTAAAACATGAAAGTACTAGAAGTTACAACTAAACCGATCAAGGAGACGGTTAAGCCGGAGCTGCGAAGCAAACAAGTTAGACTGGAAACTTCCTTAACTGTAAGTACCGAGCAATCTTTTCTTACTGAAGACTTGGCAGTTCATAAAGTTGGGATTTATAAAAAACATCGGCAAACTCTTTAGCAGCTGATTTAAACGGTTCTAGTAAGTTCAGGAAAATTACATTAGAACCATCTTTCTTTCATGTTACAAAGTGTACAGGACGGACAGGACGCTCACCTGATATTACTTACCATCAGGTGAGCGTCCGCCTGACCATGATAGAGCAGTATTGAAGAAGAGTGTTGGTGGCTCAATGGTGTGGACTGTCGCCCTCCTACCGGGAGAGCTGATGTTCAAATCCCGCCACGTACCAATGTGTTTTCGATTAATTATGTGTACGTTATCCGACGCTCTTACGGTGAAGGAAAACATCGTGAGGAAATCTTCATGCAAGCCTGCGAAGAGATTCAAAGGTTGTGTGTGAAGTCGTCCAATCCGCACTGGGCCCGCGTGGACGAATAAGGCCTAAACACCCTATACGGGTAGGCTCGTGCCCCTCGGTGGGGACGTTTAATGAGTTGATGATGAATGAGACTAACAACTGATAGGCAGTTATTATTCTCCATCAATGCCGCACTGCGTACCTGGTAATTTGACTAGCTTCAGGGCCCTCATCCCGAAACACAGAAATGCAAAACACTTATATTTCTCGGGATGGTATCTGGCAATGCGGTGGTACCTTCCTACTCGACCTACTGATACCATGTCTACCAACTAGTAAAACCTCTTAAAACTGTTTTAAAAAATAGGACAATTTCCCTAATGGTCTAAGGGTTCTGTGTAGATAGCCGTAATTCATAGGTTCAATTCATCATCATCATCAGCTCATTAAATGTTCCCACCGAGGGGCACGAGCCTACCCGTGAAGGCCTTAATCGTTTACACGGGCCCAGTGCGAATTGGCCTTGAGTCTCTTCGCAGGCGTGCGCCAGTTTCATCACCATGTTTACCTTCACCGTAACAGCATCGGATAACGTACATTTAATTTCGAAAATTCGAAAACACATTGCTATGTGGCGGGATTTGAATCTGTGCCCTCCCGATTGGAATGTCCACACCATTGGGCCACCGACGCTCTGTAGGTTCGATATGTTCAATTACCAGGTTTTAAAGGCCACATTATGTGTCTCTTTTTCCAATTTGGTCGGAACACACACACAATCAATCCTTAGCATTTTTATTAATAAAACTGTAAATAAACAAGTTACAAACCATAAAGTTAACCTAAATTTAAAATGTCCCTACTGAGATTTAATAACCAAAAACTACTGAGTCAGCGCATCCTGCCTTCTACGTGCCTTTTATTATAGGAACACATGCAAGAACGCACAAAGCACACGTTACTTATCACATTACCCATTAGACGCCATTACCGCACTTTATGGTGTAGAAAAGATCCTTACAGCAATTTCATACTAATTCTGTATAGAAGCAGTCTAGACGGTTCACACAGAACTAGCGTGGCAGTAAAGATGTTATTTTTAGCACAATATAGTCAAGTCCGGTCGTTATTTTTAACGCGCTATGGTGTTATATGCAGTGATTTTAATCAAAAGAAATGTTTCTCGCATCTTACGTCTTCTTGGGTGGGTTGAATTGTACTTATGTATCTCGCCATAATAAGATTACTTTTATTAAAGTTAATACCTACTTTCTGAACCAAATTTTTTTAATAGGCATTTACGTGAGATGTAAGAAACCAAGCTTTGTTTCAGGATAACCTACGTAATAAGCTTCTCTGATATTAAGACCATAAGTTAATTAGGTGAATTCTCATTTTAATGTATTGTTTCATTTATTATTTAATTTTTATCATTTATTTATATAATATTTATTGTTATATTAATTTAAGGATTGAATATTAGTGGATTATATGTAATATGGATGTTATATCTGAAATAAATGATTTCATTTGATAAGTGGCTGATTTATGACAACAAAAGTATTTACAATAAGTCAGAGTTACCATTGGATACTTTGGGCCGAAATCAGTAGATTGACAGGACTCATCATCACCTTTCTTTCTTTCTTTTATTTTCTTTAGTGTGTATAGGCCCTAATCGTCCGCACGGGCCTTGTGCAGATTGGCCAACTTCTCGCACAACCTTTAAATTTTGGCAGGCGTGCGCAGATTTCCTCACCAAGTTTGCCTTCACCATTATAGTTTCGGATAAACGTACATATGATTATGAAAAGACATTGATACGCGGCGGGAATTTAACCTGTAACCTCCAGGTCGGAAGGCAACAGTCCACACCAATGATCCATCAACGCTCCCGGGTTATGACAACTTCCAGCCTTCCAAACTATGAACTTAACACTAAATTCGGTCACCCATCTGTCGAGCGACAATTACAATAGCTTAACTTTCACAGTAATCAACCAAAAGCACTATCCGCTACTCAGTGACCAAGGCACGAGTGTATTACCGGAACTATTCACTTTCAATTACTCATAATATCATGGAAAACACTTAACGATTGATATTTTTTTATATTACATTAAAAAAAAGATTTCAAAAAATACAATTCGATATGAGGTGAGTGCCGCGGGCGCGCTGAATAAAGTGGTACGAGCAATAATAAATAATCACATTGCTCAATGAATTAGTATTAATTTTGTAAAACTTTTATAATAACTCTACATTGTATGTATAATATGTATGTAGGTATTTACATAAATAAAGTTTATCCGTTGTTAAGTATCCATATTGCAGGCTAATACTTAGTTTGGGGCTAGAGGATGCTTTGTAAATGTCAGTGGATATTATTTATTTATTAGTTCCCCATGAAACATCCTATAATATGAGTACAATATTAGGTCGATTAGAGGCCAAAGATTCAAAATTCACGCTGTATGATATAAACTTATGTATGCAACCGAATAAATATTCCCCTCTATCTAACCAAAACTTGGATGAGGGTTAAGCATTTGTGACCTCCATATTGCGCAATGTGTCAACGTTATATATAAAATAATTAAAATTGAAATCGTTACGGATTATTAGTCAGATTGCGTTTGTCGCCAGGCCGCCTGCCCTTTTGATCCCTTTTCCGTGTTACGAGATAGAAACAAGTCAGTTAACACTGATGTAAAGATGGGAGATCGGGAGCAAAGAGTTGTTTACTTTTACAGTTGTTTTTACAGATTTTTAGCTATCACCGTTTAATGATGAATAATCAAATAGGAATCTTAAATTTTTTTATTAGTAAAATTACATCTGTAGACTCATGGTCCGTACTCTTTTTAGTTTATGATTATTTTGTAAATCTGGGGGCACGGCAGTGCCACCGCCAAGTTAAGCGCGAAGCAAACACTGCCGTACCATCCTTTACAGGATCCATTTCGCCGCATTTTCAGACCCCAATTTGAGGACCTTTAGATAATACTAGAACGCTGAAATTTTCGTCATCTAGTAAAATATTATAAGATACTATAAATCCAAAATTTCAAGTCTGTAGGTCTTTTAGTTCCGACGTTAAGCGAAAGCAAAGTTTCGCATTTTCGACAGATAGACACTCACTCACTCACTCATGATCATCAGAATAGAACTCCCATTAACTCGGAGAGCTGAAATTTGGTACATAGTTAGGGTTTAATGGCTACATAAAGGGGAAACTATAAAAATTTGGATATTCGAAGATCTGGAGTACTTGGTGACCCTGATAAGATAACGAAAGAGCCTAGCCAAACTATAAGAGATCGACATACCGCTCTTGATATATATATATATATATATATATATATAATATATATATTGGGAAGTGGGGGGTTAAACGGGACAAAAAGTAGCCTAAAAACTATTCTAGGTTACCTTCTATCAACATACCAAGTTTCAATAAAATCTACCTTAAAAACTGCGAAAAATTGGATATGATACTTCCTCCCCTATTTGAAGGGTTTGGAGGTGGATTTTTGAAAAAAAAAAATATGCCATATTTTTTCGTTTCTGACAATAGTCCGCATACAACTACGTCGTACTACAAAAAATTGCGGAATGTTCCATACCAACTTCCAACCCCCATTTTAGAGAAGTGGGGGTTGAAAACGGGACAAAAAGTAGCCTAATACCTATTCTAGGTTACCTACTATCAACATACTAAGTTTCAATAAAATCCGTTCAGCCGTTTAGGCGTGAAAGCGTAACAAACGGACAGACAAACAGAGATACTTTCACCTTATCCTAACCTACCTACTTACTATTACCCATATCTTGAATTATTACAATTAGCACTAAATTAATATTATAGCGATGTCCATGTGGCTGGACCAGGAAAGTCGGCCTCTTTCTGGCTTTGCCTCTCCAATGCAATGAGTTTGTTTCATATCTTTAATATTTATACCTAACACTAAACAATCATATGTAGTACATACAATACTTCAATAGAAAACGTAGAGATACCTGGAACTGCAAAAATAAAGTCATTTTTTTATTATATACTAACTACTTAGAATATTTTTAAAATAGTAGGTACTCATAAGGAGGTACTCAATTATTCAAGAATGTTACGCAATGTGTATATATTATTTGCCTAATTATTGTGAGATAATTAGGCACAGATTTTTTCTGAACTGTCTCAGAGCCGACCCCTGAACATTGAGCCTAATCCCATTGTGCCTTGTCATCTTAATGTCTGCATTTTGTTTTTCAATTAATGATCCTCGCTGTCAACAGTTAATGATTCTTATTTTAAATAATTCGAATATTTTTATTGTATTGCGCTTTATTCGGCCACGGTGAATAAATACAAAAAGTATTTATTCACCGTATTAATCAAAAGAGCTTTTTTTCTTCATGCGTGTAAATCAAAGAGATATACTTGTTGATACCAAAGATGAAAGGCTCACGGAAATAAGTCTCTTTTATATGACCATTAAGTCAACAACAACCATTTCCGAATTGGCAACTTTACTTAAGTACATAAATAAAGAATCCCGGAGTCTAAGCCATAAATAAATGTAATAAACAGTAAAATAAAGCAACTGCCTACGAATGTAACAGAAAAGGTCAAAGACCCCTATTTTATTGACGTTGGTTTTAAAGTGAGGAAACGAAATACATTTTCCATTTCCTAGTAACCATACCTAAAACCTTTCAACGCCATCATTCTAATGATATATTCTAAAATCGTTAGAAAAAACTTAATAACATATTGCTAGTTGGTAGTTCTGTTATGTGTCAAAGTCAACATAACTGAATGTTCCAGCTTAAATTGATAACCTTCTCTGACAAAATATTTTGAAAGGGCAAGATACGAGTATAATTGAACATAATATGGGCTAATACTACTTTTCCTATCAAGAAATGATGCGACAAATGGTTTAAATACCTATATGGAACTCAGATAATTGTTTGAAAACATATCACAATGCTGCTACAATTATTTATCAGACCAGGATTCAAAAACAGTAAGACTAACTTGTAAACGTTACACATAAAACATGTACCCAGCGTGAAGATTAGATCTTATGGTCATCAAAGGTTATCCTTTCAATGACAAATGGAGTATGCCTTAAATCCAATACTGTTATTTGCGGGAATAGGTGAGGTTTCGGCTACTTTTGAAATAAAATAAAAAAAGTTTAAAAATAGTAGAAGAATATATAAGATGATAACATGGAGCTTATTTTCCAGATTATGTATAGGTATATTATACCTACGTATGTATATCAACCAAAGACTGAACTTTTTTTGTCTTAAGGAGCAGAGCAGTAGTCTTTTACGATGTATTAAAAGAATGACATGAGCCAAAAATAAAGAGAGCTCAGGAAATTAGGTTCGTTTAATGAATATAACGTTCTATTTACGTTATACGTATACAATTTCTCACTTAACTTTTGCTGATGATATTGTCATCTAGACACCAGTCCTCGAAATAACAGCATAAATATCCCAAGCATGGGGTTCGGACCTGGAACCACCTGTTTAGTTAGCAATAATGAAAATAATAATAAATAAAATTAATTCAGTTCCAATGACATACACTTTTATACAAGGAACAAATCTTAAATCTAAATTACAGTTAGGACACTGAAAGGTGCCCACTCAGCTTTAGCTTCAGCATTACAACGCTTAGGTCGTTAAGTATCGTATAACGTAGATACGTTATTCTGATAGGTATCTATTCAACCTATCGCAGTCCACTGCTGGACTTAGGCCACCCCCATTTTTCTGATATATTTAATCAATAATTTGAAATTCAAAGTAAATTCTGCACTATTCCTACTGTATCAACCCATAGCTTATTGCATATCAAAAAACCAGCAAATCCCCTGAGATTTTTACGGCTGTATATAAAACGCGCCCTTTGATCCTTACCCTGATGAACTGGCATTTGTTTAAGGGTCAACCAAAAGAGGTTTTATGGAAATTTTTTCTTCATAGTTTCTTATTTTCTCATGGTAGCTGGTGAATTTTACCAATTTACCGCACTTCTATGTACGGCGACTTATAGTGTTAAATAATATACCGAGTACATGCATGAATCCGTCAAATTGGGTTTATTTATTTCTTTTAAACAAATAATATAATCCTCGGGAAAATTATATAAATGGGTCCCGGGCATGCCTCGTTTAAACAGGCAATTTTTACGCTTTTGGGATTACGCCGCCACGATTGAGTTATCCATTCCATTCATTTTGTACATTTTGGATTTTCGGGACAATCAATCAGCTTTAACTCTTTCGCTTTTTGTAAATGTATTTGTCATTAGACTCCCATATAAGTCTTGTTAAGTAGGAATAATTGTTGTGAGAATGTATGTAACGCCAAAACCACTGTCACTTTTAACATCCCACTATAAGGCACAGGTCTACAGCATAAATATATGGTGAAAATTGGAGCATATTCCACCACATAGACCCTATATGGATGGATGGGTTTATCCTCTCATGATAGTAGCCGTGTCTAACAGCTTGTTGTGCCGTCCTAAGCACATAGGGACATATTTTTCGATATCCATTTGATTGCTGTAATTGCCTACATAAGCAAGTAAATAAATAAAAAATGGTTTATTTTCTTTGTTTTGCTTTGGCTCAATGACTCCACGTGGACCTTTGAGGATAAAAATAACGCCACCTCGAACTATTCTCAAAAAGCATTGGCATTTTTTATTGCATACCGTACTTTAAATATACGTGCATATCACAGAATAGAGTAGCAGGTATGGTAATCTTAAATGACAAAACTAAAATTTGGTTTACTAAATTGCATTTCTAGTTTTAAAATTATGCATACATTACATCAGTACCGGTAGTATACATATATTGACGACCCGTTTGGTGTTGCGGTTGAGACGTCGCGCGTCGGCTGCATCACCAAGGGTTCTGGGTTCGATCCCCGAGCACTACAAACATTTGTGTGCAGGAACATGTCTGTTTGTAATGGTCTGGGTGTTTTCTATGTATAATATGTATGTATTTACAAAAAAAATATATATAAGCATGTTTATTCGTTGTTTAGTACCCATAATACAGGCTTCACGCTTAACTTGGGGCTAGATGGCCCTATGTGAATGTCAGTGGGTATTTATATTATATACATACATATCGCTATCCGCTTATAAGGCTAAACGGCTGATAATTTCAATATACATTTTGTAATCGCACATGAAATCTAGTTCCCAGAAACCCAGGGTAAACTAATCGAATGGTGATGAAAACCGCCGTGAATAGACGTCGACGTAACGCGTGCTTTTGTGCTGAGGTAATCGAAAATTCTAAACCTTTCCCAAATTGAGTCTACAAAACACTTATAAAGCTTCCAGATGGCCTAAAGTTATATCTTAAATTAAACATTACCATAACGGCTAATAGAAGTGAAATTAGGTTTTAATAACGAAAAGCAACAAATTAATGAATAAATGAAAATATATTCATTCAATTCAGGTCCTTAGAGAACACTTATGAATGTCAAGGTATTTTAAGTCCCTTTTAAATTACACCGGATAACTTAACTTCCTTCAAAATTGTCGTTCAAGATAAAAGGTGTATACGTATATTAAACTGGATACAATTATTATAAATGAGTCTTTGTCTTATCTTCATCAAGTGCTTCGTACTACTAGAACAATGATGTATTTATTATAATCACAGTCAAAAGGACGCAACCTACTAATGTCACCTGCTTATGGCGTATCCTGCCAAACAGCGAAAAGGCTCCCAAAGCAAAAAAACTTAACTTATCGCTATTGTATATAACAAGGTAACAAATACAAAAAAAATGCGGTTTCACGCGTTAAAGAGTTATAGTAAAACCTGGGATGATAGTCACTAGTTTCGACCCTTTTCCAGCGAACGTAGAACTTAATATTAAATACAATTTCTGTTTCCTTTGATCACTATTGCCAGACCAATGGCATGCGGTAACTCCACGGTTAATACGCTTCTAGCAGAACAGACGTGCTCGATCCGATTCCAATTTGAATTACAGTTTGCAAAACTGGATTGTTCAGAGCCAGTGCATACTAAGGGTGTAATTTAGGTGCAAAGTGACGCGGGCAATAATAGTGCCTTATTATCAGGGAATAGCTTGTGATTTGTTTATTTTAGTTTAGTGATTTGAAAACTCTAAGGTGGAAGAAGTATCAAAACCTTCAGCATCATCATCAGTCTATAAGAACCCACAGCATGCACAGGCCTTCATTATGAACATTAATCATCATCATTGGTGCCTGATAATAGTTCACTGCCGAATGATGCCTCCTCTAATGATTTCCACGCAGAATGATTCCTAGCAATCGATGGCCGATGGTCCTCGAGCGGCGGTCACGTAGCGAAAATAGACCTCCAATCATGTGCTATCATAATAAAGTTAAACTATTTTTTTAATCGCAATGACACTAAAATTATCTTAAATCAATGCTTCTTCACTTTTTTATCACTCATCAGTAAACATAGAAGTGTTTACTTATAATAATGCGGGCAACCTAGTACAACATTTATTATTTTGACGCCTAAATTGGCGTTTCGCTCACCTATTCGTATAAGATATTACGGAATCAAGTTATTTCCATAGCTTCTCACAATCATCCCATTATTAAGATAATAAACACTTTGGTACACACGCTCGTTTATGTAGGGTTTTATAGGGCGCTGAATAATTGAATTTCTCGAAAATTTATTTTCGCTTCATAGTGAAATGTTAATTTAATATATTTAACTTTGAAATTGTAAAACTTTGCTATATTTTCTATCACAGTGGTTCATAAAGCCTTGGTTGCATGCATGCTAAAATCTGGGACGCCTTTGTGCACACGTCATTAACTTTAAGTTTATTCCTAAAGCACTCTGTGTAACAGCACGGCACGTAAGGCTTACAATTCTACAATATACTCGTAGAAGGTACTTGAACTTTTTAAAGTAATTTTCTTTAATATGTTTAGTTCCTAAGAAAAATCATTTTTACCAGTATACTTTTATTACGTTAGAAAAATACATATTTTTAAATATTTAATATAATTTATTTATAACAGACCAATTATAATGTGTTACGAATTAGTTACATTATTATAAGGATTTGTATGTTTTACTTTACTTGCCGATGACATTATTTTAATAAAATACCTATTACTAAATATTATTTCTTTCATTTCTATTTTCTTTACAAATGAATAGGAAGATACTAGTTAACAACGGCTACAGCATTCTAAGTTCAATTAATCTCTGTTATCATTTTGTTTCAACGCTATAAGGTAAGCAACAGATTTCCGTTTTATTAGAAACGAAATAGTATTTATTTCTTGGCGATACTCGGGTATCGAAATTGGTCATTGCACTGCGTATTAGATTCCCCATTTCGAGTAAATCCAAGAAACCAACGAGATCTGTTCCCATAGAAAGTTCAATGAACCATCCCTTGTACCACTGACCTTCAGAAAGCCGCCGTTCATGACCTTGTCTCTAACAGTAGGATTGTAAATTTGTGATATCAGATTTGTGACTCGGAAAAAAGGGTTTGCAAGAGCTGAAATACAATAAAACGTAATCTTCGGTGTGTTCTTAATGATATTATTACTAAACGTAACTCAACACTTGTAATTGTAAAGTAACCTGAAGCTCATGCGATATTAAGAAGGATGTACCACGGGTAGCTAAGGCTGGTTTTTGTAAAGACAATTATGAGACATTTCAATGAATCAATAAACAATCAGACTGTAATATCCCACAACCAGGCACGAATCTAACTATAAGGCTCTTGAAAGATAGGTCTTTGAACAACCACAAGTCTTATTAAGAACATATTTAAAATGAATTCTGATTTTAGCTATAAACGTAAAATATTACTTCTGGTTCAAATTGGTAATTCAAGGTCGCTCAACGTGCAGCGGAACAGGCGATGCTCAGGATTTTCATTAGTGGATAAAGTTCGTGGTGAAACAACCAAAGTCATCAATATTAATCGCCAAATTAGCATCTTGAAGTGGAATACCGGTCACATTTTCAGACGGTCTGATGGTCTATGGAGCTGAAACATGTCAAAGTGTAGACTTCGTTTGGGTTTGTAGTGTGCGACATTTATCTGCGCGATGAGAGGAAGCCTTGAAAAAATTGGCTGGCAGAGAATGGATGCAGGCTACCAAGACCGAAAGGGTAGACGCTCTCTAGAAAACTAAACAAGAACACTTTTCTAAATGATATCTCCTAGTCTGTTAGGTTTCAGACACTAATTGACAACTTATAACTAAAGTGAATACGTGAAATAGATATACACATGTGTGTTTGACATTCGAGAATATTTTGTTCTAGGTCACAAAGAGAAACCATTAGCCTCATCATCATCATCATCATGATGTTCATGATGATGATCACAATTTTCTAGTTACCAGTAATTAAAATAGAATCGTCCGTTACTAGCTGATTGTGCACAATAAAACTGTAGACCAAGCGAAGCTTAAAACGTTTCCGGAAGGATTTGACCTCCGGTCTTACCAAGAACGGATAATGCATTTTCGACTGTCTAGCTGTCCGCTTTTTTCTATATTAATATTTTTATTTAAAATCCGGTCGATTCTGAAACAATGGCGTTCAAATCTATTGGCACAGTGTATCCGATCTGGTAGAAGTTTGACCGCATTCACAAAATTTCTTTGTTGAATGAATGAAATGAACAAAAATTTTTATACTACAAACAACAACTTTGGCGAAAACATAAGTTATATAAATATGAACTTGTATACAAACAGAGATTGTGAAAGCACAGTTTTCAAACATTTTATTAAAGTTTCAAGTGAAATGATGGCAATAAAACGGGGGTAAACAGAGAGATTGAACTATTTTACAACTACCCTCAAACAAGATACTGCATTCGAATATCAAACTTTTTGTTATTTTCTAAGCCAATCATCTATAAATTATTTTTAAACACTGATGTATGGCTAGATCGAAACAATCTAACTTTAGCGATATTTTTCAGTTAAAAACGACCGCATTTCAAAGTTTTACACAATTTATCAATCCTGGAACAGCCTTTTAATGGGAAACTTACTGCACCGAATTTCAGGATATAAATTGTAACGAATACTTCCTACAGAAACTGTTTTCTCTCTATATATTATCACATTTTTTAACCCGGCGTCATTGAGGTTGGGTCAAAATGACCCGCTTAGTTTAGAATCTTCTATATTTTTTAAAGTACGGCCCAAGATGTTGCTCTCTGCTCAGTAGCTGTCACCAATACTATGCTTCTAAATGTTTTCGAAGAGAAATCAATTCGATAGCACTGCGCTGCGAGCTATGCGAGTTAAAGTGTCAAAAATAACCGAAAAGTTACGTTATTTCTATAGGAATTTTATGAAAATGTAAGAGATCTTAATTTTGTACCCTTTTGGTAAGTTATATAAAGTAGATGGAACTTAATAAAGCATTACTAAATTATAATTTTTTCGTTTGCATTATCACAACCAGAATACCCTCTTACTGATATAATAACACAGTTATAAATTTAGTATAAACCATAGAATACCATGTTATTAAATATATGGGTAAATTGACCCACCTCAACGTCCATGTAACTGTTTCCTACCACAATGACGCCGGGTTAATTGAAAATAACTGTTATTGGCTTTTTAGTAATTAGATGAAATAACGACATTGATTTCAAAAATCAATATTTCATTCGTATAAAATAAAGAAGATGATAAACTAATAAATGAGGTCAGGATTTTTATATATTTTTTTAATATACTCGTATATGTGTACCTTTTAGTAAGGGAACAAAATTCGTTCTAAAAGTCGAAAGTGGATATTATCAAAACAAGTTATCTATATCATCAAGTCACTATAGCTTGCTTGTCAAGCATTGTGAAGGTAAAAATACAGGTAAGCACAGAAAAACATGAGATCGGAAAGGTAGTGGAAGCATAAAGCTATAAAGAGATTCCGAGAAAACATTCGTTTGTTCCGAGATATAATCTATCAGTCACAACAGTACCTCGTGACCACTTTGCCAGATCCGTTCTAAGATAACGAAAGGCGAATGGAACGTAGCATTCGACAGTTACGATCAAGGATCGCTGCAAATCCAGCTTTTAGCTTTTGTGAATACTTGTAGACGTAGAAAATCACTGAAATTTAAAAAGGTTTTCATTTAAAGATGGAATTTTTTGTTGTAAAACGACAGATTAGGAATAATTCAACACAGCACAAAAGGCTACGTCGGTCATAAAATTCCCAAAATGGTTTAGTGGTATATGTATTGAGTTTAAATCGCTATATCCAGAGGTCATGGGTTCTTCTAACTCAATAGAGAGATCGTACAGTAAACAGACTAAATCAGTTGATTTCATGAAATGAAAGGAGATACGATCAAGATTTTCGCAAGCCTTTTCATCATATTTTGTTAAAATTCTTGAATCATATAAGTTAAAAAATAACTAAAATTCCACGAAAAAAAAAACACGAAATCATTTAAAAAGATTTCTCAAATAAACTGGTGATTCAACCTTCAATTTAAAAAATGCCATTTATCATTTAAAAACATACATACATACTCGTATTAAAATATATCCATAGAAACACCAACATAAACGTTTGTGTTCATGGAAATATTGTATGTTTGTCGTGGTGGTCCTATGGATATTTACAAGAAGAAATTATTTAAGTACGTTTATCCGTTGTTAAGTATTCATAGTACAAGCTTCTGAAATGGAGGCTAGATTTCGCCGTGTGAATGTTGGTGGATAATTGTTTATTTCATTTGTTCAATACAAGCGACCCGCCCCGTCTTCGCATGGGTGCAATGCTGATATTAAATACACTACAGAAAAACTGTAATCGTTGTATATTATATACATTTGATGAATCTTGCAGGGTTCAACCTACGCTTGCAATGCAAGCGGAAAAAATGTAATAATTTACGACATCACATGAAATACCTCAAAAATAACAGGAACTCTCCATTACTTAATGGATGTTACTACAAATATAAACCATTATTTTCAATCACTCTATCTATTAAACCACATCAAAATCTTTTACGTAGTGTTAAAGATCTAAGCATAGAGATTAGGGATATAGGGACAGACGAAGCGACTTTGTTTTGCATACTGTGTAATGAAACATTCCGTAGCAGTTGTTCGTATTCATAATTTGTAAATTACCTTAAGTACCTAATGCAATTTTAAGGGCGGATTGATTATGATCGATTGGCTTAGAAGGTTGGCACTTAGAGGGAGGCCTTCAGCAGTCATTTGAATGATTGATTGTAGGCAATCTGAAGCTCAACAGAATACCAAATTCGTGTTGTCTGTAAACACCACTTTAGAGATTTTTAATGCGCAGACGTTCAATGTTTATTGTAGCACTGTATTCTCTCCTTTTATACATTTACTAGCAACCCGCCCCGGCTTCGCACGGCAATGTTAATGTTAAATACGTTTTTTTTACGAGTTCTGGAGTGGAGACCGCATCTTGGCAAGCGTAGCGTAGGACGCCCTCCGGCCCGATGGACCGACGACTTGCGAAAGGTCGCTGGTGGAAGCTGGATGAGAAAAGCGGAGGACCGGGATGTCTTGCGCAAAATGGGGGAGACCTATGGACTGCAATAGGTTGAAGAGACTTTTTTTACAAAAAAATATATAAGTATGTATGTTCATCCGTGGTTTAGAACCCATATTACAGGCTACTTAATGCTTAGTTTGGGGCTAGACGGTGCTGTGTAAATGTCGTGGATATTTATTATATTATTTATTGTAGAGATTTCCACTGCTTAAAAAAGTTCAATTATAAAAGCAGTATTTTTTTTATACTACATATTCGATACAGTAATAGTTTGGAAGATAAAATTGATATACGGTCTTCATAACTTAATAAGTGGCTGCCGGCTCCGTAACTCAGACACTATATTGTAGCTGCAGTACATCAGTCATCGCTCGCCGCTCCACAGCCGCGGACCACTAAATAGCGCGTCTGATAAAACTTCAATATTATTTTACTTCTAATATACTTCTATACTGTTATTCTACACTCACCGTGACTTTCATTGGAAACACCTAAGCAAGCAAACTACCTCAAATTGGAGTCAGATATCTACAATTAGGATAACAACATATCAACAACAGATATCCTAAATTGGTGACCACCGACTGAACAAGAAGCAACCTGCAACCAATCTTATTTCTGTACAACAAAGTCATAATTCAAGATGGGAATCGACCAGCCGCCAACAGACTTGAACACCAGCTCGCCTGCTCCAGCAAATGCCAACGCCACAGCCACAGAAGTATCAGGTATTGCGCTATCAATGCGCGTACCAACCTTTTGGCGCGACAGACTACGCTTATGGTTCATCACATTTCGAAGCCGCCACGCACGATCTAAAAAGGAGCAGACCCAGCTGGCACAACTTGTCATCGCTCAACTTGACAAGCAAGATATCGAGCAAATTAGTGACCTGTTATACAACCCACCAGCCGAGAACTACTACACCGCCCTCAAAAACCGGCTTATCTCCGTGTACGAGGAATCCGAAGGCAGGCAGTTCCAGAAGCTGTTATCAGATATGGAACTCGGCGACCAAAAGCCAACGCAACTATTACGCCGCATGCGAGACCTCGCACGAGAAAAAGTTCCAGAATCCACACTTCGACTCATGTGGATAAACCATCTCCCAGCCCACGTCAGATCTATCTGATCACAATGGTGGTCTGGTCCACTCCAGCTTTTTCATCACCACTGACTTAGTTTATCATCATCATCATCAGTTCATTAAACGTCCCCACCGAGGGGCACGAGCCTACGCGTATAGGGTGATTAGGCCTTAGTCGTCCACGCGGGCTCAATGCGGGTTGGACGACTTCACGATGTTTTTCTTCTTAAGAGCGTCGGATAACTTACATATATTTTTTTGAAAATTCGAAAATTCATTGGTACGTGGCGGGATTTGAACCTTAGCCCGTCCGGTAGGAAGGCAACAGTCCACACATTGAGCCACCGACGCTCTTTGTTTATACTTAAACATATTAGTTACTTTTATAAAATACGTCACTAAGTAATCAAAAATATTATTTAATGACGTATTTTTTAATACGACGCAATAAACATATAGTTACTGTCAGTACTTTTACAAAAGCGGATAAGGTTTGTTCCCCGATCATTACAACCTGGCCGTCTTCAAGGCAAGAGTGAATAGGCCATTTCTAGGCAGGCATGATCCATCCTAGGCCGCATCATCACTTACCATCAGGTGAGATGGCGGTCAAATGTCTGTCTATAAATGATAAAAAAAGGTAAAGCAAAAAGTTCAAGGTTCTAAGATACTTAAGGAATAAAAACATTTCATCCCGCTAAAGTCATTACACACTATCAAAATGAATTTCACCGTCCACCCCCAGCACCGTCCTACGCAGTTGCTGCTTATATCACTAGCACGTCCGCTGGACAAAAGAAAACTCTTAAAATCCCATTCAGTCGGGAGTCGAGTATTTCGAGGCCGACGGCCCTTCGCCTAAGGGTAGCTAGGACGTGTCACATTATATACATTCACACGTAAACTGCGGACTTAGCGAGAGCTTCTCAATAAAGTGTTTATCAACTTGAGTGAAGCAATTACGAGAGTAGTGAAATAAAATAATAAATATACACTGAAATTCACTCAGCGCCGTCTAGTCACTAAATTTAGCCTGTAATATGGGCACTAGTGTGAGCGTCGGTGACTCAATGGTGTGGATGTTGCCCTCCTACCGGAAGGGTTGAGGTTCAAATCCCGCCACGTACCAATGTGATTTCGAATTTTCGAAATCATATGTACGTTATCCGATGCTCTTACGGTGAGGGAAAACATTGTAAGGAGACCTGCACTCGCCTACGAAAAGATTCAAAGGTTGTGCGTGAAGTCGTTCAACCCGCACTGGGCCCGCGTGGACGACTAAGGCTTAAAACACCCTAATATATAAAAGTTACAACCCCAATATGGTAGACTGGGTCCTCAAGTTTTTATATCCTTTTTTTCATGGTCGGTATTTTCAATGTTCGCTTTTAAAGACTTTTATAGCTACATCGCGCAAATTGCGATCAAAATGACTCAAAAATTGCACCGAACCATAATTGTCTCTGAGTAGGTGTCAAACCTCGGCTAAGACTAAGTAACCTAGTCTATGTAAGGGGAGAAAACCGACCCCGTACGTGCCTGTAAAAGAATAGGTACGTAGGGAACCCAAAGAAGGACACGGGATTTTTGGTCTTAAAGTTTTCTGTTAACGCCCATCAAAAGTCGCGATGGCGATTGTGATTGGAGTAGTAACGTTACGTTCCCTCTGAAACACTAAATTGTATTTATTTTTGCCCTTAGAAAAGAAAATAATATTGGCAAATTCTACCAATAAATACATTTTAGTCAAAATATTAAGAAAAATGTATCCGTCCATAAATAAATAAATATCTTAAGTTAGGTTTTTATATTGAGGCCGTCAGCCCGTTTTTGTAGTAGCTAAGACTTGTTACAATACATGTACGCTTATGTTAGGTAAACTGTGAACTTGTCATTTTATACAAAATAATTATTAAGAAATTTAAGCTTAATGTTTTCTGTTTTAACGATGAATGACAATTTCTGTAATCCCGTGTTGCTTCATATTCATATAAGTACTGTAGAAACATTACAAAACAATATAATTAAAAATACTCTATTTCGAGATCGTTTCGTATTTTCCAAAACTGTGGAATCAGCTACCATCTGACTTGTTCCCTGAGCGATACGACCTGGCTTCCTTTAAGAAGAGAGCAACGCATTTCTTTACCTTCTGGTATTGCAAGTGTACATGGGCGGTGGCGTCGTTTACCATCAGATGAGCCGTCTGCTCGTTTACCCGCTATAAAAGGAAACTAGACAATGTCATTTCTGAAACAAAAAACACCAGATTCTTTCCAAATCTATATTTGATCGATGCCACTGTATGGAATCAGTCCGGCTGAAAATCATTAGGGGACTCTTTCATTCGGCAGTTAACTTTTTATGCTGTGATGATGATAATTAATAAAGCATGCCTTTAGCTTTTCTTTCCGTAAACTTCTCTATTGTTATATTACAAGCCAGCATTTGCTTATACATGGTTTGAGTACGATGTCATTTCTGAAACTAAACAAGAAGATTTTTTGAAAGAGTTATTTATCTTTGAGAGATTCAACTGATTAGGGTAGACCTTTCAGCAGTGAATATTTTGACGACCCAACTGTTTGAGACGTCGGCTATTATACTAAGGGTTCCGGGTTCGATACCCGGGCAGTATAATATATATTTGTGTGCATTAACATGTAGGTATGTTTGAATTTGTCTGGGTGTTTTCTATGAATAATTTGTATATATTTTTAGAAAAAATATATAAGTATGTTTATCCGTTGCTGAGAATCCATATTACAGGCTAATGCTTAGTTGCGGGCTAGATGACATTGTGTGAATATCAGTGTCATCTAGCCCGCTATGTAAATATACATTTATTTATTTATATTAAACTAATGATGATTATAATTATCAATAACGTATACCTTTAAGCTTTTCTTTTCGTAAACTTCACTCTTGTTACTACCGATTAAAAATAGGTTATACAACTCAACCGGTAAATCGACGCTAACAACAGCAAACCACATACTAAGTTCACACATACAGTGGCTACAACATAGCCGTAAGACATCCGTGCGGGCTTCGATAGCGTTGACCGGGTCATGTGAACCATCGATAACCTTATAACCACTGTAATTTGCTGGAGATTGGCGAGGTTTACCGCCCCCATCGCTTCGAGCAAACTGAACGATGCAAGCGGAGACTAAGGTCGATTCTTTGGTACGTATAGAAAAGTTCAAATAGTGCAGCAATCTACCTAAACGCGTATTGACGCGTATGTTTCACTAGATTTATGTTAGCCTGGTAATTTGTGACTGTTTATTTATTTTCATTACATAATTTATTCCTGCTCGGTGGTCCAATGGTGTGGACTGTTGCGTTCCGACTGGGAGGGCACAGGTTCAAATCCCGCCACTTACCAATGAGTTTTCGAATTTTCGGGATTATATGTACCTACGTTATCCGACGCTCTTACGATGAAGGAAAACATCGTGAGGAAACCTGCGCACGTCTGTGAAGAGATCCAAAAGTTGTGCCTGAAGTCAGCCGATCCACCCTGGGCCCACGTGGACGACTAATGCCTATTCACAATAATCACGAATAAATTAATCTCTCTATAATTATAGAGAGATAAAATTTATCAATAATTTGTAGGTTTTAGAAGTAATCTTTAGATTTACTAAACCACTTTTGGAAAATCCTTTAGTATTCTTAGTTACAAAGGTTAACCCGAAACACGAAAAAGCTCTTCCGTGTAAGTCGGATTTACAAAGTGAACCTGAGGTATAGGAAATGCCGTCTGAACGATGAGAGATAATACATTATCAATAAGTTCTAGAAAAATAACCGTCTACCATTGTTACCATTTTCAATAAATTTATAAAAATCACGCACTCCATGTTCTTTCAAAGTAAAGAGTACCCAAGGGTGGTAAAGCTTAACTTTAAGTAAACCGTCTGCCCGTTTGCCTATAGATGTGTAAAAAAAGCATGTGTTTTTTTTATTTAATACTAATTTATTTAAAATTAAATTTACAATATAAAAACACTATAACACTAACAACAAACTACAAACCTGAAAAATAATATATTATAACTAAATAAAATAATATAATAACTAAATAAAATAATTAAAAGAACTCCCCTTAGGTAAAGTTCCAAAGATACTGGCAGCGTTACCCTTTTGAATCGCTAAACTAATTCTTTGACCGAGGATATATAAATATAATCCCATTAATTCAGCGTATAGAAACATCTTCATTATTAAAGAAACTAATTTGAATCTACTGCTAAAGAGAAATAAATATTCCATTGGCAAAAAATGATTCCTGTGTAGTGTGAGCATAATTTATGATGTTACAAATGATTTGTTAGACTATTGTTTTTTTCATCGTACTCTTTTCAGCCAGTGGTTATTAAGAAAAAGCTAATTTGAATAAGTTTTTGCTGGAGTTGGCAATACTATTGAAGGATAAGTACTACCAAATTAAATTTTAAGATTTCATATGCTTTAAAACACAAATATTTTAGGAATTCATACATTTTCAATTATGTAAATAAATGGTTTATTTTAAACTAACACGCAAATAATTCAGGAAGGATAATAAACAGTAAGCTATCTTATGAATCTGAACAAGCGGAATTTAGGACAGAAATCCGATGAAAATTCACTAAATAGAGACACACAAAATTCAAAACATCTTAATATTCTAGATAATTTATGAATAAATGTTTTCCTGACTGTAATGGTTAACTAATAACATTTCAAAACCTGTACAAGAAGCGATTAGTTATGTGCTATGTAGAACCAGAACGAATAGCTCCCTCAATAAATATCTCAGATGTATATAACACAGTGCTATTGAATTCGGGTTTTAACAACAAAGTAAGTAAGTAAACAAACAAAGCCAAACGCGAGATTTATTTAGTGAAATAATAAAAAGACGTGTAATGATATTTTACTAACTTCGTAGATAAGAATTATTTTACTTTTGTGTGAAATAATAATAAGGCCTGAAATTAAATGTACTAACTACGAAGATAATAATTATGTTACTAACAAATAGATCCATGTGTAGATACTTGATGTATACTTACAGAATTCATCAGAATAATTCCACTTGATTTCAATAAAGATAACTTACAACATAAAAAAGCAATTTCAAAAATATACAAAAAGATTAATTTATTTTAAATAAGTTCGCATATTACTTTCGGCTTAACTTATGTTACTAATTAACGTTTGTTGCTAATTAACATTGTTCGAAAGTAATAACCAAATCTGCGCTTCCAGTAAGTCATCATCAGCCTACCGTATAGGGTGATTAGACCTTAGTCTTCAACGCGGGCCCAGTGCGGGTTGGACGAATTCACACACAACCTTTTGAATCTCTTCGCAGGCATGCGCAGGTTTCCCCACGATGTTTTCCTTCACTGTAAGAGCGTCGGATAACGTACATATAACTTCCAGTAAGTAATTAGGGTCAAATATTCAAAGACTGGTAAACATTTTTTTCTCATACTGAGTAACTGCTCTGAATGCCGTATATTATCACCGCTGAGGTTTGGCACGCGTCCAGATCGATTAAAGATAATGCATTGCAGTAGTTAAATGAATGTTTATTTCTTTAACCAAGGCAAACGTAAGCAACATAATGCAGTTGCTTCATTTGTACTGAGATTAATCATTGGTAGTTATGAATTCGCTTTGAATTTGTTATTATTATTGGTGCCTTTTCGCATGCACGAGCATAGTATAAATTATTTTTGAAACTTTTTGATCTTTTTGATTGTTGTATTATTTGGATTATTCACTTATTATACATCACATATTGATGAATTGCATAATTTACAGGTAATTTATTACATTTTGTGAAATGTATAAATTTAGTTTCAGTTTATCCTACTATATCACAATTTGAAAAGTATAGAGAATCATTTAATCTAATATCTAAACTAATTATCGAATTGGCCAAAAATTATGACAAACTGAAAGTACAAATTATAAAGGGCCATAAAATTTATATCTTATCAGTACAAAACAAAGGTCCATAAATAATTCACCACACTCATAAGTGGACGCACAGCACTGCACTGAAAGTATTTGCGAAAATTAAAAGTGCATTTTATCAAGCTGTGTAATTGTTTCAAATTTATTATTTACCGAGAAATCCAGATGATCCAAATGAAATTAAGAACATTCCTCTATAGGTAGTTTACGTCGAGAGGTGTAGTTATTTTTGCTATAAAAACAGTCAATCATTAAATAAATAAATATTAAATATTGGTATATAGGTAGGTACTTATTATATCTTATGTAGCGACTAGCGATTCACCTTTGAGCTATTTTCTAAATATATTTACGACTTCGCATCAAAATGAGATACAATACATTTGCTCTATAGTAAGTCGTATATCCACATAATCTGGGCTTTAACGGCTTCATGCGTACCACGATATCTAAGTAACGTAAAAAATCTGTAAGTCTCAGAAGCTTTGTCTAATAAAAACTATGGACTTGCAAGTGGTAGTAAACAGTGATCCCGAAATTAATTAAATCAACTAAACTGCGTGATGCGTTCCTAGGTCAAGCGTTCACTTGCGATCGGTCTAAAGTTGCAAACATATTGGTTTTTGTAAACAATGAAGAATCTTTAAATTTATTTTTAGTGGTTGCTCACTCAGCATTATTTGTGAATTAAAATCAATGCTGATCATTTTGCCTGACAAGAATGCAATGTTATAGATATCATTGGCAAGAATCTCAGTGCTTTCAAATTTAAACAGAAACTCTTCAATTGCCATACTTCAAACCTATCGAAGTTCACTGCGCTATTCCTTTTCCATACTTAATACATAGATCAACCAGTTTTTAATTTAGACTGCATTAGTAAAATTATGCAAGTCTTCGATTCATTGAATCAGAGGACTTCCACTGCCACTTGCCAAGACACGGTCTTCAAATCCCTTTTAATACTTGAATGGATAATATCTTCAACTTGCCATACTGGTGCAATGTTGCGAATAGGTAGGCCAAATACTAGCTCGTTGTTTGACAGTATGAACTTCTCCTAGGGGTAAGTATCTTCTTAGAACGAAAGACATAACTCGAACAAATATCATCTCTGCATTTCTCATGATTAATCTTAATTAATCATAAGAAAAATGCATGCAGAGCGTCGGTGGCTCAGTGGTGTGGACTGTCGCCTTCCTACCGGGAGGGCTGAGGGTCAAATCTCGACACGTACCAGTGTATATTCGAAATTTTGAAAAATATATGTACGTTATCCGACGCTCTTACGATGAAGGAAAACATCGTGTGGAAACCTTCATGCACGCCTGCGAAGAGATTCGAAGGTTGTGTTTGAAGTCGTCCAATCTGCACTGAGCCCGCGTGGACGACTAAGGCCTAATCACCCCATACGGGTAGGCTCGTGCCCCTCGGTGGGGACGTTTAATGAGCTGATGATGATGATGATGATGAATCTTAATTATAACAAATACGCATGCACGTACATGTATTATTCCTATATTGTAGTACGATCAAGAGCAGAAACGTCGGCGACATCTTCGCCGTTGTGTGCGCAGCTTTTACCAAAGTTCTGTACTTGCTTACGGCGAAGCATTTTCTCCCTAATTGTCAGCGAATGGGGCGAAAATTTTTATTGGGCCGTAAACCGCTCGCTCGTAATAAATCGTCAAAGTTCATCGCCCCCCGTGTAATTTGCAAGGATTTTTATGAATTTTCTCGAACACCGCTCAATGTAATGAATGCGGTAATAGAAGTCATTGTTGGGTTTACCTCCTTGACTGGTTGAAGTTTGAAAGAATTTAGTTATTTTATATAGCAGTTCCTATTGTATTAGACATAATTTTGGTATTTAGGTATTTTAATGTGATCAAACGAATCTTAATAAGTGATATTACGAATTAATGTATTTCTTGCAATGATGTAAGAAGTATAGATCTATAATATATATATATATATATATATATATATATATTATATATAATATATATATATATATATATATAATATGTTCAAAAACAACTGAAAAAAGTTTCCAAATGCAGCGACATCACACATACGTACATTTACCTAAACAAAGAGCCTACAACTGTATTCTCTTTGTCGGTTCAATTTTGAGGCACCGGTACACAGAATATTATTGCTTTCGCGTCCATTTTGAGCCGATAGTGATATTCTCAATGGGATAGCAACAATTAAACCTTTGATTTTTTTTATCATTTATAGGCTGACATTTGACCGCCATCTCGCCTGGTGGTAAGTGATGATGCGGCCTAGGATGGATCATGCCTGCCTAGAAACAGCTTATTCACTCTTGCCTTGCCAGTTGTAATGTACCATAATCATCATTATCGTAGGCGGCATACCTGCACCTTATCTGCAATGTCACGTTCGTGAAGGCTACCGTGAATGCAGGAGGTCTTTGCGTGAAACCCCGGATATCCATCGCAGTATCTTCGATTCCGTGACGCGATTTTCCGCTTATGTTTCTTTTGTAACGGCCATGCTTCACTGTTATACAAGAAGACAAATCTAATGATGGTTTTATAAACCTATCCTTTTAGCTTGATCGGCATCTTGGTCACAAATGATGCAGTTAGTTTTCGCGATTTTGCCCATGCCGTGGAAATTCGGGCTTCGTTGTTATCGATATCTGAATACAATTCTTAGGTATTTATCTCTATCCATGCGCTCGACTGGTTATGTGCCCATCCGAATAGAGGATCCGTAGAATTGCAGGTCAGAAAGCGTATAGCATATAGAAAAGATTTTATATTGTTTCTGTATTCTTGGCGGTGGATTAACTCAGTAGATTAACTCAGTACTAAAGACACGTTAATCACTTGAGGTATTGTTAAAGTATTATATTGTTATTTGACATTTCTAATAAAGAACTATAACTCGACAAAATTATATCCAACATTATCCTCTATTTAATTCGCTCTGTATTCACCTCTGAAACCCACACTAATATTTAACGCTCGCTTAGAATCGTACGTCTGCTTTATAACTACTTTGTTATGTCCACAATATTATCAAAAGCGTGTGCTACGAAGTTCCTGATATTTTTTATTTGTCTTCTCAAAGTGTCCCGAGACAAAGAATGGCAAAGATGCATGCTTTGCATTCATGTTGGTACAAGTGTAAGCTTATTTCGATTTAAATAAAGTTATTTAGTCAAATTATCTTGAAATGGAGTCCATTATATATGCAGTATTTAAAAGATATATAAAACATCTAGGGTGCGCTTTTCAAGAATATCATCAGAAGTTATATAATTTGCAAGAGAAACTACGTCACCCAAACCACTTTTATGGGAAATCTACTTAATGGGGTAAGTAACTTATTTAACAATCAAACGTCCGAGTAAAAATACTCACGTAATTATTATGTGCTCTTTTTAAGCAAGTACGAGTATAAAAATGTAAATTACAACATTAAAAAGCTTTTGATGTGAATAAACTTTCAGATTGAAAATTATTTCTTCCAAAATAATCGAGAGGGCATTAAATCATCATTATTTAGAGGGCACTTTTAATTATAATTAAGCTGGGTACGTTAGGTACGTAATGTTTAGTTCATTACTAAAGTACGTTGTCCAATTTTCATTAGTTTTATTGAACCCACAAATTTGTCCCTATCTCGCCTACGTAACCATTTGTTTTTCCTTAATGGAAAACCAATCACCCAATTAATCAAAGCTTGGATTTTTGCGAGATTAAATCTCAAATGTGATTCTGTGAACCGCTATTAGGTTTTGACAGGAAACTGGAAATATCAATGTGTAGAACTTAAAAAATGATATAAAGGTTTCTAGTATTATTTTTTATGAATTGAATAGTTTTCGTGAGAGACACTTCCAAAGTTGAAAAAATTGTGTTCCTCTCATTTCTAAATTATGGAGTTGATAAAATAAAATAAAAATATATATGATGTACATTACAATCTACATAACAACGAAATTTAGTTTGAACGTTTTTTGGTGTGTAGTTTTTTTTATACGTCATAAACGATGAACCACTATTTTTCATATTAAAGCTGTAGTAGGTGCCTAAGTAAATAAAAATTACTTTATTTCATGTTACTTGCTGCTGCGGAACCCTCCACGGGCAATTCTAACTTGCGCTTGGCCAATTTTTTTGGATACTGAAAAATAAGTCCGGCTTTTCTACTTTTCTTAAAAAGCAATGTTAATAATTATTAATCTTCGGTAAATCTCAATAAAGGCAACGTTAGAAACTAAGCAAAGCAAAAAAACGACAAAAATACCATCGCCTCTAATAAACCACGACAAAACCTAATGAAACCAAATTGTCGTGAAACCACCCGTTCAAGTCATAACGGGTCTCCCAATTTGCGCGCTCGTAACATCGAACCTCTAATCTCACCGAGCACAAGTATCTTATTTATTGAAAAACTTGTTTTGCCCGATCCTCCGGAAGCGGAGGGTTCGCAATAAAATCCACGGTAAACCTGTTGGTGCCCGTGGGAGTTTATTGCCAGTCAAGGGCGCACAAGGTTAGGGACAACGCCTTGACTTTCGCGCGTCAGGGTATTGCGGCTGTGTACGTGTTTGTTTTTATTAGTTGACTTATTAGCTTGTGTGTACACATTTATGTGTGTATGTCAAATAACACCGTCGTTTCACTTTTTTGTTAGATAACAGTTTTTGGGCAATTTTATATATTGTTTTTATTACAATTTACCAATACAATTTGTCATATGTGCATCAGATTGTAGGCTGTAATAAGTGTAAAAAAAAGTAAAAAACAGCATAAGCCAGTTAGAAAGTTTAGGATCATATGATAATATGGATGTCCACATGAAGTAAAACTTAGGGTCTTTTGGATAGGGTCAAAGTTACACAACGTTTCGTTTCTCTACGCGATAAGTAATTACGCTATCATCATGGAGAACTAAGGTGGCAGATTTTGTTTGCAGGATTAGGAAGTTAAAATGGCAGTGAGTAAAGCACATAAGGTGAAGAACCGGTGGCCAATGGGACGTAAAAGTTCACAAATAGTTTTATAGATGGACCGAAGATTTGTAAAGGTGGCGGGCGGACGTAAAAGCGGGTAGCCGGTAGATATTCTCGATCGGGATAAGGAATAAACAAGGAATATAATAATAATAAGGTCTAAATAAGGCAAGGAATTTGTTAAGAAGAAGAGATTATAGTAAACTCATTCGTTATCATTGAATCATTTAAGAAACATAAAACGTAAAAATCGCTTAAGTTAATCTTACCTGAAACGCCTGCAACATTCCATGGCATGACAATTGTGATGACTTTTGTCATAGAGTCCATGCTTGGCAGGCGGTATGCAATAGTTAGCAATTACGCAAAATGTTTCTTCACTGGATGAATTCCCGAAGAATATTGATTCGGGCTTCTTAGTGCTTCAGAACGCATGGCAAGGCAAGTTGGTCCTCGCACCTCCGCTTCGTAGTCGTATACACCTACGAATACGCATTGGGCTCTTTTGATATAAATAGGCGATTATAATTACAATCACATAACCGAAATGAGAAAAATTGCATTAGTTACTTTCACTTTCAAGCGACTGATCTCAACGGGATTCAAACCCAGGAACCGAATCGCGAAGTCTATGCCTCAGAGATTTTTTGATATCGAACTTTTACGTTGAAGACGATAATTAATACTTATGAAGCAGTATTGTATTGTTGACTTAGACTATAGTAAGTTAATTGTTTATATAAGATTGTTGATGACAATAATGACCCTATATAAAAGAAAAAGAAATGCAGCCTGTATAATGTACTAGTTATAATCAAATAATATGAATTTAAAACTCTCTTTGAGCTTAGAGAAAATTAAAACCAACAAGAGAATATCGTTTTCATTACTGTTATGAATATAAACAATGATGTGTTGCTCTCTGATTTGTCAACCAGTATAAGTGAAAGAGGACTGGGTAAACAATAATATATTTTTACGAGACTGTCCTGTACTGCTGGCAGATGATAAGGGATGATCAATAGACGCGCAATCTCTGTTCACACGCTTTTTTATTGTGTCAACAAAATCGGAAATTTTCACGGGATATATATAGACATATCATAGCTAATACAGATGCCCAATTTTGGAGTAGATGTTTTACGTAATGAGGAACGATATTTTTTGATGGAATAGGAGATGAAGTAACCTTTACAAAATTAAGAAGTTTTAATTATTATATTAGTTCATCTGAAGATAAGTAACCGCTCCTGATATACTCTACCAGTAAGTCAAGTTAAGTTCTCCATATAGGTATGCAAAGAAGCAGTGCATATCTCGTGTATACCGACAACCTAGATAATCACTAATAAAATATCCCTCCTTTTTTGCCAATTATACTCTATAGATTTAATAGGATAGATGAGCCATTGCCAACGACGTTGCTCAACTTGACAAAAGAAATGAATTATTTATTGTTTTTGAGATAAATATTACTTATGCAGCATACTCTTCCAATAGTCTTAAAACACGCCACTGAACAATAATTTGCAGATACATATATTTTATTGTCACCAAACATCCCGGAACATTGCAATCCATATTATTTTGATTGTTCTATAAAAAGGTGTAAGTGACTCGATCATATATAAAAAATAATGAACAAAAACTAAACGTACAAGAAAAAGCTCGTACAAAAGCACTGTTTCTTCATAACAATTTGTTTTAATTTTACAAGCGACTTTATATCCTTGTACATTGCAAGCAGCACATCCAAAACCGCTACTTGTTTATTGCACAAGAACTAGTTCAAGCAATATTAACTAGTTACAATGTTACATTTGTTTCTCGGTTACATCTCGCATTTGCGGTGATCAATCATCGCCCGCGTAATGCAACCGTCTCGAGTGAATTCCACTCGCTTTATACAAAATGGCGACGTATTTATAACTGCTTTGGACTTTTGAATATTGGAGGACACATTTACTGGATTGTTTTTATGACAAATTAGCAGATAGCCTGATCTGAGAGAACTGATGGCAAGTGGATACTATCGCTCAGTGACAGAACGAATTTTGAGAACTGGTTTCAGTAAGTTTCGTCAAATTAATTCGGATCCAGCCCCAGTTTTTAACTTGATAATTATCTAGTTATCATGCGATACATTCGACTAAGTTAATTACTGTAACTTATTCCATATTAGTCGTCCTAAAATGCGACCACGATGACATGAAACATAGACGGACATGTAGGTATCACTATATTTACATAAGAGTTAGATAAGTGATGTATCAATAACACTTTGAGTATAAGAGTTTACAGTTGGAATATAACTGTGCCAGTTTAAAATTTCCGCACTCTTAATTTTCGTCTTTCCATCCTGCGAGTTGGCGTCCTAAACTGCGATTTTATATTCCCAATGGCTATTGATTTTACTACTGTCATTGAAAGTCTTCACCGCTATACCGGGTAAGTGACGCGTGAGACCCTCAGCTAGATCTTAACTTAGTTAAGTATATGTATGTGCTGAAGGTCATTGATCGTTTTAGATATTTAATGTGCACTACTCATTGCTACATTAGCTTCATGACCCATGTTAAATACGTTACGTGGGTGGCTCCAGTTCCTTCATGGACTTGTTCTCTTCATTTTCTCTCAAAAGTCTATCAAAAATTTAGGCCACTAAAAAATTAAATCGTGCTAATAACCAGTACCTACACTGTGCCTTTGTAGTAGGTACTAATATCGAATCATGATTAGTACCATTAAAGTCATTCATTAAACAACATGAATTAAAATCAGTTTCGCTTTAATAATATATGTAGGTCGTTAAAAATTATGTTCGATTTCTCGAAAATTTTAATACCCAAATTATAAATGTCAGGTATTAAGCTAAATCAAATATCTTATTTGAAGTAAACCCTATAGTAAAAAGAACAAAAGAACACTTCTGTTTTTATTCTTTACAGCAGATACATTAAGATTTTTATATTTCATATACTAAGTTGACTGAATTGCATCCAGAATAACTCTGAAGCTAAAGTGCATCGTCCATCGTCTCGGTTAAGTCCCTAGCACAAATATTGCATTTTCGCTGTCTCCGTGATTTATCTCCAGTAATACACTTAACTCAATCCGATTTAAAGCTGATAGATCGATTGATCTGGTAGTACATGTTGGCAGATTTGTTAAATGTTTACTTATAAGAAATCAAAAGAGGTCAACATGGAACGGGTAAAATTTTATTTTTGTTCTTAAAGATTTTCTCTAAGAAGAAGAAAGTATGACAGAATATAAAAACAGCAAGAGTTTTTTTATTCTTTTTATTTGATATTTGATTAATTTGATACTTGATATTTGACTGCCAAAAAACCAGATACAATCTGACATGGCAGTAAAATATAAAGAACTCATATTTTAGATACATTTTAGGTTTCGGATGCGATCACCGCAAAATGTCCCGAAACATAAATCTCTGTTTGCATTGGTTGTTGGTGTTTTACACGTGTTAAAAATAATCATAATATCTGTGCGAATTTTAAGAATTAGTTTAGCGATTCAAAGGGGTCACGCTGCCAGTACACAGATTTATAAACTAAAGTGTGCCAGTATCTTTGGAACTTTACCCAAAGGGAGTTCTTTTTATTATTTAGTTTAGAAATATTTTTTTAGATTTTTAGTTTGAGCTTCATGTTACAGTGTTTTTAAATTGTTAGTTTCAAATAATTAATAAATATATCATAACATAAAGTGTCATAATTAATATTTGCGTGAGACTGACTACCGTTATAAGTACAAGCATACCTGTTGTACTGGTCATCAAGCTCTTACCATCATTTCATCACACCATGAAGTGATGCTCAAATGAATACAATATCAAAGTACATTAGATGAAAAGTATAGGCTATAATCGACCACTCATTTAATGGTACGGTCGAGAATTCAACTACTACACTAAGGGTGCTGGGATCGATAACTATGTATATAAATATTTGTATGCATAAACATGTCTGTTTGTATAGGTTGAAGTGTTCTTAACGTATACATTAATACAATGTATGCATTTACAAAAAACCTATTAGATAAATGTGTATACGTTATTTGTACCTTAAACACACAGTACAAGTGCCTTACTTAATTGGGACTAGATGGCACTGTGTGAATATCGGAGATTTAATATACCAATGCTACAGGACAATCATGTACAATAAGTAGTAAGCTTATGGCCCCATGAATATTTATGTAGTGAAAAACATAGTGTTTGGAATAAAGCCAAGAAAACCAACCTCAGGGAAAATTGTCGCTTAAAAATCACTGTATCCATTAAGATAATAATGAGAACTGAGACAACAAATAATATACTTCCAAGAAGCAAGTTAAAAATAAAATGGAAAGCAGATGTTAATTATTCAAAATACTTAAAATGCTGTTCTGGTTTGTGTGAATATTTATCGCGTCGTTTTCCTTTTTTGAATTTCTTTGTTCTTCTAATTATATTAATTACATTTGTCTCTTTTGTCAACTAAAAGAACTAGCAGTTGAATCAAATTATTCACTTAAATATAAAAATATTGATAATTCAAAATCATCCTAAACAAATGTAGAGTTTGAGTTTTACTAATAAATATAAAGTCATCTTAAAATTGACGTATACATCCACTCATAAAATCGCAAAAAAAAACAATTTCTTATTGATTTTTTGTATCATCAGGGACCTAGGCGGTCAGTGTGTTCATCTGTTGATGAGTGATATGCCTGACCATAACAGAAGCATTGTTGAAGGAAATTTATAATAGTTTCATTTCTTTTCGTCAACACTTCTCTGTGTCCAACACCCGAGACCCGGTAATTTTACTAGCTACAGTGCCCCCATCCTGAAGCACAGAAGTGCAAAACACTCCTATTTCACGAGACGATATCTGGCTCTGCGGTGGTACCTACGTAGACTGAGTATCGAGTCAACCACGTAGTAAAATTAATTTGTTTGAAACAGAATTGCAATCTTTTTGTTTGTTCATAGAACATATGTACCTACGTTCTAAAAATGTTTTAAGTATTGTAGATTTCGTATTTTGCCAGAGTTAGTAAAGGCGTCGCCTTGGCCGAAATGGGCTTGGATCAACAACTTGTGTAATAAAAAAAATAAAGTGTTGACACGGTACCTCATTGATGTTTGGCCTACGAAGCCTAGGATCTAGTCACGTTCATGTATTACTCGTACCAGCCAGCTATTCGTTGCTCGCTTCAGTCATTATGGCATCATTACAACGTTTATTATGCTCGCCGTGTGTCGTGTAATAACGTCACTAAATGTGTAGGATTCAAGCTTGTAATCTCTTGTATTATACGGGTGTTTTTATTTCTGCTGGAAACAACACCGTCTTAAGATTTGGTACGATATTTGTATTACATCTAGGATTTCAAGCAAATTTAGAGCCAATATTTGTATACATAATTAGAAGCAAAAATTTAATACACTCAATATTGCCGAACGTGCTATGGAGAGGGCTATGTAAGGAAAACTCGCGATATGAAAATGAAAATATGTTCATTCAGTTTCAATCCTTACAGAACACTTATGAATGTCAAAATCCGAAACGAGGATATTCATTGCAGACTATGGTGATCGACATAGCCCAGAGGATTAGCAAGTTGAAGTGGCAGTGGGCAGGGCACAAAGTGTGTAGAACCGATGACCGATAAGGCGGATAAGTTCTCGAGAGGCGTCCACGTAACGGACGACCCCAACCAGATGGACGGATGACCTGGTTAAGGTGGCGAGTAGCAGATAGATGTAAACTACTAGGGATCGTTCCGCGTGGTATTCTTTAGGAGAGGCCTTCGTTTAGCAGTAGACATATAAAGCTGTAATGATGAGAAGCAATAAAGAAAAAAATGTTTGACTGTCTACGGATACTACGGTAAAGCGAGCAAACATTAATAATCAAAACACTTTAGACTACCATTTTCACTGTTGTTTTAATTTATAAAGTACAATATTTTACCAATTCCTGCCAAACAAAGATATTATTAAATCATTAATGGTTCATTATGAAAAATATAAAGGCAAGGGACCTAGATAAACTTAGCTGCTTAAAGTGCAAACTGATAAATGGTGAAATAAGCCTTTATGATCCTCCAACACTTACTGGATCAGCACGAGTCTGAAATCCCTTGTTGATAAGAGACTTCCGACTGGAGGCCTCAGTCAAGAATGGAACGTTATGGCTAAATTAATAAGCTTCATCATCATCATCAGCTCATTAAACGTCCCCACCGAGGGGCACGAGCCTACCCGTATAGGGTGATTAGGCCTTAGTCGTCCACGCGGGCCCAGTGCGGATTGGACGACTTCACACACAACCTACGAATCTCTTCGCAGACGTGCATGAAGGTTTCCTCACGATGTTTTCCTTCACCGTAAGAGCGTCGGATAAGGTACATATATTATTTCGAAAATTCGAAAATACATTGGTACGTGTCGGGATTTGAACCTCAGTCCTCCCGGTAGGAAGGCGACAGTCCGCACCACTGAGCCACCGACGCTCTAATTAATAAGCAACCTGCAATATTTATTACAAAACTGTGTTACGATTCCAAAAATTATGAGTCGGTAACCTGATGCATTTGATGCTTCTCAGATATGCGACTGGGGTCATCGGGGGACATAACCGAACAAGTTACAGTGTCACAGGATAACAAAGTTATTGGATCAAACGAGAGTTGTGAACCCGACGCAGTAAGTCCCTAACCCGATTTAACGTTACCCAGAGATGACGTCACTCGGACTGAACTTGTAATTCGTTTATATTGTGCGTCTGTTTGTGTAACTGATAACTATTAGCCGTTTAAATTTCCTTTATCTCATAAAGATTTCAAACGGCTAATTAAATACAGGTCAAGGCTAAGTTTGGGACTAGATGGGGGTGTGTGAACTTCAGTGGATATCTATCAATTGAAAATCTTTCAATTACACTTTACTACTTTGAAAATAAATTACATTTTATTTATTCAGTTTTCTCTTAGAAGTAATTAACTTGAATGATATAAAAACCGTCGGTAGCTAATTATTAAATTGGTTTTCTCTTAGTCCAAATTCAATTTGGATACTCAATATATATATATTCTCTAAATCCAAAGGAGGGTCAAAAGCGCACTTTAATTTAAATCGCGCTACCAGTACCTAACGACCCGATTTTGATGAGTTGTATGGTTAAATAGGCAAATACTTATTATCCGAAAAATTCGTTAACAAGTGGCTTTGATCCTTAAACGAGATTAAATTCCGGGGTCGGAATTTTTGCGGTCTTTAAAAATAGCACGGGTCTAAAAATTATTTTTAACTTTGTTTGATTTTGCCCTTACTTTTACTTATTGGTTGGCGTTTTAGAGATTTCTTATAGCATTTCATAGTATTCAGACAACTTGTGATCAAAGTGATTATGGGAATGAGGTAAATCTTGATTTGTACCTTTACTTCTTCATGGCTGCAATACATGCATACTACAGCTAATAACAATATAGATTTCACTTTACAAGAAGATCGTGAATAGATTGTATTATCTACCTGAAAATGATGTTGCTAGAGTAGTAATATTACAATCTTACCTTTTTATTCCGCAGTAATAAATTTAATATTAGCATAATGTTCCGTATTATAGAGGAAGTGGAATTTCACTTTGACAAAACCCTTATCGAGAAACATTAGTAATTGTACTATGGTCCGCATAATTTATTATCTGAAATCAGATACCACTTATTATCAGGTGAGTTGTCAGCTTGATTACTTACCTGCTATATAAGCGTATATACATTTAAGAACCTTATCCAATTTACAAGACCACCTTAAATTGTTGCAATGTCTTTTTCTTATTTATTATAATCTTTCTTAACTTCGTAACTCTTAGTAAAAATAATTTAAAGCCCGTAAACATGAACTCCTCAAACAGGATTCGGTTTAGTATATACGATGAAATTTTGAACTTTATCTCAATCACCGAAATACGAAAATCTATACATAAAAATATGGTATCAATCCGAACAGGGCTAATGGATGCTACATTGACCTCATTTTTGATAAAAAGCAAAGATAAGTTCGAAGCCGTGGAGTTTATTTATGAATACCCAAAATGCACTCTGAATTGACAAAAGAAACGAAAAACTCACTCTGACAAAGCACAATTTTTGTGCCCCGGTTATTTGACATGTTTTTAAGAATTTGGATGGGTATGCGGAAGGAAAATTAATAGATTTTCCTTACAGCACAGTGAAATAGGTGACTGTTCAGATGTATGAAAAATATTATACATATTCTCCTGCAAATTAGTTGAAATATTAATACCTAAAGTTCTAGTCGGTGAGAATCGGTGGCTCAATGGTGTGGACTGTTGCCCTCCTACCGGGAGGGCTGTGATTCAAATCCCGCCACGTACCAATGTCTTCAAATTTTCGAAATTATATGTACGTTATCCGAAGCTCTTACGGTGAAGGAAAACATCGTCATCGCCTTCGTTCACGCCTGCGAATAGATTCAAAGGTTGTGTGTGAAGACGCCCAATCCGCACTGGGCCCGCGTGGACGACTAAAGCCTAATCACCCTATACGGGTAGGCTCGTGCCCCTCGGTGAAAGTTCTAGTTTTGTTGATTTTTAAGACAACTGCATTTAATAGAATATGTGCTTACTACGAATAATCACTTTTCGTTAGTTTGAAATACATTATCGTAACGAACATATCGTTTGCTATTGTGGATGCATGGAGCATAAGTATTAAACCGTAAAACCGCACTTATCGCGCCCCTATAACGCCGGCGGTAGTTATACGCGTCATCTGGATCGAAGTCGATGACCCTTGATACCATGACTATTCCAGAATTTTCGAGGCACAAATACCTATTGTATATTATCATTACTAATACAAAAAATCGTAGAAGTATATGGACGAAGACATATCTAACCAGTTCGTCACATTATGATGGAAAGCATGTTTCAAATCTTCTGTATGTCTTTGCCATTTATATAAGTTCAGGATAAAATAAGTATTTTTGTATCTTTGACATATTGTTATTTATCTATTCAGAAAACCATCAGCGTTATTTTAGTTAGACTTATAATTGCATTACAATAACATACAATCGAAAGTTTATTACTGGCAATCCTGATTATATTTATTGTATTTTTTTATGCAATCAGGGGATTACTTGACTATTCTTATGAAAGCTTTGACAAACATCTGTTTCTTTGTAAGAAAATAATTGTATTAAGAAACTAAACAAAACTTAAAATTCCCAATAGTTAATTCTACTCAAAGAACTTTATGTAATTGATAAATTGTGACATAAAATTCACACAGAGTAAAAAGGTCACGGAATCCATTTGTTTTGTTGTCTATTTCACCTTTCTCCACGGAACCCTATTTCAGTTACAGGAGGTAAATTATTGAATATATTTGTCTGAGTAATAATATTCAGTCCACATCAACGTGTTGACATAAGTAATTATGCTGTTGCAAATATACACTAAATTAATCTTGAAATACAGTTAAATAACTATCTTACGTCTTAACGCGTTTTTTAAACTTTTTTCATACATTCATCAAATAAATACACAGTTCACTGAACTTAAGTTGTCGTAGTGTTTTGTAATCTCAGCCAAGAAGATTTAAACCGCCATAGAATTTCCATATCAGGCATTACCGAAGGTTTCTCGCTTGTGATAGGGCGTCAAGGTCGGTCAAGGGGAGGCTCACACTTGGCCCCACATTATGGCGTAGATAAAACTTATTGTTGTTGCCCTTACTGTCTATTGAAGGGATGAACGCGCTAGTATTGTGCCGCTAGCGGCTATTTATTTTAAGGTTCATATTTTTTGGTAAAGAATCTTTTAAAGAAAATATTCGTTTGTAGTACCATTACATTTTTATATGACCCAAGCAATGTTAATAATATTTATTTTATTTGCAGATAAGCACAAATACAAATTGCAAATAAGTAACATATGTAAATATCTTAATCCTATTACAGTTCTCGCATATAAATATCACGGAAAGTTAGCTGACGCAGTACAAAAAAAGGTTTCAGAAATAAAAATTAAAGAATAACAAACAACTTCGGATAGTTTAATTTTAAGTTTAAAACATACAGTTTTGCAGCCAAGGTCATGTCAAACCATTTGCAAAGGAGCCAAATAAATAAAGTTCATGAAATTCCATTAATAAGTTATTAAACGCGTTTGCGGACCTAATAAATAAAGAGTTTCTTCTGTAAATGCTTCCACTCTTAGTAAAACTTCTGTAATTATCCACATTCTACACAACGCTATCAAGCTCTAATTTAAACAAAGCTTGTATTATAGGTGCTAAACATCGGATAAACATACATAAATAAAGGAACAGTTAACGTAATGACCTTTTACACCCTTCAGCTCGGAACACAGCAACACCAAATGAAAAACTGTTATGGCGGGTACAAATATGCTAGTCTAAAGTACCCTCATACACGGCCGCCGTTGACGCCTACGAAGAGATTCAAAGGTGTGCGTGAAGTCGGCCAATACGCACTGGGTAGTGTACTAGTACTGGTACTGAGGTAGTGGACAACTAAAGCCTGCACACCCTATAAGGGTATGGTCGTGCCCTTCGGTGGGGACGTAAAATATGATGATAAGATGAGATGGCCACAACATTTTTTGTTGCTGTGTTAGCGGAATAGCTATAAGAGAGCCATTCCTAAATAGCTATAAGAGTCTTCGTGGTCTGATGGTGCGAACATTGATTTTAGTTCGTTGCGTGGTCCGGGGTCGTGGATTTGAATTCTACGGGCAGACCACATAGAGAAAGGTACTTTGAGCAATTTGGCTTGTTTGGCTAGAATATTGTGGGCTGAATCACCTGATTGCCCGCACAAGTAGGTGACGAGTTTCGAAGCGAACATTAAACGACTACAAAGGATATGGTAGTCGTTAATACCAAGCATTCCGTATTGTGCCCACGTGGTGGGTAACGGACCAATAATAATAAATATATAAATATCCACTGACATTCAACAGCGCCATCTAGTCCCAAGTTAAGAGTGAAGCTTGTATTACGGGTACTAATCAACTGCAAAATGTACACATGTACTTTTTTTTGTAAATTCATACATATTATACATATAAAACACACAGACCAATACATGTACATGCATACAAATGTTTGTACTGCGGGGATCGAACCCGGAATCGTGGGTGGAATGGGTCGTCTCAAACCAATCTCTGTATAATGAGCTGATGCTGATGAATTTAGAAGGCCTTTGTCCACCAGTGGACTGCGATACTAAGAAGCGAGCAAATGAGTGTATTTGGAATAGACATTTGCCCTATAAAATGTATAAGAGGAAGGATAGTTTGACATAGCATGATTTATACAATCACATATTTGTCTGCCACCAACTTTCGGTTGTTATTTTAGTGATTTATACTAAGCCGAATGTTTGGACGTTTGGAATATTATCTTTTGCTTCGGCACCTTTATTTTCTAAATGTATTTACAAAAAGGCCGTTGAACTTTGTTAAATAAGATAACGAAGTTATATATTTTAGAATAAATAGGTGGTTTCTATTTTATTTGTTGTGAATGAGTTAAGTTTTTAATTGCTAGGGAAGAAAAGAAAACCCTTGAGAACCCTTTAATCTACAAAGAGGTTGTCGATAAAATACCAAGAGAGCCCCAAGAGTTGGACTGAACGGATTCAATAAACTTCCGTTACAAAACTAAACATTGCACAATACAAAACTACTCCACTAACGAGAGAAACAATCGGCGAGCAGCTATTCGGATGATCTCCATGCAAAAAATTAATCAAGTCCTTCAGTATCAAGACTTTTTATGCTATAAAGTGATAGTAGACAATTGAATCGTATCTCATCATCATCATCAGCTCATCAAACGTCCCCACCGAGGGGCACGAGCCTATCCGTATAGGGTGTTTGGCCTTAGTCGTCCACGCGGGCCCAGTGCGGGTTGGACGACTTCACGCACAACCTTTGTATCTCTTCGCAGTAGGTTATATGCCTGACCATAACATAGCGGCATAGATAAAACCAACAACTAATAAACAATTATTATTATCCATCAAAGCCGCACTGCGCCCGACACCCGAGACATTTTAGGTCACAATTGTTAGGTCTCTTATTCCCGGTAATTCTAATAATTATGCTTTTAGTATATCTACTACTTAGTACTAAAAGCATAACTATGAAATATTGGCTGTAAAAACAAATGAGATTGATGTTCCCATACATTATGAACTTGTTCGAGGTTGGCTTCATACTCAATATTTGTTTGCTGAGACTTTATTCAACCCACTCCTAACCCTTCATATCAAGCAAGAACTATGTACATACACTGTAAACACTAAGATCTGTTTTTTGTAATAAATTTTCTTTTTTTCTAAGGTAAATCTTGAATTCAATAAATAATCTAATAAATGCAATTAACAGTACAAATCTTATTATAAACGTCATTTCTTGGATCCAACACGATACCGAGGGATGTATTATATTACATTACCCTTATAAGCATCTCAGTGGAAATTTCACAGATTGCTCGTAATATTATTGCGTCAGATGCGTTATTGCGTTGGAATTAAGAATGCGAATTGTGAAGTACACGAGTTAATACAAAATTGTCCTGTATTATGCCGAATAAAAGCGTTTCGAATTCGCAATTGAATACGGAATTACAAAAGGTTTACTGCTTTCTTGGTAATATACCTACTCGGGTATAAATACTTGAATTACATTTTAGACAGTAAGGAATTAATCTTTATAAATTATTTAATAACAATGTCAGCTTATGACTATTAAATATTACCGATCAATCAATGGCCGAAAACGAGTCTCGAATGGACCCCAGACGGTCTAATGAGGTTTTGGTCTATGATGTGTTTGATCAATGGAAAATAATGTTCATATTGATTTTTACATATATATATTTACATCTCTCTCTCTCTCTCTTCAACCTATCGCAGTCCACAGCTGGACATAGGTCTCCCCTATTTTGTACCAGATATCCGCTTTTCTCATTCAACGTCCTTTCGCATATAGTTAACATAAAAAAAATAAATTATCTATTCATCATCATCAGCTCATTAAACGTGCCCACCGAGGGGCACGAGCCTACCCGTATAGAGTGATTAGGCCTTAGTCGTTCACGCAGGCCCAGTGCGGATTGGACGACTTCACACACAACCTTTGAATCTCATCGCAGGCGTGCATGAAGGTTTCCTCACGATGTTTTCCTTCACCGTAAGAGCGGCGGATTACGTACAAATGTTTTCGAAAATTCGAAAACACATTGGTAAGTGTCGGGATTTGAACCTCAGCCCTCCTGGAAGGAAGGCGACAGTCCACACCATTGAGCCGCCTACGCTAATTTTTATTACTGGTGATCAACTTGGGACCAAACACTTTTTAATAGTTGACTACTTAACCAATTAACAATATCACTCGCCAATTATACGTGTATATGAGGTAAATAAGCAAAGTGCTTGTGAAAGCAAAGTTTTTGTCATTATGGGTACTTTTTGAAGAAAAAATAGATAAGAGACAAGTTAGGAGTGTAAGTCGTCGTGCACCAACAACAAGATAAATTATCATTTTAATAAGACCATAATAAGCGATACTGTCACCTTTTAAAGTAGATTTAATCAATGAAATAGTGAACACTGAGAATGCACTTTTTTAAAATCCTGACGACCGTTTACTTACCAGCACTCGTTTACTTTTACGAAATACACAATTTTGCGTTGTTAACAAATAAATTTTTGTTAAGCAAGATTCTTCCAAGCTTCAAGTGGTTGAAACCGCGAAGCAATTTCGAAAAAGTTCCTAAAAGGTTTTTGACCCTCGCATTCCCGAGCAAGTTTAATGGGCTTTACCATGTTTAAACATTTATTTCACGACTTAAGAATTTCTGAGGTTTTTTATGCTGCTTCTGTATGATATAATTTAGCAACTAAACCAGTCACCGAAGTGACAACTGTCTCTAAGTTTTCCCAAAAATTGACTATAATTATTCGAAGATCAATTAAAAATGCTTTGGTCGGACTTTTAAAAAAGTGTTTATCTCCAATAAATAAATTAATAAAAATGAGCTAATATTATTACCATTTCAGAGTATTTAAATCTACCGAAAATAATTCTTCAAGACTAGTTTTATAATTATTTTTTATATGAAGTTATTTTTATGCCCAAAATAATTCACAGAGTAATTTTCAATTCTCAAAAGACGTGTTTTAACTTTGATTTGTGAATTGGTAATTTTAGTTAACTTTGTGGAATTTATTAATGTAGAAATTTTGCACTCATTCGTTCTGCTTTTTGGTAGATTTCAAATGATAACACCACTAAACGATTCATTCCACTATACAATTACCACTTTGAACCATTAAGATTAAAGTTAGTACCGGAATATCAAATTTACATTTCGATAAGTGTGCCGTTAAGTAAATTAGAATTTATTGAGACCCTGAGGTGTTTTATCAAGGGGAGCAATAAAGGTCATCTGCGGTCAGCAGGAGACAGTTTAATAATAAAATTAGAATAAAACTGGGACGTATTTTTATAAAAACACACTCTGGGATAAAAAGTTCGGGCGCCTAGCCGCAACTGGTCGACCACGATGGTTGGGCACGTCTCTGAAACAAGTATTGAAAACGGACAAGGTTTTATTTAGCTAGGATGAGCGTTCATGAGTTAGGCGTTCGTTCCTTGGTAGCCATTTAGCTAAATTAATAAATATTTGCAGTCATTCATAAAGCGTAATCTAACCTCAATTTATGCAAAGAGCTTGCATGTAAATAACTACAGGCTAATTAATATCTGTACTTAATACTATTTCCAAAATCATTGAAAAAAATATTAATAAACGCATCTTAAATTAATAATGAAAAATTAAATAATTATTCTATATTATTTAAATAAATATATTATTTTATCAGATGCCCAATTTGGTTTTTGTGAAAAAGAAGTTGTGAAGACGCTATTTTTAAGAACGGTCTCATCCTAATACAAGGTTTTAAAAGCTTAACAGGATGAAATCAATACTCTAACGAAATTGTAAATGTGACTTGTGTTAAATATAAATACATTTAGATTTTTTTATTGTACAATGGGTACTAAAATATGCAATGGATAGACATACTTATTGACTTCATTAAAGGAAACACCAAGAATGGTCAAAGCCAGGAACCCCGAGACACTTCTAAATTTGTAAATACAAATATCCTCGGCAGAAGCGAGTGAAATATTCCCGAATGGGAAAAAACACCTGTTGTAGAAATAAAAAAAATGAATGGAACCCAAGAGTGCTTTGTATCCATTGAATCCCCCTTAAAATGTAAGTATTCACGATTTTATAATGTAACAGTCAAGCGGAGAAATGTATGATAATTTAAACAGAAGCTTCGCGTATATGCAGAGCAAATAGAAAAGTAGCATTTCACAATTATTCTAAATTTTAGTTGTCTCATCATTTTTTTTGTTACAAAGTGTACAGGATGGTCAGGACTCTCATCTGATGGTAAGTGATACGGATGGAGAATAATGACTGTCATCAGTTGTAGATCTTAATCAATGCCGCTCTGTCATGATCAGGCGTATCAGTTACCATTACGTGAGCGTCCTCAACAACAAGTTGAGTAAATTCACTAGTATCTGCTACCCCAGGGATGCCCGTAAATCCCGGCGACACATATTTTTTTTTTAGGTTTGAGATCTTCGGAATTTTCCTTACTAATGAAAATAATACTTTCATTTTCCTTTTATAAGTTCGTCATTAACTTTATGCTAGCCAGCCGACTGGTGCTTGGTTACATTCTTTAAATTTTATCATCATCATCAGCTGATCAAAGGTCCCCACCGAGGGGCACGAGCTTGATGTGATTAAGCTGTAGTCATAAACGCGAACCCAGTGCGCATTGGCTGACTTCACGCATTACCTTTTAATTTTTTTTGCAGGCGTGCGCAACTTTCCTCACGATGATTTCCTCCACTGTAAGAGCGGCGGATAGTTTCGGAAATTCGAAAGACATTGGTTCGTGGCGAATTTTAACCGGCACCGTCCAGATCGGAAGGCAACAGTTCACACCAATGAGCCACCGACGCTCTATTTTAATATGTTAAATTTAAAAACACTCATAAACACAAACATAAAAATGTATACACATCAAGACTCAAAACTTTCCTGCTTTGAGATTATATCCAAGCATCTTTATTTCAAGAGAAAGTTAAATTCGGGATTGACTAGGATTAAAACGGAGAACTACCTTTTTAATAACTTGCCTATTACCACCAAAATACCAACAAAGACCAATTGGTGAGCTCTATCTAAAAACATAACTTTACGTTTATATTCCATTCCAATTAAGCTTTATTTCTCCGCAGCTGACACATGAGTATGATTAACTCTAGAATTTATCCAAAATATTTTAATAAGATAATTCTAATTCATACGTATTTCAAATGCTATATATTTCGTATGTAGTACATTTTTCTCACACATGAAACAAGAGTAACATAATTCCAATGCTTTTTCTTCAAACAATTTGACGCCGAATAATTAATAACATAAATTCATTAGATTCTAACATTAAAATCAATTTCAACTTGGAAAATCGAAATATGTAATGGTTTTCGCAAATGACTGTTATTTTATAAATGAGCTTTATGTCGCCTAACGAATGTGGTATTTGGATGCGTACCGACGCTGACATTCAGGCTTCAGTACTAAAAAGCTCCCAAAGAAAGCAGTCGTGAGTCGAGCGGTCTCGCTTTCGGTTTTCATACGCGAAGTAAAGTTTCAAGTAACGTTTCAGAACAATATTGTCAGTTAATAATAAAAATTGAAGACTATTTATTACTAATATTTAAGTAACATTTTAATTTAAAGTGTAGTGCTTATGTGTTTGGAAGTTGCGTGAAACTTGAACAATACAACTTCAAGAAGGCGGAAATTAAAAAAGTTTGCTCGCACTGTAAGTAAAGGGAATAGAATTTAATTCGGCAATTTGTCAACTTTGGCCAATTTAATGGTTACGGATTGCTTTACTTTGACCAATGAATATTTTATTAGAGTTCGGATACTTTTCTGCTCCAGGTGCTTTATGTTTTAAATGTTATAGATTTGGAGTATCCAGAGTTAGTTTTTCAAATACTTTTGAGACATTTCACATATTGCCGCCTTCAGTACATATCATACATTGTACTAAGAGCGTCAATACATATAAGTAAAAAGCATTAGCTGTGATGCGTAAAACAAATACGACTTAAAGCATTATTATTAATAATATACACACACGCAACCACAGCATTTTACATTTCTTACTTTGTTTTACGATCATCAGGCACTTGTCTAACAGCACAAGAAGTGATTGAGCCGTATCCTATCATACGCGCTAATACGGATAATACTTTGTTTTATATAAAATATAGATTAACAATAACATCATATTCTTAAAAACCATTGATTTAAATTACTGCTTATCTAATTACTGTGAAGTTTTTCAATTAGATCTTTACAGGAAATTAAGTGATATCTGAAATAAAATATCGAAAGTAAATAATTTATTAGTGTCTTTGACGTTGTCATGAATAGTAGTTACTTTGCTGTCGCGAGCATTACCGTATTCGGTTAATAAAAATATGATAATAATAATTCATTTATTTCAGTTACCATTACATGAGCCAATAACCAAATTACAATAATAAAATTAATAATTGTGATTGTTAAGTAACAATCGGACTGTCTTCCACTATCCTAAACGCCGTTAACTAACGAGGATTTTTAGGAGAAAAGTATTAAACACACACACACACACACAATTAGTGATTTTTTAAATGCAAAAACCCTTATAATATCATTAGGATTATAAGAAGTAATATAGGAGATGCTTATTCGATATTGTTTTCCGCTAAACATGGTTTTTCAGTTTTATATCGAAAAATTGTGAAACGGCGTTTTAGCTAGTGGACAAAAGCGGAAAGGTCGGTTATCGTATGGGCGGTTAAAAATATTGTTTTTAGAGGCTCTGTCCATCGGAAGGCGTGTCAAGCAGCTGGTCCTTGTTACCATTATAGAATTTACATGAAAGTCGTTACTGCCTATCATTTGTTCTATGGATGTTTTTTTAAAAAATAATTTTTTCCTGTACTTAAGTGTATTATGTCAACTTATATGCTATTTATTCTAATTGTGTTGTTTAGCCAAAAAATGATTTTCCTTCTTCATTCATTTCTAAAGCCCATGTTTTAGGGGAATGCAATTTAATTTTGCTGTTACCAACATTGTTAGTAACATTGGTAGCTAAAACGCCGTTTACTGAAAAGCATAATTTTGTGATAAGTATAAAACTGAAAAACCCTGTTTCATGGAAAACAACTCTGGGTAAGGTTTTTCTCATATTGCTATTTATCATCATAAAGATATTTTAAGGAATTTTGCATGTAAAATATTACTTTAAGTGTGAATAATCGTGCACAATTTAACTTATCAGCCAAACTTAAAATTGTGCTCATCAGTTAACGGCGTTTTAGCTAGTGGACGGCAGATTTAGTTTCCTCAGCGATGGGAGTTATAGACCCCGTCGGATGCACCACGAGCAAGCGACTTTGGTTGTTCGAGCAACATCATCATCAGCTCATTAAACGTCCTCACCAAGGGGCACGAGCCTACCCGTAAAGGGTGTTTAGGCCTTAGTCTTCCACGCGGGCCTAGTGCGGGTTGGCTGACTTTACGCACAACCTTTGAATTTCTTCGCAGGCGTGCGCAGGTTTCCTTACGATGTTTTCCTTCACCGTAAGAGCGTCGGATTAACGTTCATATGCTTTCAAATATCCGAAAACACATTGGTACGCGGCGGGATTTAAACCTCAGCCGTAGAAGGGCAACAGTACACACCATTGAGCCACCGACGTTAGAGTAACACTCTCAGCCTATTAAGTCTCACTGCAAGTCACAGGCCTTCCTATATCATAGACGATAAGAAATTTGCATTGTAATTCTAATGTTTGAATAGGAATTAGCCACAGAAGACCAGTGTCCAACGTCATGGTGTCTTCCTCGCCATGGCTCATGCTGAGTGGTATACCTTTTCTATTTATTAGATTTAACTTTAAAGTTTAAGAAAATTCCGCTCCAAAAACATTACTTTCTTTAAATTTTCATAATTAAAATTTTATTTGATTGTATTTCTATGTGTATAATTTTTATTTCTTATTAATTATGAAATCCATTGGTACCATTCTAAATTAAATTTTATTCTATACATTATATCTTCTCGATTTTAATAGCCACAAAAATTATTGTGTGGTGAAAGTAACGTAGATGTATAGGTATGAATAAAATTGAGTTTGTGTGTTGAAAAACTAAATATGTAAGTAAATATACACAATAAAAATATAACGTTTGCAACCAGATATCGAAAAAACAAAATGTCCAGAATGATAAAGGAAAGAAATTGCGTGTCACCGTGTAATTTTCTTTCAAAGGACCTTTCTGAAACGCCCTATGTGATTTTGATTGTTCTAATTTCACGGCTCCAATACTTGTACCGATTTTCATACATTTCACATGCAGAAGTATTTCATAGGCAAAAATAATGTTATGTTCAGATTACACATATATATGTATGCTTATGGTTATATATGTATGCTAATGGTTGTAGATAACCATGGAGTTTTTGTGCTGGATTCTTTTCAGCAGATAACAACCATTAAACCGGGATTTTAATTTGACATGTTCATTGTGGCCCGTGAGTGTTTAAATATTTTTGGTTTTTATATCTTGCTATCTTGCTTCTGCTCTGATTAAAGTTCTCTTGATTTGTTCAAGATACTCCAATTTTAACCGTGTCTTGACCAGCGTTGAGTAGAACTCTGTGTGGCCTGAAAAACTGGCGATCTGTGAAAGGAATAACAAACTCAGAGGACCAGCATATCTGGCGCGCAATGATAAAGAAGGGAAGATTTCAGATTTATTTTTTCCTCATCTAGCCTCCATCAAAGAATACGCATGTATGGGAGTATATATATATGTGTATGACCATTGGGCTAGAATATCACGTGGTTGACAATAAATTGCATGTTCTTTGTGATTGTAGACGAGCGTAAGTAATCTTAAAATTAATTGGCTACTACTGTGTCATTTCAATTGAAAGTTTAAATCAGAATTTAGTGTTAGGAGCTATGCAAAAATGTTCGAAAGAGGCAAACTGACATTATTATAAAGGTGCTTTCGAGTTTGAGAGTTCTACAGCAGTTAAAATACAAATCTGTGCCTTATTTATTGAACTTTCATAGATACATTTTAGCAATAAATTCTTTCGTAAAAAATCTTATTTTTTCTCCCCAAAGTTTCGGTGACCTAGCAAATTATATTTTATAGTAAGGTTTTGTGTAATGTGACCTAGAGCGAAAACTTAAAAAAATACTTTTACGTTTGTTCTCAGCAAGTTATTTGCACGTGTAGGCTTTATCAATCGCCCAATCCGCAGTATCTCCTCATATAACATTTATGATGTCAATCAATTTTATTTTACTATAAAATCTAATGGCGATGTGTAAATAGTTCATAAAATAACTAGGTCAATGTGTCAAACTGTAGCTTCACGCTATAGTATTCATAAACCATAAACTACCATTGCATGGGATGTTGTAATAAAAACTATATAATGCACTATTCTTGTAAGAGGTTGTGTAACAGAGAAAAATGTATGAACTTGAGAAACTGCACTATGATACATGCCGGTAGTTTCAGAAGTAGGGACTTCGAGAACACCATGAATTCCGCTCTTAGTCCACTATGGAATATCTATAGATATACTATCGATAGTTAGGTTATCGAAAGCCCTGTCGACACTATTGCTTTCTAGTGTGTCGATAGAGTTTTCGGTAGTATCGATACTTGCTGCTGCCTATAATAAAAACTATCAATGGACAGTATCGATAGGCCTATTATTAATGACAATCAAACGAACTGCTAATGACTTCGTATAAAAAAGTATAGGTACTGTGAAATAAATAATTCACTGATAGGCGGTAATGTCGTACCATGTTAGCCATGAACATGGTATAGCGTCTAACATTAGCTTGTATTATGAATGAACGTAGTATATATGTAAATGGGATGTGAACATGATGAAACATTGATTATTAGAGATAGTATTCACTTGTGTGTTCACCGAAAGTATAATTATAACATCCAATACCATTAATGAAAAGGTGATGCGTAATCAAATCCTCGATGTTTTGTTTGAAATTTTACGTGGCTGATATAAAAGTTTTTTTTTATACAAAATACTTGGGTTGTTGATTTCATTATCATCATCGAAGCAGTCAAGTGTCGTAGGATCAGTACTCGATGGAGCAGACCATTTCTAGTGTAAAGACCTTATGTCAAGCATAGTGATAGGACACCCTACGGCCCAGAGAATTGATGATTGGCGTAAGTCACGGTAGTAGGATGAGATAAAAGAAGGTCCGTAAAAAAAAGGAATGGAATGTGTTAAAGTCAAAATGTGTAAAACATTGAGAAATCCTTTTAGGTCTATAAGAACAATTATATTTAAATTATAATCTACCACTGGTTCGGACTGTTGTTATCTACTGTAAAGAATCCAATAAGGAACTAAGTTATTACTTTTTCTTAAAATTAGGTATTAATCTTCCAAAAGTACCAAATCCAGACACGATAGAAAATCTTTATTTAGATCTTTCCTGAAGATGTCTCCAAAGACGAGAGGATAATTAACAATACTGTTTTGTGATAAATAACAATGTTTTGTGATAAATAACAAATTATTCGTATAAAACATGGTATACCAACCTACTCTAATAACTGAACTCGCTTGCTAATGTAGGTCGTCGGGGACTATTTTAATTGATTTCATAAATATCATGAACAGTTTAAAGTTCACGTTTAAATTAAGCCTAAAAATCACTAAGGAACGGCAGCTTTCAGTAACACAAACCATTCTATTGACACGGGAGTCATTGTTTACCCTCAATAGCCGGCCTCGCCTACAAATGTAATTCTAACGTTACAAAATGTTTGTATTAGCACACGTTGAAAGCATAGTCATGATTGGACTTACGTTTGTATTATTGACTTTGTACATTGTACATTTCTGTCTGCGTGAGGGTGTAACAACTATGCAAACTGAAACAGTTGTTCTTACAATACAAACAATCAGATTTTGTAATCAAATGAATGTAAAATAACTCCAGCCCTGGAGGAGTGTCTAAAGCTCGTAAAGGATAATGACGTAATTATAAGAATTCGTAAAATGCAACTGAGATTGACGGTTTCACTTGACCTTGAAAGCATGATTCATACTGCAATGGAAATCTGCCTTCTGGTTTTTCATACATGGACGATGGAGTCAATCACCATCAGGTGGCTGTTTACTCTGCTCCAATAGGATGAATATTTTTTCAAGCGGTATAAACAAGAACCTTCTCGAGAATATTTAGTCGAAACCAGTTACAATACATATTATAAATAAAATACATGTGAAATGATGGATGATTACAACCTCATTGCACAATTTCATATAAAGATAGAACCTAATAAGTAGTCTAAGTTTTTGACTTATACTATACATAGCATCGATACTAGGGGTTTCTCATTTCTCGACCTTTTTTATTTCTCGGAGCACGAGAATTCTCGACCACTATTTCCCGGGAATTCTCGGGTTGTCGAGAAATATTGAAAAGCTCAAAACATATTTGATTTAACAATAAAACTATACTTTTTATGCAATATTCAACATTTATCAATGACCAACGTTTATTTTTAGTTTCATGTGAGTTTAATTTAACTATAGAAAACTTTAATTAAGCGAAAAAACTCTAGCGAGATCTTCTTATCATTATTTCTAGTTTCTACAAACAAATATACTAAATAGTCTTTTTCTTTGAAAAAAAAAAAAATAAAATATCTTCTAAAAACAATGTCATCATGTCACCACAATGAAACTTAGTACCTTACATACTAAATAATTTATTTTAGTCTCAGTCTGTACTACAAACTTTTCAATTACGTAGCATAAAACGACAGTTTAATTCCTTATAAAAAATAACAATCAGACTAGCTTAATAATTACGAGTAACAGTAAGGTACATGTTCCTTAGTTTAGTCTTTGTATCAACTTTTCAATATTTGTTATAAGTAAATGGAGTCTTTTCTTTACGTAAGTTAACATAAAAATCTAATAAATCATTAAAAATCTTAAGACCAATTACAATCACAATTTAAAGCGGAAACTGCTTCAAAAGCTAACCCACGATGTCACGTTATCATTAAGAAAATAAGCCTTTAAAAATACAAGGGCATTTATAGCATCATCTGACAATCGGTTTCGTATTTTTGTCACAAAGTTTCCAGACAAGGAGAAAACACGTTCGTTTTCTATTATGTACTCTAGTATAACGTATTAGAAACGTTTTTCAGAAACGTAATTAGCTGGGTCTTCCTGAGAGGAACTCAAATCTTAATAATTACAACGACCGTGTGAAATATCAAATTTCGGTGCCCTCCTCTAATAGGACAAATTATTTCATTTAATTTCGCACGACGCGTGGCAGAGCTGAATTTCTCGATTTCTCGATTTCTCGACCACTTTTTTCTCGTCTCGAGTAAGGCAAAATTTCCCGGGAATTCTCGGTTCGAGAATTCTCGAAGAGAAACCCTAATCGATACATATAATTGTTACATTCCGTTTTGAATTTGGGTCTACAGAAAGGGACCAACCGTTTCAAATGTAAATTAGCATTTGCTTTATAAAGACAGGGTTCAGTGATTCCAGGTGATGGAGGTCGTTCAATATAACCTAACTTAAACAATATGTTTTTCTTACTTTCTTCTTCTTTCTTTCAGACAAATGCAAAGACTAATGCAAAGTTTCAACTGAAGGCTACTCTATGGTCAATTCATTAAAATTAAGCCAAAATATGTCACAATCGCAGGAATCAATTGAAGCTTATCACAAAAGATGGAATACATTGTTAAACATCGAAAAATGGATTTTTGGAACGGCCACGGAATACGTTTAATTGATAATCCGGCTAGCGCTGCTGGCAAATTTAGTATTCTCACGAATTTATAATTTTAGACTTCTTTGCCAGTTATCTTTCTGAATATTTATAATACATCACATTTCACTTAGATGTCCGCAACGTAAAAAAATCATCCATCTGAAAAAACAACCACTTCCCATACACACCTGTATATACTTAGTGACCGCGAGAGACCATGATTTACGATCAGCACTCGACTGAACAAATACACAACGACAGTGTTCGATTTCGTTATTTATTTTGTACTTTTTCATACCAGCTTATTAAATCGTATAGAAAAAATACTGATTTCAAAATTTCCCTGTGCATATAATAACCACTAAATTTTAAGGAAATCTTTCGACTTGTCATCATGCGTCGAACCACTTGATTTCTATCAGGATTACGATATATAAATACACATGAAATTATGTTACAAATACACGTGCATTTGAGCGGTTTCTCCAAAAAATATTTTATATCATAGTTTGAGTCTTCGTTGAAAAGTTAACATATATTGTGCTTACATTTGTTTTATTTTTTCAGTTAATAATATGCACTTCGGTGGCTTGACAAGAGGGTACTTATAGCTAGTGAATTTTGAGTATTGGAAATTAATTTTTTGTCGTCTCAGGCTACGGGCGGTTGCCAGTGTTGACAAAAATTGAATTACTATCCTTTGCTTTTCCTGGGCAGACGTGCTGCTTACCATCAGGAAACTGGTTACCCCATTCACTTATTAAATAAAATAATTAATTCTTCATTTAGGGTTTAAATGGGAATACCCAATATTTCCGAAATAATTAATTCTGATTTCGAAAATTCCGATCATTATAATTCTAAAGACACAAAATCACGACGAGACGAACACAATTTCTATTTTTCTGAAAAGCATAAACACAAAGTTCCATATAGCCGAATTTTTTTGCGATAATCAAAAATCCGTAGTGTTGTTATCAGAGGGAGTGCAGCCCTCGCCCGCTGTAACGAGTGTCAGGCTCCAGGATGCCGAACGTGAGAAACCTAGCGTGGCTGGCTTACTTGCTGCATGCATATTTGCTTGCACTATATTAATACGTTTTTGGAAATTTCACATTCGGAATTCGTACTAATGATATTTCGAATTATTATTGATTCGTAATTTTGATATATCAGTATTTTTATTCAGGATTCTAAAATTGTTATTATAAATATTAGGACTTATGAAATATTTTTAACAACAGGAATTAAAATACATCGGATTACTGAAAATCGGAATTTTTAAATTCGTGATTGTGAATAAGTTTTTCGTACCTAAGTAGTGTGCCCTGTTTAAATATCTACGATATCATAACAAGCAACTGCGAGTTCAAATTTGACTTAAGATTAAGATTATTAAAAGTTTTATTTTATAATAGGCAGCTTCGAAATAAAATCGAATTTTCTGTCTAGCTTTGGTGTTCTTGTTGACTTTGCAAGAAAATTAAGTTCTTACGATACAAGTTTCGGTTTTTTATTTTAACAAAAACTACTATAATCGTGATTAAGGTCAACGTTGTCGATTTTTATGGCAACTTCAGATTTTTTTCTTTAAGTACGTATCAATGAATTTCCTAAACAGTTTATGTTTAATATACAAAAGATCCAATAAAATAACTTTTCAAAAAGGTCAAATACAAATCATGGAACATTACACATACTCGTACATAGGTNGGAAGACAGGTACCCTGCAGTGGGACATTATTTGGTGATATAAAACTGAAGATTCTTGTTATCGAGATGATAATTAAGAATTTATTACATTAAGTATGATAATGGGACCAGTATCAATGTGTTGTTTTTTATTTCAATATATGAATTTCTTTAGTTATGCTTAGTTCCATTAAAATACACTGGAGGTATATCCGAGTAGATTTATAGATTTAGGTTTTGCTTGAATTATTGACAAGAAGGATTTTTTATTCTTAGATAGTGACTTAACGTCCCAAGACAGCAACTGCACTATGATACATGCTGGTAGTTTCAGAAGTAGGGACTTCGAGAACACCATGAATTCCGCTCTTAGTCCACTATGGAATATCTATAGATATACTATCGATAGTTAGGTTATCGAAAGCCCTGTCGACACTATTGCTTTCTAGTGTGTCGATAGAGTTTTCGGTAGTATCGATACTTGCTGCTGCCTATAATAAAAACTATCAATGGACAGTATCGATAGGCCTATTATTAATGACAATCAAACGAACTGCTAATGACTTCGTATAAAAAAGTATAGGTACTGTGAAATAAATAATTCACTGATAGGCGGTAATGTCGTACCATGTTAGCCATGAACATGGTATAGCGTCTAACATTAGCTTGTATTATGAATGAACGTAGTATATATGTAAATGGGATGTGAACATGATGAAACATTGATTATTAGAGATAGTATTCACTTGTGTGTTCACCGAAAGTATAATTATAACATCCAATACCATTAATGAAAAGGTGATGCGTAATCAAATCCTCGATGTTTTGTTTGAAATTTTACGTGGCTGATATAAAAGTTTTTTTTTATACAAAATACTTGGGTTGTTGATTTCATTATCATCATCGAAGCAGTCAAGTGTCGTAGGATCAGTACTCGATGGAGCAGACCATTTCTAGTGTAAAGACCTTATGTCAAGCATAGTGATAGGACACCCTACGGCCCAGAGAATTGATGATTGGCGTAAGTCACGGTAGTAGGATGAGATAAAAGAAGGTCCGTAAAAAAAAGGAATGGAATGTGTTAAAGTCAAAATGTGTAAAACATTGAGAAATCCTTTTAGGTCTATAAGAACAATTATATTAAATTATAATCTACCACTGGTTCGGACTGTTGTTATCTACTGTAAAGAATCCAATAAGGAACTAAGTTATTACTTTTTCTTAAAATTAGGTATTAATCTTCCAAAAGTACCAAATCCAGACACGATAGAAAATCTTTATTTAGATCTTTCCTGAAGATGTCTCCAAAGACGAGAGGATAATTAACAATACTGTTTTGTGATAAATAACAATGTTTTGTGATAAATAACAAATTATTCGTATAAAACATGGTATACCAACCTACTCTAATAACTGAACTCGCTTGCTAATGTAGGTCGTCGGGGACTATTTTAATTGATTTCATAAATATCATGAACAGTTTAAAGTTCACGTTTAAATTAAGCCTAAAAATCACTAAGGAACGGCAGCTTTCAGTAACACAAACCATTCTATTGACACGGGAGTCATTGTTTACCCTCAATAGCCGGCCTCGCCTACAAATGTAATTCTAACGTTACAAAATGTTTGTATTAGCACACGTTGAAAGCATAGTCATGATTGGACTTACGTTTGTATTATTGACTTTGTACATTGTACATTTCTGTCTGCGTGAGGGTGTAACAACTATGCAAACTGAAACAGTTGTTCTTACAATACAAACAATCAGATTTTGTAATCAAATGAATGTAAAATAACTCCAGCCCTGGAGGAGTGTCTAAAGCTCGTAAAGGATAATGACGTAATTATAAGAATTCGTAAAATGCAACTGAGATTGACGGTTTCACTTGACCTTGAAAGCATGATTCATACTGCAATGGAAATCTGCCTTCTGGTTTTTCATACATGGACGATGGAGTCAATCACCATCAGGTGGCTGTTTACTCTGCTCCAATAGGATGAATATTTTTTCAAGCGGTATAAACAAGAACCTTCTCGAGAATATTTAGTCGAAACCAGTTACAATACATATTATAAATAAAATACATGTGAAATGATGGATGATTACAACCTCATTGCACAATTTCATATAAAGATAGAACCTAATAAGTAGTCTAAGTTTTTGACTTATACTATACATAGCATCGATACTAGGGGTTTCTCATTTCTCGACCTTTTTTATTTCTCGGAGCACGAGAATTCTCGACCACTATTTCCCGGGAATTCTCGGGTTGTCGAGAAATATTGAAAAGCTCAAAACATATTTGATTTAACAATAAAACTATACTTTTTATGCAATATTCAACATTTATCAATGACCAACGTTTATTTTTAGTTTCATGTGAGTTTAATTTAACTATAGAAAACTTTAATTAAGCGAAAAAACTCTAGCGAGATCTTCTTATCATTATTTCTAGTTTCTACAAACAAATATACTAAATAGTCTTTTTCTTTGAAAAAAAAAAAAATAAAATATCTTCTAAAAACAATGTCATCATGTCACCACAATGAAACTTAGTACCTTACATACTAAATAATTTATTTTAGTCTCAGTCTGTACTACAAACTTTTCAATTACGTAGCATAAAACGACAGTTTAATTCCTTATAAAAAATAACAATCAGACTAGCTTAATAATTACGAGTAACAGTAAGGTACATGTTCCTTAGTTTAGTCTTTGTATCAACTTTTCAATATTTGTTATAAGTAAATGGAGTCTTTTCTTTACGTAAGTTAACATAAAAATCTAATAAATCATTAAAAATCTTAAGACCAATTACAATCACAATTTAAAGCGGAAACTGCTTCAAAAGCTAACCCACGATGTCACGTTATCATTAAGAAAATAAGCCTTTAAAAATACAAGGGCATTTATAGCATCATCTGACAATCGGTTTCGTATTTTTGTCACAAAGTTTCCAGACAAGGAGAAAACACGTTCGTTTTCTATTATGTACTCTAGTATAACGTATTAGAAACGTTTTTCAGAAACGTAATTAGCTGGGTCTTCCTGAGAGGAACTCAAATCTTAATAATTACAACGACCGTGTGAAATATCAAATTTCGGTGCCCTCCTCTAATAGGACAAATTATTTCATTTAATTTCGCACGACGCGTGGCAGAGCCGCAACGAGCGCGTTATCAAGTTTTTAATTTTTTGACTGAATTTCTCGATTTCTCGATTTCTCGACCACTTTTTTCTCGTCTCGAGTAAGGCAAAATTTCCCGGGAATTCTCGGTTCGAGAATTCTCGAAGAGAAACCCTAATCGATACATATAATTGTTACATTCCGTTTTCGAATTTGGGTCTACAGAAAGGGACCAACGTTTCAAATGTAAATTAGCATTTGCTTTAAAAAGACAGGGTTCAGTGATTCCAGGTATGGAGGTCGTTCAATATAACCTAACTTAAACAATATGTTTTTCTTACTTTCTTCTTCTTTCTTTCAGACAAATGCAAAGACTAATGCAAAGTTTCAACTGAAGGCTACTCTATGGTCAATTCATTAAAATTAAGCCAAAATATGTCACAATCGCAGAAATCAATTTGAAGCTTATCACAAAAGATGGAATACATTGTTAAACATCGAAAAATGGATTTTTGGAACGGCCACGGAATACGTTTAATTGATAATCCGGCTAGCGCTGCTGGCAAATTTAGTATTCTCACGAATTTATAATTTTAGACTTCTTTGCCAGTTATCTTTCTGAATATTTATAATACATCACATTTCACTTAGATGTCCGCAACGTAAAAAATCATCCATCTGAAAAAACAACCACTTCCCATACACACCTGTATATACTTAGTGACCGCGAGAGACCATGATTTACGATCAGCACTCGACTGAACAAATACACAACGACAGTGTTCGATTTCGTTATTTATTTTGTACTTTTTCATACCAGCTTATTAAATCGTATAGAAAAAATACTGATTTCAAAATTTCCCTGTGCATATAATAACCACTAAAATTTTAAGGAAATCTTTCGACTTGTCATCATGCGTCGAACCACTTGATTTCTATCAGGATTACGATATATAAATACACATGAAATTATGTTACAAATACACGTGCATTTGAGCGGTTTCTCCAAAAAATATTTTATATCATAGTTTGAGTCTTCGTTGAAAAGTTAACATATATTGTGCTTACATTTGTTTTATTTTTTCAGTTAATAATATGCACTTCGGTGGCTTGACAAGAGGGTACTTATAGCTAGTGAATTTTGAGTATTGGAAATTAATTTTTTGTCGTCTCAGGCTACGGGCGGTTGCCAGTGTTGACAAAAATTGAATTACTATCCTTTGCTTTTCCTGGGCAGACGTGCTGCTTACCATCAGGAAACTGGTTACCCCATTCACTTATTAAATAAAATAATTAATTCTTCATTTAGGGTTTAAATGGGAATACCCAATATTTCCGAAATAATTAATTCTGATTTCGAAAATTCCGATCATTATAATTCTAAAGACACAAAATCACGACGAGACGAACACAATTTCTATTTTTCTGAAAAGCATAAACACAAAGTTCCATATAGCCGAATTTTATTCTTGCGATAATCAAAAATCCGTAGTGTTGTTATCAGAGGGAGTGCAGCCCTCGCCCGCTGTAACGAGTGTCAGGCTCCAGGATGCCGAACGTGAGAAACCTAGCGTGGCTGGCTTACTTGCTGCATGCATATTTGCTTGCACTATATTAATACGTTTTTGGAAATTTCACATTCGGAATTCGTACTAATGATATTTCGAATTATTATTGATTCGTAATTTTGATATATCAGTATTTTTATTCAGGATTCTAAAATTTTATTATAAATATTAGGACTTATGAAATATTTTTAACAACAGGAATTAAAATACATCGGATTACTGAAAATCGGAATTTTTAAATTCGTGATTGTGAATAAGTTTTTCGTACCTAAGTAGTGTGCCCTGTTTAAATATCTACGATATCATAACAAGCAACTGCGAGTTCAAATTTGACTTAAGATTAAGATTATTAAAAGTTTTATTTTATAATAGGCAGCTTCGAAATAAAATCGAATTTTCTGTCTAGCTTTGGTGTTCTTGTTGACTTTGCAAGAAAATTAAGTTCTTACGATACAAGTTTCGGTTTTTTATTTTAACAAAAACTACTATAATCGTGATTAAGGTCAACGTTGTCGATTTTTATGGCAACTTCAGATTTTTTTCTTTAAGTACGTATCAATGAATTTCCTAAACAGTTTATGTTTAATATACAAAAGATCCAATAAAATAACTTTTCAAAAAGGTCAAATACAAATCATGGAACATTACACATACTCGTACATAGGTACCTACAGTACACTGTGAATTTTCAATTTTAAAGTTTTCATGTTTGCGTAATTAAAAAGCATTATGGTTTTTATCTTAAATGTAAGGTAATTAATAATAAATTAATTTAATTCATGGTATTTATCCCTTGCAAGAATTTATCGTGTATTTTAAACAATAGTACTGTTATGAGTAGCGTCTCGTTTTTTCGGTAATTATGCACGAAAATTAAAACAAAAAATTCAAATAATTAATATATTTACTAAAACATACAAATAGATTGCTTGATATCTTATAAATAGCATCTTAAGAAATATTTTAAGGGCAAACCATCAACCATAAACGTCAGTAATTTTTTTACCACATCACTTAATAGCAGGCTGCTGAATATTATTTGAAAACATATTTATCTTGTGAATTTGAACAAACAAATGTTCGAGCATTTTATAATATGTTGGCAGCACTTAATGTTAACTAAACGCTGCAATATTTTCCCATGACGAAAATTTCCAATTTGCCGTACCAGCGACCGAGGTTTCTTTGAAAATAAATATTTTATACAAGAATAAGTGAGGTACTGAGATGCCGGTTACACTGCCAAGGTTGTAAAATAAAGTCAACATATTTTGTGTTAAACAGCCCGCGCTAGATATTCTGGTGGAAATAAACTGGAAATTTTACATAAATTGTACCAGTATCGGAGTAAAGCAATATAAGGATTTGCCGACGCTGCTCCCTTACTAAATTAATATTAAGGGAACTAAAACGTTTGTAACGACAGATATGTTACCGTATGCATTGACGATAACTTTCACAATGAAAATTAAGGTTTGATAACCTTAATTTTCATTGTGAACGATATATATAAAAGGAAGCCTCCTTCATTGAAATATAAATTTCTTTTCTTCCTTGTTTTAACCTATTACCCATATTTCTTTCCTTCCTTTTTCAACCTATTCATATTCAACCCATTATACTAAGAACTTTTTGGCGGCGGCGGATTTAAAATTTATATTTTAATTTTTATATCATGCTTTTGTAAGGACTCCATAATCTAATTATTTCATATATTGATGGAGTTTAGAAAAATATACGTAAACGAAGTTCATTATTTACTATTCGCCATTTTACAGGGTGACCATCTTAGATTTTAAATTTCTGATAAACTGATAGTGTATAACATTCTCCTAGCGAAGCCCTTTTATTTGATAACCATAATGAGTTTAAAAAAAAATGCAGTGGCGGACATCTTGGATTTGAAATTTGTCATAGTTTGTGATATGTCAAAGCTTTCGTTTGATACCCATATTGAGTAGTTTGTGCAAGAATATTTAATCCGCCATTTTGTGGCGGTGGCCAACTTGGATCAATTTTCATCAAACATAGCTAAGAATTCTTTCGCCATTAATATCTTTCAAACAACAAAAAAAACTGAGTATGTTACAACTCTCTGGTAACGACCACATAAGTAGCTGTAAAACCCTTTTATTGACAAATTATGAAAGCCGTTTAATAATAGTATTGAAAGTAGTAGACTATGGTTTATCGTTTCATAAGCATGGGAGAAATCTAATAGTACTAGAAGACAGCCTTTTTGTCATTATTTCTGGTTTCAAAGGTGTGTTGTAGATTAGAAGTTGTTAATTCTCTGAATTTCTGTAACAAAATATCACGTGTTTGCGAACTTCCAAATTTTGCAATGTATTGGAATATAGGTTATCATAATTGAGCATGAGTTTCTTGCTGGATTCTTCGCAGTAGACAACAACAGTACAAACTAGGGGCAGAATCAAATTTTGACATCGAAAAAAGCTCTTTATCGACCTAATTTTATTTTGATTTGCTGCACCTAATCGTTGCTATTGTTCGGTAAACGGGACCTGTCTTACGGCATATCGTCAGTCGTCCCACTTGGTTTTATATAACCTACTTTTGTTTGAAGCTCCGTTAAGATTTAGGTCTATAGTTGCATGTTGTTAAAGTCATAATAACATTTCAATCTCATGTGAATATAGTTATGTACAGTCTAATATTATTATGATTGTCTACAGCGAATCGCATAGCTCGTCATGGCTACCACATTTTCTGTCAATTTAGCTCAATTGTGGGCAAATCAATGCCGGTAATGCGAAATAAAGGAACACATTGAGGAAAAATAACAAAATAATATCAGCAAAACACTCCAAATATTCCGTAAATACGTATTTATTCGTAATTATTATGAATTGAGCTACGTCTAATCTCTCGTGATATTGCTAATATGAAAAGAACATAGCTTGATTGTCGTAATCAATCATTGCGGTGGTCCAAATGTTTTTGAACGTTTTGCTGGGAAACCACATACAAGTTGATGTAAAAATTGCAATGCTCACTCTCTCTTTAGTGTATGTTCAGCAGTAGACTGCGATATGTAGTCTACTGCTGAACCAAGGTCTTCCTCATTTAAGAAGCAGTAGATCTAGACATCGGGTGGGTGTTGGGAAAAAGTGACTAAATAATTGTAGGATAAATAGTTTAAGCCTTTAATATCTACGTATTTTGTGAATATACAAAAAAGGAGTTGAGAAAAGGATACATACTTAGATTTATTATACAAACATTTTTGGACTTTCCAAATCTTTTCGCGGAAAAAAACAATACAAAATATATTACTTGTCGAGAGTTTTTTTCTGATGAACCTAGTTTTTGTACATAGGACACTTTAGTTATTTAAAATTTTCAACACTTTTCCTAGGTTGTCACCCAAATAACGACCTTTGTCGTATGGGTTGCCAAAATGCTATCAAGGGATATAATAATTTTAATAGCACCTGACCTTCTTGTCCCTATCAACATAAAACCTCGCTTAAACCTTATACATAAATTCTAGTTTACTGGAATCCAACGACAAAAGGCACAATTTAATATGTGTCTCTCTTCTAACAAACGATAAGGGCCGGCCTACGATCCAAGCCGACATTTTAGGACGCTGCAATCCAACACCCAAGTAACATTCCGGAAGGGAATAACAATTATTACAACATCCATTTCAAAGGGCAGGGCAGGAACCCGCAATGATTTAGACGAGTAAAGCTCAATGAAGTAATATTCCAGTTTGTTAGTAGACATGTTCGAGTCAAGTTTGGGAAGACCAAACATAACTAGGTTACTTAAACTCGCCCCCCCCCCTTCCTGCAACACACTAAGTTGAAGTTCGAGTCCTTTTTGGATGTCCTTAAGCTCGTTGCATAACTTCTGCGAGCCATCTGCGCTCGCCATTTGCCCAATGAAGCTGATAGGCGATCTACGGCCGAAACCAAAATGTCCATCCGAAAAATAAAAGAGATTATAGGGCAAATACTGACCCGATATGGACCTAATGTGAGGAGGCTAAAAAGAAAGGCGGAAGTAACAGCTTCACTGTTTGGGCTGTTAGGCGGGACATGTTAATGTTCACAAATGTTTGTACGGAACTCGTGGTTTACCTTGGTAGAAAACATCTATATGTAGTGTCACGGTATTAGAAGTTTTTTACAAAATTCATATACCTACGAAACTAGAAAATATATATTTTATTTTTACAAAAATTTGGTTGCGTTTGGCTACTATCTCAGCTGATGAAAAGGGAGGATGCAGCCTAAGGTGTACACGCAAACTCAAATTATGCTATTCACTCTTGCCTTGAAAAGCCCTATGCGAGTATTATAATTCTATTTCTATTAAAATTAGTTAAGTGTAGAATATTATAGACAATAAGCCTCGATTGTATATCAAAATGGAAATGTACACAAACTTTATTGCTTTCCAAAATTCAAGCCTACTAAATAAGTCATCGGGGAAGCTTTTGTTCATCAGAGGAAGTATCGCTGACTGAATTTTTATAATAATTTAAACAAATAGCTCACTTGATGGTACCAAAGAGCATCGAAATCTACGATTCTTAAGGTCGCCAGGTCCTATCACTTAGGAAATATTTCAGATGGCATTTACTGATTCCACAGCTTTGTTGTGCGTAGTGAAAAGTATATTATATCGGGATAAAATATTTCAAATTATTATTAAATTTCGTTTGAGCATGACTTTATATAATTTATATAAGAACGTGTCCCCAATAGCTTAACCCTAAGTAAGGTCTATTGACAACTCGTGTAGTGATAATAATTCAACAGATGTCGACAAGATGACGAGCTATTATTTCGTTATAAAGCATTCGAAGCGCACTTAAACTCAATTTCACTAGATAAGCTCCATAATTAGTTATGGTATAACTACGCTAATCGGTTTACCGATGCCGTTTTCGTTAGTTTCGCTATTACATTTTATTCGTCTCGGGCTTAGCCAAGACTTAAGTGTCGTAAACAATATTTTTATTGTTATACCCGCTTAGAATTAGAGCTTTTTTTAAACTGTTTAGTTAAATGATGCAAAATTATGTTCTAATCAACATAAGGAATATTTTTTCGGAGCTTTCTTAACTTCCATATTAAAAAAAAATCAAAAAATAACCTAAAAAGTCCCCACGTGACAAATATTAAGTATTTGTAACAAATCCCCAAAGTTTGGCGACTTCTGCTACGTACTAAACAAGTTTCTGAAAGCTGAGTAAACCCCATTCTAGGATTTGTCCTTGGGGATAACACTGAATTGCTCCGACTCGAATAATTCCTGTAATTTTGCCTGTCACCGAACTAACTTGGTGCGGTATACTTTGTCAGTGTTGTGGCTGGAGTGCCATTAGATCAGATTCCAAAATTTGGAAAAAGATATCGCAGTAATAACTGATTGCAGTGCCAACATCAAGTTTGTCACTGAAATGTTTTACCTCAGTGGCGTACAAAACTTTTTCTATTCTAGGAATAGAAAAAGTTTTGTCTCTATTATTATTGTATTCTAGGGAGTAAAAATGTTTTGAATCTCTTTTTAAGTATACCTATATTGTTTTGTCGGTTCAATAATTAATTTAGAATGACAGTCGGTTTTCTAACCAATTTTTGCCGTTTTTGTAATGCCACAGATACAACACATTTGCTACATTGTCTTCATTATTGGCAGCCAAGATTTTTAACTAGTTTTGGCCGCAAATAGGCTTTACAGCTTTTACGGGCAAGTGGCAAATTAGGATGAGGGCCATCTTTTTAAGATTTAAAAAGTCCTTTCCAGCAAAAAGTCTAATTACAGTTTCCCATTTATGCACTTAGTAAGTTATCAATTCTCACTGAATTATTAGACACCAGCAGTTTCACCGTAGCTGTGTATTGTTTGACCATATTTTTAGACATAGTGTCATCGAGCCTTAAACCAATCAGCTTGGATTGAATATGAATAATGACCAGAGAGACCATTAATCCCTTCTGACATACTTCTTAAAGAAAACATAAATTACGAAATATCCTTACATATCATTTTATCCAATAGGATTAAAAACTTCAGCAACCTAAATTATTTTTATGATTATTGAAACCATTGTCTCACTTTACTTTTGGTGGACGAATCTGGCTGTGTCATTGATGGATCGCATTGTGGAACTTTTAAATATCAGAGCTAAACTTTGATTTTAAGAATTCATTTCTATAGTTGTCAATTTTGATCTAAATATAGTTTTAGTTTCAAAGTTTCGAAATGGTGTTCCATGAAAATAAATGCAGACTTTTCAAATATGACTTTCAAATGAAAATCTGTCTGTTGAACGTGCTGATACACCTAAAGATATATAGATTAATATAAGCAAGCAACAGTTTTAATTCGACGTCATAAAATATTGTAATATTCTCAGGGCAAGTCTTATGTGTCGTCTTAGCAACACTTTACATGAGTATTACTTACTCTTAGGAATATTAAAATGATTTGGAAAAAATACTAAGGGACTAAACATAACCAAGAGGTTCTGTTGTGAACAACTTATGAATTTTTCGAACTGATAAAAAATGCTGTCCACTGAAATGTACTCATTGGACACCTCCATGTAACCATGGTCATAGAACTTATATATATATAATTTAAGAAAAATATGGTTATTTAGAGTTGATTAAGTTATAAAGTTTTTTAGGGTAACGACTGGTTTTTCAAAAACAACAATTCCACTCGTCTCCTGGGGGGACAAAACTAGGGGTGACGAGCGGGAACTACACGTTCCACTTGCCAGTATCCTCTCTTTAGGTATAACGTGGTAGACCATTTTATTCCTGTTAGCATGTCCAGCGTGTCATCGATCCCTCGGAAGCGGGTAGCTGCCCTTGTTTAAGGCGTCGTTTGATCGCCTTAATAATACTTTTGTAGATTATTAAGGCGTACATATATAACATTACATACATTATATTTTGACCAATACTTAATATGATAAAAATTGTGAATATTATTTGCTTTATATAAATATTTTGATAACAAATAATATGATTCTGTACAAAAACAATTTTTTGCTGGATTCTTCTCAGTGGAAACTGCCGTCCGAACCTGTGGAACGAGTAGCTTCATTTGACATTCATAAGTGTTCTGTAAGACCTAAACTAAATAAATACATTTTATTTTCATTATGATATACGCAAAACCGTAAGCCACCATCTTTCTTCTTCACAAAAACAAATTGTATGTTTAACCAACCCAGTTCTTTTGAATGTCTTTTGAAGAGGAAGCGTCGCTATATTTGACCAACTTTGACTCGGCCAATCCTGTTTCGTCCTTCTTCAAGTACTTTTGACTTAAAGACAGTAGAAACATCAATCACTGGGTTAGCAAACATCAATAACTTGTACTTGGTCCGAGGAGATTTTCGTATCGACACATACACTACTCGGAAGTGCACGTGATGGTACCCTTTTTGATAACTGGTTCCTAACCAGAAAGGGTTTAATACACGCACCACTGCAACTTTACTAAACTTCACAAGATTATTTGAGCTTCCTATGAGCACACAACGATATTCGCTGCCTGAATAACACAATAATTCGTAAAAAATAATGTTGTTCGCGCGCGGCCCGCGCTTATCATGACTTATTGAAGCGGGTTTAGGTTTTGTTCTTTGCTAGTGAATATCTTATGTGTAGCTCCTTCAGTGGTAGCTTCATTTGACATTCGTAAGTGTTCTGTAAGGACCTTAACTGAATGAACACTTTTCATTTTATACGCGGGGCACTGCTAGTAATAAATAAGAAGAGCTATTCAATTAAGACTTTGTATTTTTAATAAGTCTATTATTGACATCATATCTGGTATATCATTTTGGGTATTCCTGCTAAAATTAAAGCATAATGACTGTACGAGTATATGTCAATTAAAATTTATTGCTTTCAATAAAGCATTATTGTATTTAAATTGAACTAGAATCATCTGGATGAATAGTTTTCTAAGCTTGTAGTGTCTATAACCAAATAGACACTTGTGACATTTATAAATATTCACAATAATTAATATTCATCATTCATCATCAGCTCATTAAACGTCCCCACCGAGGAGCACGTGCCTACCCGTATAGGGTGATTAGGCCTTAGTCGTCCACGCAGGACCAGTGCGGATTGGACGACTTCACACACAACCTTCAATCTCTTCGCAGGCGTGCATGAAGGTTTCTCACAATGTTTTCCTCACCGTAAGAGCGTCGGATAACGTACATATATTTTCGAAAATTCGAAAATACATTGGTACGTGTCGGGATTTGAACCTCAGCCCTCCCGGTAGGAAGCGACAGTCCACACCACTGAGCCACCGACGCTCTATGATTATAAATAAATAAATTGTACATGTAATAATATTTCTTTTTCTATCAGAAAACCACTCAAACCACTTTTTTAATTATTTCACGAGTATTTCCAAATAAACCTAACTTCAATGTTTCGATGGAACACTTAATTGACCTCGCCTTAGCTTAATGGCTGAAGAGGAACATCTTCAATGTTCGTGGGTGTTTAATTTGAATTTATTATAACTGATGTTGGATTACTTTCCTAAGTTATTATTGTACAGGGTTGCACAAGTTCATTTATGAAAAAATACAATAATTTATTTAAAAAATATATTGTCCAAATGAAGGTTGTCGAATACAAAAGGAGACTAATTTGTGAAAATTCTCATCAATTACTTTAGGATGTCGGTTATTGATGTTCCTTCGATTGTCTATGTACAATTTTATATTAAAGAAAAACAAAAAGAAAAGTACGTCTTTCTATAGTCAGTATGCTTAATCTGGCAAGTTCTGGTGACGGCGTTCGAACATTGATTCTTGGCCAATGACTCTTTTGCGTGAAATTGCTTTATATACTAATACTTTACTATTGGTCTATAGAGTGGTTTTTGTTTAAATACGGAACCATTATAGATTCGTCATGTCTGTCTGTCCGTCCGTATTTCACAGCCGGTTATTCCGAAACTATAAGAGCTATACTGTTAAAACTTCGTAAGTATAATTAATTATTATGTAAACCGAATTAAGATTTTAAAACTTGAAATAAATATATATATATTTTGGGTACCCCTCATCATCATCAGCTCATTAAACGTCCCCACCAAATAGGGTGATTAGGCCTTAGTCGTCCACGCAGGCCCAGTGCGGGTTGGACGACTTCACACACAACCTTCGAATCTCTTCGCAGGCGGGCATGAAGGTTTCCTCACGATGTTTTCCTTCACCGTAAGAGCGTCGATAACGTACATATATTTTCGAAAATTCGAAAGCACATTGGTACGTGTCGGATTTGAACCTCAGCCCCCGGCAGGAAGGTGACAGTCCACACCATTGCGCCACCGACGCTCATACCCCTACTTTGAACATAAATTTAAAATTCAGTTAATAACGGATACGGATTTTTACATACCTCATCGTCAAGAAAAATCTATCTTTCTTAGCCTGAGTAGGTCCTCTGTATGTTTCAACTTTCACCGAAGCTCATAAATACTCGTATTATTGTTCCCCATTAAGAAGATTTAGTGTAGTATCTGTTTAGGTAAAATCAGAAGTCACCCTGTCCCATTCGCAATAGATTGCATTTAAGGAATTCTGGATCTGACGGGTTTTGATTAAACATCCGGACGAGGTGACGTCTTTACAAGATTACTGGAAAATCGAAAATATTTCCGATGAAATTGAATTTATTCTAAATCTTTTCTGCAAATATTGAGGGAAGATTAGTTTTTGCTAAGTTATATATTAACTTTGTAGGAAAACACATGTGTTTATTGACATTTATTTCATAAAATTATTATGAGACACAAATAAGCAGTTCATTCGTTAATTACAAGCATTTTATTGGCATGATTCTAATATTAATCTTCCGCCTCACATGTCTATGCTTTCCAAAAGACTGGTGTAATTGACCCGAAAATATATGAATTTGGAAATCACAATAATAATAAAATACCTATTATTTAACTTTACCAACCAAAATAACACAATCTCACAGCGACAGGTAGATAAACGTCTGCCGTCATCGTAACAATAAATCATGTATTATATCTCGTTAACTATCATAAAGTATCAATCTAAAATCAAGATCAGAGTTAATTCACAGTATAAAATCTTATAATCAACCACAAAAAGGTCAAACGATACAATTAATTTCATTCCATTACAATGCTAAAAGCCGAGCAAAGAAAAAACGATAATCAAAACAAAGACATCATCATACGAAAATTGCTGGGTTCAAGAGCCGTTGAAAGCTCTGTGAATTGAATTAGGTGAGATGAGATGTAAGGACGGTGCTACACTGCTTAATCGCAACGTCGGGGAATGCAGTAATAGTAGATTATCCTTTTTATAAAGGATTTGCAACAATTAATTCTGCAACATTCATTGGTTTAGCTTGATTTATTTATAAAAAGTAAGACTGGCATTAATACTACTGGATGACAGATTTAAACGTCCAAACATATTATTTAGAATGATACAGGAGAAAAATATATTTTTTATTGATAAGAGGTAAATAGTTATCTGTTAGGGTTTTTTTTCAACACAATATTAGATTGGTGCCCGTAACAATTTGAACTTGTATGTATTTTATTTTACCTACTTTTCATTTTCTAGATAACATTCTGTATTGTGTTCTGATTTAAGTAAACAGTATGCTTCCTATATAGCTTATATTTTTGATCATAAATATGATGATATATATTGACAAAGAAGGTCATTCTTGAAAAGAAGGTCATTCTTCTTTTGACGACCCATTTGGTGTTGCGGTTGAGAGGTCGGCTGCAACACCAAGGGTTCCGGGTTCGATCCCCGGGCAGTACAAACATTTGTGTGCATGAACATGTCTGTTTGTAATGGTTTGGGTGTTTTTACTATGTATTATACGTATGTATTTACAAAAAAAATGTATATAAGTATATTTATCCATTGTTTAGTACCCATAATACAGGCTTCACGCTTAACTTGGGGCTAGATGGCGCTGTGTGAATGTCAGTGGATATTTATTTATTTACTTTAGTCTCATTTCATTTGTGACAAGCATCGTCGGCGTTTACAAAATATACAGAACCAAGTGTGCACGCCTATTTGAGCCCAACGGAATTGAGACTCTTGCATCTCAGAGACTAGACTATAAAGGTATCCTGAAGCAAAAACTTTGTAATGTCTTTAAATCTAAACCCTAGGCACTTGTAGATTAACAAATACATTTTTATTTAACCTACAAGAAATGGTGCAAGTATACAAAGTACTTTGTATAATTAAAATAATTATTTGAATTATATAAGGTAAATAATACTATCTGATATCTGCATTATCAGATATGTAAAACGTGTAGAATTGAATGTAGTTAACGATAAAGGAAACCCATTCTAAACTTGAACTATATTGTTGGTAAATGTCGTTAGAACACCAGCATCAAACTTTATAATATAATCCATCAAACTTTAGAAATGAAGTAAGTATATCATGTTGAAAGTTTCGTACTTTTGGGATAGCAAACATCCAGAACTCAGTTATTCGACTCGTCACAGGTATAGTTTTGAAGTCTCGTAATTCAAACTAAATATCACGAGTATCCACAAAAAGTACTTGAACCCAAGCCTAAATAACTATATTTTAAATCATTACCTTTTTACTTTTGACCGCAGTATGAAAGTATTTCTTGTGTTTGTTCTTTCTTCTTTTGTCTCCAGTTACATTAAAATCATCTGTAATGGTTTTTTGCACACAAATTCAACTCTGTATGTCCTAGTTTTAAATGTTTAGTTTAAGTAAGTTATTGTAAACTTGGGTGAATTGCTATGTATACTGTGTATGGATTACTGTTTAGACTGCTACTCTAAAACTATCTATATGTATACCAATGACAGTTACCTGTTTGTGTACCTTTATTTATAAATTAATGGTTACTAATAATGGTTTGATTTACAACAGACGTATTTCTACAATTCACTCGACTTTATTGTGGGGGTTTTGACTGCTAGAGATAGGTCCATTGGAATAATAGAGGACTCATTCATAGCAATACACTACAGTATTTATGCTGATGTTTTGAAATATCTTAATTAACTTATGGGACTATTTATGTGTTAATAAGTGTGTGTTGAAAACATCGTGAGGAAACCTGCGCGCACACCTACGAGAAATTCAAAGCTTGTGCGTTAATTCAGCCTATCCTCATTGTTTTTCTTTGAATCGGTATTATGTGGTATTGTTTCTTTCGTCAACAAGGCTGTACGTGAAACTATACCCGACTAACGTAGATATTGTATTAAAGTAACGTAGATTGTACTGAAGTATTGTATAGAACGCTTTGAACCATACTTTATTTTGCAAAGTGAAGTTATGGGATTGCGGGATATGTGTTTACTGAAAAGTAAATTAAATATACATTTAACGACATTAAATATACATTTAAAAGTATTTACCATATAAATGTATAGGCACAATTCTAAATATTGTTCTGAGAATCATTTATATATCGTGTCTTGGTAATGTCCAGGATTACAAATGAGCTCAATTAAATAATAAAGAGATTTCCAAGTTTTATAAATCACCAATCTATGAATAATTTATATCACAACGTCGAACAAAAACTTTTCTTAAGCTCTATAGGCCTAAAGTTTGATTCCCCGTTGCTTTTAAAACAAAGTCTCAACAAGTCCTATTACATTTACAAGCAGGCCTATTTTGGAAACTAATAAAATCTTTTGAATTTCATTCAATTAAACATTCGGTAAATTATCGTTTTACAGACTGCTCTGTATTGGTCGATCAATTTGGTATAATGTGGTAAAAGTCAGCTCCTTTACCCAAAATTATGCTTAATCTCCGAGCAAAAACTCATTAATTGTTACATAGTGTTAATATCAGTAATGATATGATAGCTATCACACGATAATTGGTATGGATACCTCATATTCAAATATCCTTTCTTCACACATTCGCGAATAAGAAATAGTAGTATAACTTAAAGCTGCAGTTACCCTAAACCTCAATTAGCCACGGGACATCGAGCGAGAAGGATGCGTTTCGCTCGTGTGAGCATTCATATCCGCGGCGAATATTATGAAAACATCAAAGTTTTAAAGGTTATTGTATGGTATTTTGGCTCGTGAATTCGGTTATTTTTCAGTACATAAATTTACTAATTCGTAAATTTATGTACATCCCGTACTATATATTATTATCATATATATATTATTATATCATAGTACATCCGTACTATGATAATAAAAGTTGCTCGTTGATTTCCAACAAATCAAGAATCTTTGTATTCTCCTCATTATACCCAAATCAAAGTTCATCAAACCATGTGTGGTTAGCTTGGCTATTTGAATAAATTACCGTTTCCGATTTCAATGTATAATTAATAACGTTACCCGCACTTCGGTTTTTCCTTCGTAATTGTCTAATTCAATTTATCCTTATCCAAAAACGATTTCAACCGAATCTATAAAGCATAATTAAATAATTATTTTCTGTAACTGTTTTGGGACATTTTGATAAATCGCATCATTTTCTTAAACCAATTTGTATACTTCCATTTGATTGATAAAATATTTCAGTCAAACAGTCTTTATTAAATATTGAACCTTAGCATTGAATTTATAAGGATTAAATTTTGTTTTTGCTGTGGCACTAATGCTCGCATCACCTGCGTGGAAATATTTGAATCAGTTTAACCCTTAAATGAAAATGGAGCTAGCAGATGGGTTATCGATCGGCCCTAAATCAAATTGACAGCAACAGTAGCTCATGCATCAGATATGAGGTTCTTATCTTTCACTTAAGACATGAAAGGGACATGTTTTTGTTACTTCTCAATTATAATTTGGGCTCATAAAATAATAAAAAACTTAATCACTTATTGAAGATTTTTCCTTCTGAGGATATCTTTTACATTGTGATTTATCTAATTTAGAATTCCTGAATTCTGATTTCAAATGTATTTATTGTGCCAATCTGCGTGACAATTTTTTAATTCGATATAGTGCTTACTGTTCGAACAATATGTTTCACAAAATAGCACTTGACTAATTTCAACATTAGAAAAGGCTTAGTTGTAAGCAATATTTTAAAATATGGTAAATTGAAGACGTGGCAAATACACATACAGTTACTGTTTGAATAAATTTAGAGAATCCTTTAAATAGTTTTGGCCAGTGATTATGTTTGTTTGCTCAATATTCGCTGTATAAAATGATCGTCTTGTCAGTCACAATAAACATGAAGACACATGGAAACTCCAACCTACTGAACGAATCCAATAATTTGCATAGAAAAGTTTTCATATTCTTTGGAGGCAGATCTGCCTTTCCATTTAAAATAACAGTGTTATTTATAGATTATTTAGTTTGCATATTAGGTAATAATAATATTGTCTAAGTTCGTTGATGCATTTCAAACATCGCAAAATGCTATATTGCTGTAAGATATTACTTAATATATAGAAGTCTCAACCATATTCAACTTAATAAAATAACTCAAATGATTGCAAGATTATCATATCATTAGGTGTCACATGTTACAAACTACCTCGACGTTTTAACGTCGGCATAATCAAGATTGATAATAAACGCTTTACCGACTTTTTACTGAGACATTATCTTGAAATATCAGACAAATGTGGCTCTAAGTGTTGCCGCTCTATAGTCAACTATCGATAGTTGGGGTAAAGCAATTCTATCATTAGATCTATCGATATTAACCATTTTATCAATAGTTTTGGCAATACACAGAAGCAATAGTATCTGTGCTATCGATAGACCCCAAAAGTTGAAACTATTGATACACAAGCATTTTCGATACTATCGATAGTATCGATTCTCAAACTCAAACTCAAAAATGTTTTATTCAAATAAATCATTACATGACACTTTTGAATCGTCAAGAAGTTATTTTTAATGAATCTACCACCGGTTCGGGAGGTTGTTATCTACCGAGAAGATACCGGCAAGAAACTCGAGTAGTTACTCTTTTAAAAAAATGGGGTTTACATGGTTCTCATTTCGTGTCAAAAATTTTATAATACTATTAGTTTTTACATAGCTGTCATATTTCTTATTTATATAATTCTATATTATCTTAATAACATTATTTTTACATGGAACACAATGCGACTTTCTCAAATCTTATTGTCAAATTGACTATAGATTGCTTCCAATTATTGCCAAAACTATCGGTTTTATCTATAGTATTGATAATATCGATACTATCGATAGTATAGATGATTTCGAGGTCGTCTATCGATAGTCAAACTCAGCAACACTGGTCTCTGTTCGTAGAGGCAACGCTTAGTATTCCTTAACCAGAGCACTCTGATAACGGCGGGAAGAAAATGGCCGCTATGCGTTACGTACAGTGAGCCGTGTTTACATATGTACTTATTCGTCAACATAACTAAAAGAAATGTGGCCTATTTAGGCTTCGGCACGAGCTACAATGTTCGACAATTATTTAGTTAATATATCACTAGTTTTCTTGCTACTACAGTTATTCTTTTACTATTATTCTTGGTGAAAGGATAAATTAGGCAGTAATGATCAGCTGTTCAAATGTTACCAGGACATAATATACCATGGCTGGCAAAGTTTGCTTGAGCCAAGTGTTATCAAAATAACTTCTGTTGAAAAACATTATACATTGACACACACATATTATATTAATCACAGTCATATTATATTAATATTTCTACGAAAAAATCCAAACATTAAGTATAAGCTTCATAAGGAACAAAAAAGGGTCAACTCCAACATAGAATTACCTAACGGTTTTTGCCATACACTCACCCTGATATTGCAACCTCACTTGGTCGCGCAAAATACAGAGTATATTCGGGTCGGAAGCTGTGCGGTCATTAAAAGCGAGTTTCAATGTGCCCTGCAGGGACTTTTAGTACAAGAACGGGTGAGGGCTATTTGTTTTAGAAGCTGATGCGCAATTTAGTGGTTTCTAATTAAATGCTAATTTTGGGTTATTTGTGTGTTGAATTGATTGGCTGCGCATTCGGTCGATGTCAAATTAATGTAATTAATAGTCTTTTGAAAGCCGGAACATCTTATATTGAAAAAAGTGTCCCTCGATGATAGTCATCATTTACGGTCTCTAACTCGGGCAGGAAGAAAAATTAAGCTTGGATATCGTTCAAGGACGTAATGAGAAAGTTTTTGGGAAATACTCAGGATCCTAACTTTAAAACTAATGTTCAACGGTTGCTAGCAGCATACGAAGCTCAAAGCTGCAAGATGAGCGTGAAGTCAATTTTTTACACTTCACATTTATTCGATTATTTTCCTGAAAACCTGGGAGCTTACAGTGAAGAGCAGGGGGAGCGATTTCACCAGGATGTCCGTGATATCGATAGAAGGTACCAAGGGATGTCACTATGCTTGCTGACTACTGTTTTATAAAAATCGGAAAAGGACTTGTCAAATTATCAAGGTAAAAAAGAAGAGGTCACATAAAGAACATGACTAAATATGTATCAAATTATGTTTCGTTTGCTTCAAAGATAAATACTTATTTTTGAAATTTTGAATAAAGGAGTGCATTAACCAATTTTTTTGTTTTAATTTGCAAAAAATCCTTATGTGATAGAAAATAATGGCCATCACTTTTGAAATCAGCGCACTTTAAAGCATACAATTCAGTAAAAATATCTTATGCAGCTGACAAAAAAGTTTTTCACTGACCAATTTATAACATTGTTAATGAATAATAATATTTAATATGGTTAATGGAGCACAATATACATTGATTTAAATAATAAAAGGTGCTTTTATAATATACTAATTAAGATAATATCTCGCAATAATAAAGAAACATTAAATTACAGCTGATTAGGAATCATTGAGGTGGGGTTGAGTGCTTAATAAACAAGGTGCTTAGTAAGATAGCGTGGGTTGTTTTATGCTTACCAAATGAGGGCTTCCTGCTTAAAGGTTACTAGGAAAAATTAATGTACGGATCGCGTTTTCAAGGTGTCAAAACTTTAAGTTTAATATAACCTGCTTGACACAAATCTGAATAGTTTTACCAATGATATTCTGTATATGTAAAGGTAGATACGCCACCGTGCGTCAAAACGAACCGCCAAAGAGAATACAGTTTGTAGGATTTTGTTTAGGTAAATGTACGCTCATTCGAAATATGCGTATGTGTGCTGTCGCTGCATTCGGAACACTTTTTTCGATTGTTTTGTGAGCTTTACCTTTCTTAGAATTTAAAACAAAATTACTACATTCATTGCCATAGCCTAGAAGCATCTATAACTAGCATTTTTTTTTGCTGACAGCAACTTGACGCTGCAAATTTATAAACAATATTTTTAAAACTCAAAAAATTAAATTGATTTTTACAATCAGCTCTAAACTGCTTCGTGGTAAAGTGGTTTGTGCGTTAGATTGATATCATAGACGTGGGTTCGCGACTCACGGTCCGTCAAGCCGTCAGTACTGGCTACAATCGTAGGAAGGTAATTGTTATCGCCACCTCTGCATTGGGGCCCGCCTGTTGGGTTGCAGCATACGTCTCCACATAGTTATGCCGTACGCAAGGCCTGTCCCTGTAGTGGGATTAAAGACTGATGATGATGACATTTCTAACATTTTACTAAATTAGATCTCTGAATTCTTCACAAAGGTTTCAGACATGGTTTTCGAACTGAATTCTAAATTCGTCATGCTTTATGATGACGACACATTTGGTGTTGCGGTTGAGAGGTCGGCTGCATCACCAAGGTTCCTCGGGCAGCACAAACATTTGTGTGCATGAACATGTCTGTTTGTAATGGTCATGTCTGGGTTGTATAATATGTATGTATTTACAAAAAAGAATGTATATAAGTATGTTTATCCGTTGTTTAGGGCATAATACAGGCTTTACGCTTAACTTGAGGCTAGATGGCGCTGTGTGAATGTCAGTAGATATTATTATTTATGATATTGTTTGAAATTGTATTTATTTATCATTTATAAACAGGCACTTGACCGCCATCTTACCTGATGGTAAGTGATCATGCGGCCGAGGATGGATCATACCTGTCTTGAAACTGCCTATTCAATCTTGCCTTAAAGAGGGAAATATAAAATATTCATCATCATTAGCTCATTATACGTCCATCACCATACGACATTCACTATGTCCAACTGTGGAAAGCGTTAGATTGAAACGAGGAAAAGAACACTAAAGTCAACTCTTACTACAATGACGGGCATGGATATATGAAATATAAATAATAGTAATAAACCTACTTTAAATTTTGACCGAACATGGTTCGTTTTGACAGACATTAAATATTACACTATACCTAGCCAATATCTAGCTCCAACGTCAACGCTTATAATATCTGACGTTGAAATCTCCTAGCTCAAGAAATTTACCTTTTCAATATTATTATCTGTATTTTATATGAAATAAAACATCATGGCTCAATGGTGTGGACTGTTGCCTTCCGATCGGGAGGGCGCAGGTTCGAATCCAGTCACGTACAAATATGGTTTCGAATATTCGGAATTCTATGTACGTTATCCGACGCTCTTAACGACAATGGTGATGGAAAGCATCGTGAGGAAACCTACGCACGCCTCAAAGGGAATCAAGGGTGCGCGTGAAGTCGGCTAATCCGCACTGGGCCTGCGTGGACGACTAAGGCCTAATACACCCTATACGAGTAGGCTCATGCCACTTGGTGGGGATATATAATGATCTGATGATGAAACTCATCATGAGTATATGAGTTTTCAATTTTCACTCATTATCCGTGACCAAAACAACCGCCTTAAATGTTCAGCTTGTATCAGCCTTAGTGTCAAGTAAACGCGATGAAGTTAAACACTTTGGTGCTCAGTTCAGATAAACTCAGTTGAACTAAAGACAAACAGTTTTCTCTTTGATCTATGGTGTCATTTACTATATCAAACTCCCTTAGTTTCGAAAAGCGGACAAGGGTATCACATGCAATCATGGCTATCCGATATCTGTTCGATTTCAAAAGCTCTGTGATGAATAATTATTTAAATTATAGTTACCATGGTTGAACAACATTGTTCCTTAATGAATTTGCATGATTGCACCAGTAACTAACTGGTGCAAACATTTAAAATATAATTACAAACTTTTAAGTCTTTATTTTAACGGGTTGTCACTAAAATCCAGATTTAACTGATTTTTCTTCGAAATGAATATTTAAACTTGATCAGTGATGGGAAGGTCTTACCTAGAAATTTCGAGTTTTCCACAAACAAATCTCTAACAATTCATGCTTTAGTCTGGATTGCATTGTAATTCTTTAGCTTAGCAAAGGCGGGTAATTTTATAGGAGAGGAAAAGTTTTGTTTAAACGATTAGATCAGTTCAGGGGTAAGATGCAATGCAAAACCTCTTTATGTAACTTGTGTGGTACTTAAAAAAATGGCAAGTAATTCTGTATGTAATACATTCTCAACTATCGATTATACTAAAATATGAATACGTATCCACCACCCACCAATAAAAAAATTACTTGTAGGTGGTGGATACGCATTCATATTTAATTGGTTAATTAATCTGTGTTACACTAACTTATTGACAATGGTCTCATAATACTTTAATATAATTCATAAACATGGGTAATACAGGGTTGGTTAATGATTAAAGGAACTGCCATGATTCGCCATAGGCATATGACCTTAAAAACTAAATGAAATTTATTAAATTAATTACACAACTCTTACTTACTCGTAGATACGAAAGTATAATACAGAATACTTCATGTATAACTAAAACAATTCATATATATTTATTAATAATTTGCTTTCTGACAAACTGTTGCACAGTTTGGTGTACTTTTTGAAGAAAAAAATAATAAAAATTCATCAGACTGTAAGGCGGGAGGGCTGAGAGCCTTACTGCAATAAGCTGAAATTAAGATGATGAATCTAGCAGCGAAGAAAGAAGATTTTGAATGAGAAGACTGTTTTGGTATATATCATTATATTTGTGTATTTGTTCACAGGAAAATTGGGGCCAAAATGTGAGAAGTCGCCCGGGTCATGGAGCAGGCAGAATGTAATAACTGCAGCTTTGACGCTGTCATCAATGACAGCCTGTTCTATGACACCTCCACAAATGGATCTCACATCAACAAGTTTTATTTCTATCAGGTTAACATTTTTTATTATTACCATGCTCAAGAGATGTACACACGCTTAATTTACAAAAAGAAAATTCTAAAAATTTACGGATGGCTTTACTTTCACCATTGAGATATGTATTAATAAGATATAAGTATCTAGTAGTGTATTGTCTATATAATATCATAGAACTTGAACTAAAATAAAAGTTTTGGGTTCTGTTTTTAAACTTTGTTAATTGTTGTTTTACATATTATGATAACGTTGTTATATTTAGCTAGCGGATATTGTGTGGCATATTTTTTATTCATAAATAAATGTAATGTAATAATGTTGCCCTTATTACAGTATTCCTGACTTATGATAACCAAATGAAACTAAATAACTAAGGCCTATAATGGGTGCTGGGCAGGTACACAGAAATAAGAGTCGGCGTAATTTCTTCTTTATTAATGCATTAAAGACCGACCACTTATGCTTTCCATTCATCATGGCAATTGTTACTAATCAGTCATTTGAACTTTTTTGTGTTATTTTCACGTCAAACTCCTAATACAATAATACTTTAGATTTGAGTCATAAATTAGTAAAATACATGGGATAAATTGATTGATAGAAAATATTTTTATTAAAAATCTTTAGTGAATATTTGTGTGCAACAACAGTGAACTAACGCACAATAAAACCCAATGGAACTTGGGGTCAAATTTCGAGCCCAAGCACAAAAATTTTACTTACTAACCCCTACCTCACCGGTCCTTTTGGCGATATTAAAATAGTATGCTACTTTAGACTAGATACTTCATAATAATAAAATCTATGAAGTATCTAGTCTAAATATATATATATATATATGGCTAGTAACTATTCATCGCTCTTTTTGTCTTTAGCATCGAACAGACGCTGATTAGATCTCATATGTTCTGAGCAAATTTCTGGCCATTCTGCAAACCATTACATTTAATTGACATAATAATATCAAAGTTAAATGTCGCAGTCCATTAATTGACATGCAGCCGTTACTGCAAATTCACCCCTAATCGTGCTAATCTTATGACTTACACCGCATTCAATGTCGAGATTAGAATACGTAGGACTCGTCTAGACCCATACTTCAGGGGACGATCTCACGCAATTAACTTGGACTCTGGAATGCACTATAATCACCAGATCACGATACAGTTAAAGTTTCATAAAGTTTTCAACTAAATTGTTTATACAGCGACAAGTTGCGAACGTTTATTGTACCGTCATCTTCATTGAAGTCCAGATTTTCACCAATTCTTTTGCAGACATATTAAATTGAAGATATGCGTCAATAATTAATTTGAACGGGAAGATTGCGTCGAATTCCATCATTTGGATTCCTTCATTCTCCACCGATTGAAGTGGATTTAAAAGCTTACTTAAGCCATACTAAGTAATTCTTTTCAGAATATTTAAATTTGTAAAGTTGAAAGTACCTAAAACATTTTTGTAAATAAATGTTTATTTTATTGGTTTTTGATGGAATATTTTCTTCTGACGTATCTACATATCACACTATTTTATTTTGCACAAGATACCAATCGTTTCGTCTAAATTTTTCATAATAATATCTTAGTTCAGCTTATCCATTTTCGTTATTGATTCCGTAAAGAATGTTAATGGTTATTTTTGATACTCCAGACAGCTCAAGTTGCAGTATTATGGATCTTGCTGGTGGCGATCGTTGCCGGCAATGCTACTGTGGTGCTTGCACTACTGCTCACGAAACGAGGAAAAGTCGGATGAACTTTTTATCATGCAACTAGCTATATCAGGTAAGAAACTTTGATTTTTAAGACAAATATTTAATATTAAAACCAAGTACTGTTTGCTCATTTCGTCTATTCTGAAACCTCCTTGCCTTGAACGTGAGTCAAAGGCGGTTGTACCTACCTAGCACGGGTGGAACTCACAACACACAATACATGAATCTTATGTCTACGCGCGTGCTACGTTCAAGCGCATAAAAGAAAATGAATGCAATCTTTATTTATTTTTATTTTTCTCAACACAAACATATGACACAGACATTATAAGAACATGATAGATTGTGTGAGACTGATGCCTGATAAAGGTACCTCATAAGGTACCTGAGTTACAGGCCACCAGGCCCACCACCTCGGATCGCCAGGATGTCTTACAGTATAAATAACTGCAAAATGTATACAATAAATGAACATTGTAATTATACGTGAGGTTACAGCAATGTGTGTTGAGTACCTACGTGTGATGTGTGTGTGTGAGTGTGTGTGATTATGTGTGAGTGAGTGTATGTATGTGAGTGTGTGTGATTGGTGTGTGTGATGTGTGAATCATCAGTAAAGTGTTTCACAAAATCCTGCTAAAACATTTGTGTAGTACTTTGCCCTATAACCTTTTTTAGGATCACGGGTGTATTTTGGTAGATATTTGCCACGTCTTAAATAGGCTATTCGATTAACTTGTAGTTCAATAATTTATTCGACAGTAGAAGCTCCATCTTTCCAATGTCAGATTTCTACTTCAATTATTCACAAATGGTTCACACCATTACCCGATATGCTGGTCTAGACCTTGAGCATTCGGCAGAACAACAATACACCAATTACCTTAGACGTTGACTTCAACTCTTGAGTGTAGCTTGCGTTACTGCCATCAGTTGATGATTCATTTACGAAATTTACCTTATTTTGTCCACAGATTTACTAGTGGGATTAATTAGTGTTCTTCCCGATTTAATCCATCGAATAACAATTACATGGCTTGCTGGTTCTTTCGCGTGCAAGCTGATGAAATATTTACAGGTAATATAAATTGTAAGGGTAGGATAAGAGACCTCTAACCAATGACTTACGTACTTAGAGTATCAATAGTAGGTATAGAGCACGCGCAACGTAGTGGGAACAGTAGGCACGGGTGAGAACAACACGATATTCCCGCCGCAAGCGCTTGTAGTCGTGGTTGAGTGTGCGTTTCTCTGGAGATATTTTTCATTTTTACGCATTTAAATGGTCGAGTGTGCAATTCGATAGTCCAAAAACGATAATAGAAAAAAAAAAAAAATCCGGTATTACTTTTCATCGTCAAGTCGATTTTCATTCTTATTTTCAATTATACAAATACGCATCCCGGGTCTTCGCGGGGGTGAAGAAGACGAGAGGGGCGGGCACGCACAGACCTTCCCGTGCACCCCTTCCCCCGCCCGAACCCGTAGTGATGTACGCAATAAACACTAGAGTCGATATTTATATACTTTTCAATAAAGGTAAGGAGGACTAAATGTTAATTTACTTGAGTTTTAAAGTTACATAAATGTTATAGAACTTTAATACTAAAAACTTTATGCGCAATAATTTATTGTAAATATATTTTGTGTTAATATAGTGGTTTATAAAGTATTTAATTTTTTTTTCAATGTATTTTCATATATTTTAAATGCAAAGTACAGAATATTACGATATCACGCATCAACTGCTTTAATATTTCAAAGAATTTTATCATGTACAATGTAATTATCCCAATGGCTATACTGCGTGGGAAGGCCTGTTCCCTACAGTGGGACGTAAACGTAATAGGCTAAATGCAGAAATCCATAATTATAATAAATAATGAAAGAAAGATCACATGTATAAGCTAAGCTCGTATTATGGAGATTCGGGCTGAATATAATTTATATTTTTCTTTCATAGCATAACCGTGTATGAAACAATACACCCGTCACTCTGACCAACACGAATTTAAAGTACATTGAATGTAAAGTGAAAAATATTTATCGAAATAATGATGAGCAAGTGCGCTTGCTCTTATTATTAAAAATATTAACATTATTAGGACTCATTTTTTAATGCTATTTTTATTTTATTAATACTCTAAGGGTTAAAAGCAAGTCATTAGCCACATACACAATGTTAAGTATAATATTATCATGCCATTCAACTGTATTTATCGACAACTGCGCTCGCGGCGCAAAAATGTCCAACCCTATTTGTGATGTATCTATCAATTAGTAGCTATAGTTCACCTACCTACGCTGCGCATTGAGTATCTTGTACGATATGCGCGCTCTATACCTAGTTATATATACTCTAAGCTTACGAACAAAAATACAAGCATACATAATGTTTCCTGTCCTTATTTACAAGCATAAAAAGCAAAGCTTAGCAAAGTTAGTTTTTATTGTTCAGGGGTGGAGACAAGAAATGTTACCAAGAAATAAAGTATAATAATATATATGATTTTTGTTAAAATATTATTAATAAGAATAGAACCTTTATACGATACCCTTTTTAAATAAATAATATGTTTTACGTCTTCTTTGTTACAGGGTGTTGTTACATATTCTTCTACTTACGTTTTGGTTGCACTAAGTGTTGACAGGTGCGATGCAATACACATCCAATGAATTTTACTGGGAGTGTAAGTAATTTTAGCAGCAAACTTTCCTATGCAAATAAGAATAACAATTGTCACTTCTTTATTTTTCATGGGTTTCGTACGAGGTTGCTTAAGGTTAAAACATATCAGGAAACTGATAGCAGCGCTAATTTATTTGACATTACGTAATATTGCAAATGCCAAGCGTTATTTTGGAAATTCCCTTTACTGTTGGGAAGCCCTTAATATATTATTGTACTGCCAAGTACTGTCTGACATTTCCATGTCAATAGACTACTGAATATTATTGATAGGCATGTAGTATCTCTGTCATGTTAAAGCTTTATTAAACTTTACTTACTAGCTGTTAATATTAGTAGTTTCCAATCGCGCTAATCAATCAACTATCACAATGATCAATCGGATTCGAGACCGAAAACTACTATTTTAAGTTCATTTGGACGGTACGTAAGAAGCTGTTAATCCTGGTTAGAATCGAAACTTTGTAGTCTTTAACACCAACCCCAATATTCAATTCTGCCCGCATTGTAATTTACGGTCTAACGTCACCATAGTTGTGTTTGTAGTAGGACCTATGTCTGCAGTGAGGCTTAATATGCTGGTTGAGTAAATGATTGAAGTGTATATTATTCCCGCATAGATCATCCGCTAGGCAATGTCCTTAACTTTTTTCAGACAATATCCTTACGTGTAACTAATTATGTTTGTTTTTGCACAGGGCGGAGAGCTCGAGCGTTAATCTTGGGTGCGTGGTTCATAAGTTTTTGTTCTGCGTGCCAATGTTATTCCTGTTCGACGAAGCGACGTAGGTTAGTACATGAGTTTCCTAGTACACTCGTAGTATAGAAAGTTAGAACTCTAAGTACGGTCGCCTAACTGCTTATTAGACCTGATCAGACGTCTGTGGTTCTAGAACTTTGAGATCTCTCACAAATGTGCCGTAATAGATACCTATATTATTATGTTTTATTGTAGTATACCTCAACTAAATTCCATTTACTGTACACAAAATAAACATAAAGTACATCGCGTCCTTAGTGCTATTAGCAATCTCGTTAAAAGTAATCTTGTATATAGTTATGAACCATAACAAAATAGTGTAGGAAGATAGTGTAAGCGCAGTAAAAAGCAAATAAAACTATACAAGAAATAAATGCGATAATGTCATAATGTCAGAACTACCAAATATAATTACTAAATGAAACTTTTACCCGCGTGGCGTCTGCCTACAAATTCTTCTGTCATTAATTATAATGGTAGGTTAATAATTATTGATATTGTATTCACAACTTGCGCGACACAACCCCTATAAAACCCCCTGTAATCGTTTTTTTTTATCAGTCGCTCATTAGACGTTGACCTGAACACCTCTGCAAATTAAAGCCGTCATTTGAAGAAAATTATGGATACAACACCTGAAGAAGCCGCTCAAGTCGTTGCCCTGTTGCAAGAAGGGTTGAACCAGCGAGAAGTCGCTCGTCGTTTGAATATGAGTCAGTCCGCTGTCTCGAGAGTATACAGAAGGTTTCAAGAGACTGGTGCCTTCACTCGGAGGCCTAATACCAGCCGACGTCCGTGCACCTCGGAGCGTGACGACCGGTTTTTGGTCTCGACCTCTCTCCGAAATCGACACCTTACCGGCGTAGATGTGCAGCAGGAGCTACGTCAAGTTCGCGGGGTGACTGTCAGTCAGTGGACAGTTAGAAGAAGGTTGAAAGAAGCTAACCTTACTCCGAAAAGACCCGCTACAGGCCCGAAGTTGACCACAGCTCATCGTCAAGCACGCCTTCACTTTGCTCGAGAACATTTGGATTGGAGCATAGAGCAATGGCAGTCAGTCCTGTTCACAGATGAGACGAGGATGTGTCTCCATGGCAGCGACAGGAGAGGTCGGGTATACCGTCGTCCCGGTGAACGGTTTTCACAGTGCTGCTTTGTGGAAACCGTTGCATATGGTGGCGGATCTTGCATGATGTGGGCTGGAATTTTGCCTTAGAAGGCAAAACGGACCTTGTTTTCGTTCCTGGGGGAGGCCGGGGAGGAGGTCTGACCAGTGATCGTTACATTGAAAATGTTCTACTGGATCAAGTTGTCCCTTATCAAGGCTTTATTGGGGAAAATTTCATCTTGATGCATGACAATGCCCGATGTCACACTGCTCGGGCCACACGTGATTTCCTGAACGAAGTTGGAATTCACACTATGCATTGGCCAGCGCTCAGCCCCGATTTAAATCCCATTGAGCACATATGGGACGAGCTCAAAAGCTCAAATCCAGCTCCGACAAACATCAATGAGCTCAAGACTGCGTTGGTAGAAGAGTGGGGTCGAATACCACAATCATCCATTAAAAAGTTGAAAAGGTCGATGAAGAATCGCATGAAGCAGTGATCAGAGCTAGAGGAGGGAATACCAAATATTGACACGAATAATTTTTTTTATCTTACGCACATTTGTTTCATTTAAACACAATAACCCCATACTGTGAAATTGTATGAATTTTCAACATTTTTTACATTATCATTAGCATTAACCTTTTTTACTAAACTACTGAATCGATTTTCATGCAACTTACACCATTTTAAAGCTCAATTACTAGGCTTTAATTATGTAAAAATTATATAGAGGTATAATAAGGCATTTTTTAGTTATATCACTTGTTATGCGTACTTGAGGCTTGAGTCGATTTACTTGCACGCGAGTGTATTATCCTACATATTATTAGCTTTACATTTTTCCTTAGTTTAAGAAAATGATAACATTTTTCGTGTTTTTAATCAAATAAAAATAAATATGAAGTACGAAATATGCAATATTACTTATATGTCACAATATTATTTGAAATGGCAACTATATTTTTATTTACAATATCAATGAACGAAATTTTGGAGGCGGAGATTGTTTTTTTTTGTACTTATAAAATACTTATTCATATAGGTACTCGTATTTCTCATGTCAATAATTTTTAATATATTTGCAAATCATACATGTATTTGTTATGTCTTTAATTTTAAATCTTTTCCCCAAAGGAATCATCCAATGCTGGACGAGTCTTAGTAAGATCCAATGGAGAATATGGATGACCAGTGTCTTCGTGTCATTGTTTGTCATCCCGGCGTTGACGATCGCAGCGTGCTATGGAGTCATTGTTGTTACAATACGCCAGAAGAGCACAAGAGTTTTGGGTAAAAGAGCCGCAGCCACTAGGCAATGTGAGTATAACTGAAATATTTTGACACGATTTTAAAAAAATAGCTGCCGTTTAACCAGACGCAATTAATATTCCAATATGTATTCGTACTTAGACTACGTATTAGAGACTTCATACCCACAATATCTAAGTTACTACCAATGGATTTACATTATTTTTATCAATACCTACTTAAATCATTTTCAAAGAACACACTCAAACAAATATAATTCATAGAAATATTTCACAGTGCACATGCTTTAAAACTGGAACCTTTGATAAAATGGCACGTGGTGCATTCTACAGTTTGGTGAAAGAGGCTCTGACCAATATATGTCTGCCAATATGCTTTATGTAATATGGGTCTGGCGCTACAAATAAGGATCCAAAGTTTTCAACATGAAATATATTGGGAGAGTTATTGTCCACCAGTTGAGGTTGCATGGCTGGAGTAATTCATTATCCTTATTTATACCTTCATTCTCAAAAATCCGACTGAATGCTTCGTAACAAACCCCAAGGAATATTCAATCTGCATTTCAACATATAGCAAACCTCGCGCAAAATACTGAAAGTTTCCAACTGTGATACTGTCGGCCATCGAATATTATTAGGTCACTAAAGTTTACTTTAGTTTGTTTCTTACATGGTTTGAACCGCCTTTGGTTAAATTCGTTAAATGAGTTTATACATGAATCTACACGCCAAATATCAGTAGTATTTAGTTGTACTACCCCAATAATAACCCAAGGAGAACAAATACGGTCTGCATTTGATCTCCTTGGGTTATTATCAAATTACGAGTATATTTTCTAATTGTGTCACGTTAATTATTGGTGTAATGTCAAACAATTGAACTTAAAATTTCAGTGTATTATACTATAGCGTCCAAGTCATTGTTAAGTACCATACCATGTTAAGTACCATACTCTTAATTGGATTCTTTTTGTTATAAAAATCATTCTCAAATACCGTTTACAAATGTTTTATAAACTCAACAAAACGCTCCTTGGAAGAGCTAATTTATTTTTCACAGATCCCTCATAATTAATCAGGATTCATTGTGAATTCAGCAGGGCGTGCGGCTGTTATATTCAGTTAAGTCTGACTTAGTCAAACGCTGGCTTCAAATCTGTGAATGTCAGTGAATTAGATGCTACGTGACCAGATTCTAAATGGTTGTAAACACAAACAAATTTGTGCTAATCCGTTATTGAAATGTTACATTGAATGCTTTGATAAGCCTTGACGGGATGAATAGGCAATCTAATACTGTAAGGCCAACCTACCGTGTCAATTACTGCACCTCATCAAACACCCTTATAGTGATCTATTTATTACAAGTAACAGTGTCTTATCATTATGAAAACTTCAATCATATTGATTCGGAGTTATTTTTATCAGACAATTTGGACTCATTAACTAAATTTTAATATTCAAGTTTTTAATACCGTAAGACACAATCATATGTCAATCAATCAATGTACCTACGTGTTGTAAGTTGGCGTCAAAAACTGAGATATAAAAATTTTGAAAATATACATATACCAACAAAATCACACCCTGGAAAAACAATTTTTTTTAATCTGAAAAAAAAACCACTATAAAAACTATTTATTTTATAATTGATATATTTTGTGTTGAAGCTATTAAGAGAAAATAATTCATTAGAATTCAAATTTATAGAAATATTTTTTGAATCTTGAATTAGGCCGATTGGCATTAACCGGGATCGGGATTTCGAATAAAAATATAATTTATTGCTCTTATCTTCGAACACACTCTTTTTACCAACTCGGGTTATGGTTTGAAGCCGCCCAATGATTTACATAATTAAAGACCTTTGCCACCAGTGAACTGCCTCTTCAATCTGGTGATTTGAATGTGGAGTTTAAATTTTCTATATTTTGGTTTAAGATTTCCATGTGACCCGTGGATCCTGGGTTCAAATCCCATGAGAAGCTCATGATAGCCGCTTTTGCGATGTTTTCCAGTTTAATTAGAGCATTGTAAGACTCAGTCACCTGAACTCCGTGCTTGAGAGGACAAGTTAAAGTTGACATTGAAACCGCATTAGTATGTGACCCGCCGTCACTACCACCACGGCTAGCCTTGTTTTGAACGAATTCACTAGATTGAGCATTTCGTCGCCATCTCAACTAGTGTAAGCATACGCTTAAGATGTTGTAATGATGCAACCGCCTGTTCACTCTTGTCTTAAAGATGCACAGATCCTAGTGACAGCTATATCCTTATTCTCTGAAGTGGGGCTTCATAGGCTGGTACCTTTTACTAGTTAGTAGACTCGGTACCAAGTCATCTAGGTTGGCACCACCGCAGTGCCAGATATTTTCCCGTAAAATAGGAGTCTTTTGCACTTTGTGTTTCGGGAGTAAAATTACCGGGTATAAGAGAACTTTCATCTGTCGTCTCGGTTGACGGGCGTAGGGCAAAGTTGACGGAAGATTATGACTGCCTACTGTTATTAATTTTCTTCAAAACTGCAGCTGCCATGGTCATCGTATCACTTACCAGCAAGTGAGCAACTGACCGTCCCGTGCTCTTATGACATAAAAATCCTTACGACTTGAGTCGTATTGATGTTATCATTCTTAGATCTTCGCTAGTTCTGGAAATTACAATACCAACCTTATAGTATAAAACCTTTAAGAAACAAAACGTAAATTGCAGTGCTCAGTTCTAGACGCTGCTAACTACTTGCCTTCAATTAAAACACGGCAAGTCTTAGCGTCTTCAAGTATAGCGCCATTTTTGAATGATCCGTATTTGTTGCAGACAGTGACGATTTGGACACCCGTCGAGCCAGCAGCCGGGGTATTATACCCAAGGCTAAAATTAAAACTGTCAAAATGACTTTCGTTATTGTTTTTGGTGAGTATTGAATGGTAGATATCGAAAATACCGCTAAGAATGGGATGAAAATTTCATACTATTTCATCCCTTAAAACGTTTGAAGTGATAAGGACGTAAACAATTATTTGAGATGGACTTTAAGATGTGATTTTTCGGTGTTAAGAAAGGTCAACTGCATCAAGACCGTTTAAAGGCAATAATATTAAAAATACATTTGTAGCCTTACATACACTTCTACATTTTAACAATTTACGAAGAAAAAATGTAGCGTTCAATATCGATTACTGATCATAATATTGGCTAAATTAAATAGATATTACTCATTTATTGAACTTTTTGATGGTTTGTAATAATTATTTTTTATACTGTTTAATATTTTTTGACAAAATATGGCTATGATCGTCGGTGGCTCATTGGTGTGGACTGTTGCCTTCCGATGTTGAGGATGCAGGTTCAAATCCAGGCAAGGACCAATGTAAATACGAAATTATATCTACGTTTATCTTACGCTCTTACGGTAAAGTAAAACTTAGTGAGGAAACCTCCGCACGCCTACGAGGAGATTCAAGAGTTATGCGTGAAGTCGGCCAATCCGCACTGGGCCCGCGTGGATGACTAAGGCACATACACCCTTTACGGGTAGGCTCATGCCCCTCGGTGGGGTCGTTTATGAGCTGATGATAATCAGCATCATCATTACAGCCTAAAATGTCCACTTCTGAACGAAGGCCTCCCTTAATGATTTCCACGCGGGCCTATCCCTAGCAGTTGACATCCATCTGCTACCTGCTACCTTAACCAGGTCATCCGTCCATCTGGTTAGTTATGATCAGCATATTATATGTATTTATTAACCCATCATAGATATGTAATATATTGGGGTCAGTCAGGCTTTTGGCTCGCAGTGAAATGTAGTTCACTCCTATACTCTTTAGATCGGTCTTTTCTTAATAGATTTAAAGTTTAACCAGCCAAGGCATACCGACTAAAACACAACCGACGGTATGCCGTTTTAGCCGGATTCTAAGGTATACCAGTTGTGTTTAACCGGATTCTTTGTGAGATGAATAAGAACACTGATGATACATGTAACGTCAATAACAAAGAAGGTAATTCCATACCAGCCTGATTTGAAATTGATATTGCTGAACTAAATCGTTTATATTCATGCTAAGCAAAACAAAAGACTGGCGCAGCCTAATGGAAACCCGTAAGCCACCCTTGTTTACCAAACAACTCATGGGTGACACATCGCCGACCTAATTGGATATTCTGCTTCATATCCATGTCAAAAGTAGCGCATTTACATAAACATTCACTCTGTATTGATACGCGAGTGTTTAGTATGCTGAAAGTGGGAACAGTCTTTTTTACGGCATGCTTCAGGAAAACATTTGAAACATCTGCGAATATGTGTGGGGTAACAATACAAATGTGGTTTGTTCCACAGATCAAATTTTGGATCAGAAGATTAGGTGCGGTTAACAGGTGACGTGCTTGCCCATGGCGGAATAATATGCGGATGTTATTAAAGGAAAAAATACCGTAGATAGTAATTATCCGCTAAAGATAATGGAATGTTGTCTATGATTGAACTAAATTTAAAGTTTATTGAAACTTTTTCAATATTCACTTAATATTATTTTAATGTTTCAGATCAGGTGGATAGTCAATTTTTTTGAAAATACAAAGTCACACAAGCAAAAATTAAGCCCTCCCCTTTGTAAGTCTGTCCGTGACTACGGCGACTGAAACGTTGCCGAATTGACGGGGAGAAAAATAATGTAAATTAGGTTTTTAATGATGCGATTAAATCTTTGAATTGGTTTTGTTTCGATGAAATGAAACATGAAAGAAAAATCTTAGCTACAAAACAGAAATAGGTGTTGTTTCATTAATGGAGTGGAAACTAGTTAGTTAGTAGTTTCTAATGCTCTCTTATGTCTTTATGATGTGAAAACAAATGTACTCGAACAATAAAAACACTTTACGACCCCATCTTTTGGTATCCATAAGAATAATATCCTTATTATGCCATAGATTGTGTAAACGGTGACAATAACGGGATATCATTTCTTATTATGTATGTAAGATTACATACAAGCTATCAGCGGTTGATAAGTGTTCTATAATGATTACAAAACATAATTTGAAAATATATTGTCCGTTTGTCCCTATGACCGTGATGGACTCCAAAACTAAAAAAAATGAATTATAAGCATATAGGTAATAACCGTATACCTAATTTTTTTTTTCAATATAATTCCCCATAAAAATTATTCATGGAATTAATGATCGATTATTGACTTGAATTCTCCATTAGCTATCGTCAAATGCTTTGGCTGATGATAAGAGTGTTTCTTATAAGGAGAAAGTGATTGCATTCCGCTTACGTTTAATTACAATTATATGATGTCAAACATGTACTTTGACATCATATAATTGTATTGTAATTTACTTTCGAAGTGTTTGACATAACATGTCATTTTAGGATTTTGTCCAATACATTATAATTAACAGCAATAATGTCCGTGTTAATTGTTTACAATAATAAATTACACTTCAATTTAGGGATGTTATCGTCATTTACTTTCATGGTATGTTAGCAATTTTGTACCAAAAAAGGCTTAGTAATATTAATGTAATACTGTTTTAAGACATGGCCCCCAGGTATTTATTTTTTGAGCATAGTATGACTAACTATTGAATTTAATTTAAATCGGTCTACCTAAATAAGAAAAGTGTTAGTGTTCCTTAGCACAACAATTCTAATACAACAAAAGAAGTAGTTCACTAAATGCCGCCTGTGAGAACTGTGAGAACTTAGACAGTTCTTACGAACACTGTAGATGCAAGGGCTAAAATCCTAAGTCTGCTTGTGACTAGTCCAAAAATAAGTTAACTTTAAATAGAACTCATAGCAGTCTACGAATACAAACTTGAGACTGAATGGAAATTGTTTTCTTATTTGGCTTAGTATCAGCTTAGAGAGTTGAACATAGTGTTTGTTAATTTAAAATGTAAACCGCATGAAAATAGTATGCAAGCAAATGAAGGTCTTAAATATAATACTATTGGAAGAAGCATTGTAAAATCAGAATTTCTTTTTAGATTTTTGCGTAAGCCTATATAGGTTCGTGCCTTTTGAAGCACAGAGTAATTTAAAATTCTATTCTACGGACTATTTCAATAATTGTCAATAAAACTGACTACACCCTCTAGCTCTAAAAAATTAAGATAACTTCAACAAAACAATACCAGTGCCATTTGATAGTATAAGTTAATTGTTAAACACTAACTGAATGCTCAGAAATGGAAAAACTTTATCGGCTACTGGAAAAAATCTAACAAAAAATCAATGCGCACGGTTTGTACGTTGGATACTAAACCCCTGCCTCTCTAAAAATATCCTTACTTTAGAATAGAACTTGTAGGACTCAAATAACCGTCCGTTCGAACGGTACAATCAGTTTGTAAAATTGTCCAGACCCTATTACGGAGGTGGTGAACTCCACAATATCTACGAAACGATTACTTTTCCAATCTTCTGCTAGTAGGGTCACCATATTCCTAAATGGACATGCTTCGGTAGTTTTAGTTCTTTACATTTCTAACAAAGATATGTCTAGTCTAAATGAGCCAAGCTTAGGTATGAATGGATCGGCTCCAAACAAATAGCTTGCGTGAAGGCCCATAACTGTCTTTGACCAGCCTTCTATTTACTTTTATCAGTGGCGTGTACTTGTAGATACTACATCATCAATGATTATTATCAGGATTCTCGAATACTTAAATGGACGATGGAAACGTCCATAAAATTGTCAATTCTTCTTTCATAACTGTGGTAGCAAAGAATTTTATTCGATGCGGTACATCTGAACATTTGGCCTAAAGTCCTGCAGTGGACTGTTAAAATAAAATAGCAAAGTAGTAGTATTTTTATGCGATGTACTTTTTTTGGTTACCCTACTGTAATTCGTTGCCTTAAGCTTGTTTATTATTATTACCATTTCTTATCAGGGCTTTGCATATTGAAACACCATTTTGAGAACATCTGAGTTTCTTACATTCGTTATTGACAGGATAAGGCTTCGAACTAGATTTTATGATATTCATACCTCCCACTTATGAAACGTCTTACTTTGAACATAAAGACCTTTCATATGTGTGATATAGAGACGTTAAGTATGGTATTTAGATGCCTTTACCGAAATTGAGCCTGGATCATTTGTTTCAAATCAAATGTCAGCTCATTTGGTGTAATGTTGTCAACGACATATAAATAGATCTGTATTTTTTAAAATCGCATATTGTATTCATCATTAATTTTATTATTTCATTTTTAAAAAAAAAAAATAACATATTCATTATTATTCTAAATAGAGTGAAATGAAACTTTTTATGCATGGCGTCAAATCACAACTTAAAGATAGATTGGGTTTACTGTTTAATTTACCGCCTAATCGCTAAAGTTTTGGGTAGTTGGTGGTGTGTTAAAAGATCTGCGAAACCATCCAATGATGCATTATTGCCAAGGAAAAAGCGTCTGTAACACGTAAGAGTTTATACGTGATGTTGTCTTTATTGTTATGGTACGTGTAGGCTTGATACCGAATCGTCTCGATAAATAAGTAGAGCCAGATATGATCCCGTAAAGTAAGGAGTATTTATCAAATGCAAGTGAAATTATTAGGTAATACTACTGTTATTATAGACATACATGTACTTAATAGTAAAATATAAATACTAGGCGGTAGACTCGACACAGAGTCGTCTCGGTAGGTGGTGGCAATATCGTCCCGTTAAATAGGAGTTTATTGCACTTTCATGATTCGAGATGAGGGCACTGTAGCTATTGTGACGGAAAATAATTATTTCATATTTGTATTTGCCAAAACTAAAAACAGTTTTTATGTACGTTTACTTACGTTTTAATAAACAATTTTTTTAAACAAATGACGTCATTTTATCATTAACCGATAGGACTATAAGTGAACGTAAAGTTAACAAGCGTTTTGTAAACTGGAATCATTTTAAATTATATTACACAAGATATTTCTCAATAACGGATCAAGCATCTTATCTATTAGTCTGTGTACTCATTGTACATTTCCACAGAGTTCTGTTTGATTTTGTATTAATTAACTAATGTTTACCGGCGGGAAAACTTAGTTGGATCGTTTGATCCGACGTCTGCTGCGTAATTTGGGAATTATCTATTTGAATGCTTGCTAAATTGGTAGATAACTTATTGATTATCATTATACTATTAACTTTCGCATTTAACACTAAACTGTTTGATTTGTAGGTAGGTATAAAGCTCAGCAAGATCCTCATTTAGATAACACCTATTCATCTATGAGCTATCATAGGTAGTAAAGAGAGTATTCAATTGATCCCATTTTTGTACAAGTACCCCAAATTAAGTAGTTTAAGATTTTTTGAACGTATAGACGTGCTTTTTGAATTCGTAGTTTTCCAAACAGACTCAGAATTCAAAGTCTTAGGCCGTATTCTAGAACGAGACTCAAGCGTTGATCTTCACTTGAGTGAGACTGGGATAGCGCTCTATACGATAAATAGCACCATCCCTTACTCAACTTTAGTAAAGATCAACTTTGAGTTTCGATACAAACTACAGGCCTTAGCAAATATAGAAAGATATTGCCACTAACGACTTTTTCTATAGACTTTTTAATGGAGGAATCTCTGTTTTGGAGACTGTTACGGAGAGTCTATTTTATCATACACAATCCATTATCGCGAACAATGCGGTCCATTGTATCCGAACTACCTGAAAATCCTATCGTGCTAAACTAAAGTGATACGCAAAACTTTGTAATGAGATTCAAGCTCTGGTATTTCCTGAATGCTAAAACGTGCCCATCTCTTGAACGAGGCTGAAAGAGAATGTGTTCTTTTCAGTCAATAAAGTTGAGTTAAAGAGTTGACAGGACCTGATATACCACTTTTACAAGCCGAAAAGCCGTGTTTTATTCTCCACACTTGGCAGGCGGATTGGTATCAGGAGTACTTATTGAAGGTTAGGTGTACTAAGCGCTGCTGCCCTTATTTGTTGAATATGATATCCTTAAGTCGCCTCTTCTAGCACCAGCGGGAAAAATAGGGGTGGTGATAATTCGACGGCATTAATACTCATTAATAAACCGGCATTAATAATCTAATGAATACAGTATTCTAGATCGTCGGTGGCTCATTGGTGTGACTGTTGCCTTCTATCTGAAGGTTGCAGGTTAAAGCCCTCCACGTACCAATGTATTTATGTCTTCGTTTTCGAATTTATGTCTACGTTTATCCGACGCTCTTACGGTGAAGAAACCTGCGCATATAAAGAGATTGTGTTGAAGGTTGTGCGTGAAGTTCGCCAATTCGCACTGGGCCCACGTGGACGTCTATTGCCTATACACCCTTTACAGGAAGGCTCGAGCCCCTCAGTGGGGACGGATATGAGCTGGTGATGATGATTCTAATCTGCCGTTAACAAACTATATATTTACCACACTATATTACACGCGATTGTGATAACAAGTCTACAGAAAACTTCAGAGCCCCCATACAACCAATAATTATAATATTCATATGTTTTATCTTGTTCCAGTCTTCGTGCTCTGCTGGTCCCCATACATGATCTTCGACTTGCTGCAAGTATACGGCTATGTGCCCGACACACAGGCTAACATCGCTATCGCTTCCCTCATCCAAAGCCTGGCTCCTCTCAACTCGGCAGCCAACCCTGTCATTTACTTCATATTCTCTAACAGAATATTTGTTAGTCTCAGGTGAGTTATAGCTCAATTGAAATTGATGGCACTTGTACAGTATTTTCTTATGCGTGGATAATATCTTTCCAAAACTTATGCTGGTATTAAGGAGTAGTTATTTGTATGTTTAGATTAATTAGCATAACATATGCATATACTTATGTAGTACTTATTAGAATCGGAATTCTTTGATTCTTTATATGAACATGAATAATAAAAATTAAATTAAACATGAGAAACACATTAATCTTCACAATTACTGTGGGTCAGTGTAATGATATACGGTTTTCAGCTTCTTTGTAGTCCCTTAGCATGTAATTTCTTTTGTGTTATAAATAAATAAATAAAATTTCTTTATTGCGGACAACTTAATCCAAAGGTTTGATAAGAAGACACAAAATAAATTAAAATTATTCTAAAAAGTAAAATGTTTGTTTGACGTAATGGATGTGTGAGATACTCAAAAATAGTATTTTGAGTGAGTATAAGTCACATAAATAAATGCGCTGTATTTAATATTGGACGCAAGGAAAATAAGTTTAGAGGTAAACAATGACACGACTAACCTTTGCAGGAGAAACTTTCAAGCAGCCTTCAGTTCATTATGAAGTTTTAATTACCTTCGACGTGAACTTAAACACACAGATTCCGTATTTCTTGCGATAGTTATTGAACGATATTTCCGTCTCTGGACAATACTTTAAGATGGCATCTAGTGAAAATGTTAAGGTATATATTATATAAATATAGGTACACATGAAGAATAAAAATTTATTATGCCCTATAAAATGACATAAATAAACTAATGTCTAACAATTGCAATATTGCAATATTTAAAAATTCAAAACAATTTACCTGACAGAGAGTGACATACATAATAAAGACCATCTCAAAAACAATACAGCTGCAATTGCTAACATGCTACTCAAAGACATGATGTCGAGTGAAATGACGGTGTCCAATAATACTGTCATCCTTTACTGCGAAACACAGCTATGGGAATAGCATAATATAAGTTACAGTTTTTAAATTCTTATCAGTTTGTAAAAAGCTTATGAAGGCTCGTGTTTATTCGTACTGACAGAAAAGAATTTACAGAACACTATTTAAAAGAAAAAGGGAAAAATAAGAAGATCATTATCAGGCCAAAGGAACGCAAAATTATTGTGAAATATTACTTTTATCTTAGTTCATTTTAAGTTATTTTTATAATTCATGTAATTTATAAATATATAGTACAAAAACACAAGTGTACATAGTACACAACACAAGGACCACAAACCGCACTCGCCGTGGATGAGGTCGGTCCAGCAAGCTGCGAAGCAAGGGATGCTTCATCTGGAAGCGATCATATTGGTGGAGCGGAGACTAAGTCACAGGCCTGATGACCGGTCAGTACGAAGATGCACGATGTCATACGACCGGAATCGATGTGGTGACATATGAAGAAAAAGCAAAGTTCAGGGTTAGAGTGCCGATCAGTACATCACTCTCCCGTATCATACAAGGAGTGGTCTCCGTAGTGCAGAGACCTTCTTCCAAGACCAGCAGAGGCCACCCCAATGGTGGACGGCTGCCAACAGTACAGTCAAGATCAACAGTAATAGACACTTTGGTGTGCGTCTTATACATTATTCCGGAGCGCTATCTGGTGACCAGTTCAGGACACGCCGAACAAAGAAACTAAATTGAGGGAAGTGAAAACTTTAAAGGACGATACCTCAGTATCGTCCTTGGTGGGCGGTATGTTCAAACTCCTTTGTCCATAAATTAGTACTGACAGGAAAGAATTTATAGAACACTATTTAAAAAGAAAAGGGAAAAAATAGAATATCATTATCAGGCCAAAGGAATGTCTTTAGTATTGTGAAATATTTTATTTTAGCTCATATAAAGTTCTTTTTATTATTATTGTAATTTATAAATACATAATACTAAACACAAGTGCCGAGTTTTTAGTTCTAGTCCAATCAGTACGAAATTACAAAAGACACATAATTTATCTTTCATACCATTATTCCATTTGGAACTGACGAAATAGTATTATTAACTTAATAATTTAAGTAACACCAACTCACTTCTGAATCTCAGCCAATGAGTTAGAAAAAATAATTAAACCGTTACTTACCATGACCGGGTCGTCAGAGAAAATGAAAGACCAAATTCATTTTAACGCAAACTTGTTGCCAATCTAATAAATCATTTGGAAGTTGACACTGTAGTCGTAAATTACTCTGGCGTCCGTGAGAATAGCGGAACTGGCCAAGGCTCAGTTGAGAGTATAAATAATTGAATTGCAACTTAATAACTGAGGATAACTATTTCATTGTTAATTTATTTCCACGATAACATTATCATTTCAAAAACGTATTGTATTGTAGATTTGATGATATAATTTATTTTTGTAAGTATTATCACAATTATTGAATATATTTTATAGTGTTATGAATTACTTACAAAGTTAATCTAGCCTATTTTACACGTAGAGTAGTTTTTGTTTATAAACAATGATCAAGGACCTAAGTTCAATTATGGTTGCATTTTATTTCCACCAAATCCTTGAACATAATTTGTAATAAATATAGCTTCCTTAATTCCACGTAAATAACATCAAAATGCATTATAAAGTCGTTGTTAGACTATTTAATGTGCAGTAAAAATGCTGTAATCCTAACGACACTACACTCGACGTTTTGGACTATAAACGGGAACATACCCCTTAATGTCTTACCACACCCTGTTGCTTCCCAATACAGCGATACTGAGACATTTTAAGTGGCTTTCAGATGCTTTTAAAGACACGTCGGATATTTTATGTTTCGATAAAATAAAGGAGTTTAGAAAAGATCGCTGAAACCTTTTAATTTGATTTGTTCAAATTACATTACAATTTTCGATGTTATTTAAAAATATAAGATAAAGCTAAGCTAAACTGCCAAAAAAACTGAAGTTGTGATTAACTAGCGCTATAAATTAATAATAAACTAATTTCCTGCTCCAAACATTAACTTTAAGGCCCGTATTCTAGAACGAGACTTAACGTTGATCTTTACTTAAATTGATTGATTGTTTAAATTCTGAGTCGGAGAAGCACCAAGCACATTGTGCTAATTGCTATGAAAAAGTTAATTATTTTGCAATTAAAAATATATGCATGCTTCATATCAATTGGGTTTTGCTTTGCAAATTCTCTCTTCCATATGGTTTTTTTTTAACAGGAACATACCACCTTACAAATGGTTTTGGTGCTGGATGAAATCGGGCGACAGTCCATTAGGCAACGAATCACGAGCTCACACGGAGCTTTTGACTTCATCTCATCGGAAGACGAGACATGACGTTACACTAAGAGTGAGTAGTCTCCAAATCTAACACTGACAATAATTGACATATTATACGCTAAATCTTAGAACGCGATTTTACTCTCTGAGACTCCTACTTTTCACACTTATTTGCGGGGCATCGGGGATACACAATAAACTAACTAGGCGCGCACAATCATGAAGAAAGGTCAACGAACAAATTTCCTAGCCGCATGACACATACGTATAGTTACTGTTATATTTGTAACTCAAAATTATTCATTTCATTATTGAGTATTGACCTTAACGCGTCATTGGAAGTGTTAAAATCAAAAGCACGAGCACACTTCTGTCATTATGAAATGTAGCGAACGTGATTATGAATAAAATTTCTGCCCAACTGATGCGATTGGCAGAATTTTGCCGCGGACTCCTTTTGAGTGAGATTGTGCTATCTAGTTACTTTATTGTTTTTCTAAGCGTAAAACATATTCAAAACAAAGTCACGAGTGTGAGGCAAAAAATAAATAATATTTATAGAAAAAAAATTCAAGATTATCAACATATCATATAGTAATAAAGGAAAAGCTTATCATTTCCGTGTTGTTATAGCGACAAGTCAGTAATCGCGCGAGGCATTGTCTTGTTCACATAATGTGTCAAAAGAAGTAGTAATCAAAGAAAACATGAAAAAAGCTCCATTAATGAATATATTTATGTTCTGCAGGTTAAAGAAGACAGCTTGAAATATCCAAAGACGCGTGTGCATCAATGCAACAGCACTAATTCTAGAAAGGTCCGACTACACCTTCCTGAGGAACACCAGATAAATAATAACTGCCACACTCCCCAGAGGAGAGATACCTTTTTGTAGTTTTAATAAGTGTGAAATTTCTAATGAGAAATTTGGTGTGGTATAGATTTTGTTAGGCAAATTTTAAGAAACGGTTGATAAGTGTTATAAATAAGATATTTGACCGATGGCATAAGGCCATTTAATAATTGTATACGCGAAACGTCTTAGCAATAGGAATATATCAAAAAAATCTACATATATTTGTAAACAACGAATCAGTTTAATCGTCTTTCCAATGCACTATACAATTATTATTTTTAATTTGGGTTAATACATTGTAGAACAAAATTAGCTTACAAATAATATGGTAAAAAAACTAAATCTACACCAGCGCCATTTACAACAGATTAATAAATACATAATGAAAAGAGAGTGACAACAACTACTTAAAACACTTAAACTGATTTTACAAAAACTGAAGGGTTAATAGTAAAAAAATACATTATGATTGAATTTAAAATGGTGTCACGTAGAAGCGTTTGAAGCCATTTTCTAACAATGACAATTTAAGTTAGACTTGCCAATTTCTTTTACTATAAATATTTTCACAAATTGCTAGTAAAGTTAGCAAAATCATTTAATATAGTGCTGACGAAATTGTTAGTCCTGCCAAGGCTTTGTTACTTTAAATATTTATTTTGTAAAGAGAATATAAATCAGTTTATTTTGTATATTTCACAGTTTAATCAAACCTGGAGGATTCTCTCTTATCCATTTTTTTATACTTTTGCGCTAAAATATTTAAAATTGCAGCAAACAAAAGCTATAGGTATGCTAACAATTTGCTGAGTTTCGTGCACACGATCCTACAGAGCACAAACGTTGGTAAATATTCCGGTAACGTATTTCTTTTTTTTCCGCTCTCATAGAAACGGACGACTGCGATGCTCGTGAGCACAACCCGTTTGGAAATTTAGAATTGCAATTGAGAATTTACTATTTCTGGAAACTTTTTCATCACTTCAATTTGTCATTACCTGTTTTGTAAGCTATGGAAATGAAATAAAAGAAATCTTTATTAAATGAAGTCTTTACTCATTAAGTTTAATCAATATTTAAATATACTCCACAATTTTCAGTGTAACTAGTTCCTCAGGCTCTCAATATTTGATAACATACGGATCAGTATGTTCTCTAATACTACACTGACGTCAATTATGTGCTCATTCGCTCATTCTCAGTATTAATAATAAAAGATTTCGTAATAAGTCTTTTAATTTTGACCGTTTAATATCAGTTACCATCCTTTTATGTGAGTTATCAAACATAAAGCAGGCCATAATATTTAATTGTCTTATTTACTGCTCTCAACTATCTGAATTATGACAATTCAGATTGCAAAAATGTTGAAGACTAGTCATAAAGCCAATCTTCCAAAATATTAGACTTGATTTACTGAAAATATTAATATAATAACGTTTGTTTTTCTTTTTAATTGAAGATGGAAACATTAGCCTTTACCCAAAAAATATATTTTCAATATTTTATAGCAATTTACAAAGATGCTGAAATAATAGGACAACAGGAAGTTAACGTTCAAATTATTTCAATTACATACACGAAATATCTTTGCACAGGCGAAAACACTACAATTGTACTTACGAATCTACGCGCTCCACATTTCAAAGTGCTGGGAATTAATTAAAAGCGATGACTTTGTTCGTGCAAGTACGTTCTAAAAGCTTGTTTTGATATAAAACGTTCAAATTAAAGACATGCGTATCAGAAAATAACTTGACTTTTGACAATGGCAATAAAGTTGTGAGTCTAATTTTATTTGTCGCAATTGGCATTCTCCCTACTCGTGTGCAAAGACTTTGTATTAGAAGTGTTTTCTCGTGTGTAGATTTTATTTTCCTAAATTTCTTGAGACAGAGCAAAATTGTCAACATTTTTTTTGGGCTTTGTAATTTTCTATTGTTATACTTGGAATTCGGTTTATTTCTTGTGTATAAAACACATAAATATTATATTTACAATATATTTCAGAATTCAGGCTGGACATAACCTAAGACTTAATTACTTAATAATATAACGTATTGCTATTACTTGCTCAGTACTACATACTGACATATTTAGAAAGCTGATGATTTTAGTATACAAGTGGTATTATTGAATTTCAAAGTATGCTATTATTCCGTGCTCTTAAAAAATTAAACAAAATGCTTTTATGACGTCGAGCTGACGTTGCTGACGTTATTGACGATATATCTTTGAGGCTTCATATTTAAATACACTTTTACCATTATATCCTTAAGAAAAATATTTATTACTGTTTTATTTATTTATTTATGAACCAACGCATATAGATGATTTATTTACGTACTTATGCAATAGATAAGATTACAAAAGAAAATTAGAAAGATCATGTTCCTAATACGGAGTCGAGGATTTTTTACGTAATAGAAAAGTTTCAATTGGATTTTCTGTTAACGAATTTATATTTATAAAATGTATGAGAGCAATTGGGGATTAACTGACAAAGAATAGGAACTTTATTAGCACGATCACAGATTTCCCAATACAGGAGATGGGGCAAGCCGCGTTTAAATTGCGACAACTGTAAGCTCAACGAGCATACACTGGCTACCAGTTTACGCTCTGTGAGACAAGTCAAGACGCACGAATATTAGAAGAAATTACCGTTTTTTTTTCAAAATGCCATCCTGTGCAATTGTAACATGCCATCATCGCAATGAATCAGTAAATTTACCAAGAAATATAATAACTTTTCACAGGTAAGAACCGAAAAGAAATTGCGACACTGGGACTGCCTATAAACTTGGCGGCTTGTCCAGTCTAATGTATATTCTGATGTCTGTGAGCACGATCATAGCACGCTAATTCTACATCTATGAGCACGACATCTACAAATACATCTTATTGGTTTCTCTTGTTCATCCGATTACATAATAACTCCTATTTTACACAATGTACATAGGTAATATAAATTACTAATTTTTACGTAAATTAAAATCGATACAGGGACTTTTCGGAACATAATGAGTATTCTATGATTTCATAAGACATTTATTTTCAGGAAATCATCATTCCACTATTGTTCGCGATATACAGAAATCAGTATATCGATCCACGCACAGTATTTAATGGTTCCTAAGTAATTGAACAGCTGTTTAATTTTTATGAAACTTCTTTTACATGATTAAAAACAAAATAAACAAAACTAAAAGTTTTATCTTCCACCTTTTGATAATGTATTGGGGTTTACCGTCTTCTAGAGTATACGTTAAAAAGTCATGTATTAAGATTTATCGTTAAGGTCTTACCAAATATTGATTATAATCATTATAACATTCAAATTTCTCAACTTAAATCATAACGTCATAGTAATCTGATATCTTATTAATTTATTAACATCTCGTTGTATTTTTCAATTTATCTGCTTATAAATGTCTTATGAAATCGTGTCTGCGACTTTTACTGTTCTACATTTTAAAAGTCATATAGATCTCATTATTGTAATTAAGTATATTAAACCCGGTGTCCAATAAAAAATTCGTGGATCTCGAAGAAGTTTGATTTCAACGAACCACAGAATTTAAAGATAATATTATAATGAAGATTCCGGGTCTTATTAACGATTTTAACTATTTTTTAGTAATTTGAAATAATAATGGTGCCAAACTGGTTGGAGTCAAACTCTCGTCGAATACTATGAAATATGCATCTATTTGATTAAAATGTGTTAAAATTAAATGAATAAAACTCTGTGTCTAGAATAAATATGTGTAAAACGATATGTTGTTTTATTAAAGAAGCTGTTATGACGTCTCTAGGATTAATTTACAGTTTTATAAAAAATTCTCCCTTTTAAGATAAACATAACTTTTTTAGTTTTAAGTGATTTTTAAGTTAGGTAATTACCCATTTATCTTAAATAGAATAGGTAACTGTACTTAATGAATTTTTGATTAGTTGAACCATATTACGACTAGATACTTATATATATATACTATATATATATATATATATTATTATATATATTATATATATATATATATATATATATATTATAATATATATATTATATATTTATATATATATATTATATATATATATATATATATAATATATAATATACTACATAACACTTGTATACAACCTACCATGAAAGCTCTTATCGAGGAGGAAGGTTTTTGAAACGGGACGTAGTAAATGGAATGATATTTATATAGATAATATAGAGATAATTTGATATAATTATATTGGATTTTATGATTTAGATTACAAATTCGTGTTTATTATGCATTGTGTGAGTTTGTAATTTGACTTCAAATATATATTTTTGATCTTATTTAATTTTATAAATTGTTTATTATCGTAATTGTTTCGTGTTTTAAAATTGGAGTTTAATTTGATGGCATTATCTTAAATTCCTCTTTGACTTTGAATCTTTTGTATATGTAGTTTAATTGATTGATATTATTTTGTAATTTTTATATATTTTCTAGACATTTGTATGGCTTCTCCGGCCAAACATAGCGAACTAATATTAATGTCTCACCTTACCTTTATACCTATGTTGTACAAATAATAATAAATAAATAAATGTAATTATTTAAGTTCAAATGAATGCTTATTTATTTATTGAATAAATGGTTGCTTAATGATAAAGCAAAATTCCTCTCCTGCAAAAGATTCACTTGGTGCTAAAATCTTTAATTATAAGCTACAAAAACATAAAATCTTGATTCGTATCTTTAACAAAAGCAATCTCAAGTTGCTAGCAATAATAAGCTATATCTTAATAAACGTATTTTCATTGCCATGAATTACTTAGGCAGTAAAAAGCCCTAAGCTCATTTCATGTTAACGTCTCATTTGAATGTGTTGAAATGTTTATTAGCTGGGGTATTTCTTAGTTTAAAACTGTCTTCATTCAAACTTTCAAGAAACATGAAGCACGATATTTTACTTTGTAAATTAGTTTTTACTGTATTTCGTCGGTGGTGACCTGGTAAACTTTAAGGCGATGAAATATACTTAACACATTTTTATGTTTTAGTAAATCTGAGAAATAAAAACAAAAATAGGTGGTAGACTCGCTACCGAGTCGTCTAGTTAGGTACCACCGCAGTGCCAGATATCGTCCCGTAAAATGGAACTGTTTTACGGTATGTTTCGGGATGAGGTAACTAGTAAAATTACCGGGTATAAGAGACCTAACATTTGTTGTCTCGGATATCGGCGCAGTACGGCATTGATGATCTGTCAGTTGTTGGTCTAAATCAATACCGCTCTGTCATGATCAGGCGTATCACTTACCATCAGATGAGTGTATTGACCGTCCTGTAACCACACCGTGTTGTAACATAAAAAATAGCATATACACAGCATCTAAGAAGGTATCATGATTGCAGTTCACAGTCCACTGCTGATCTAGGTCTTCCCCGATGACTTTCAATCTGTAAGCATTATCTCCACGCTGGTCTAGTCTTATACGGCATAAAGCCAGATACAATAGGCATGATAACTGGGTCCTGAAATCGTAAGAACTATTCATATTATTACAAATCTGGGAAATATAACGATGTTCTTACTCTCAGCTCGAAAACTCATGTTTTATGAATTTTATTAGTCTTCAAAGTTAGATGGGCAAGTCCATTTTTAAAGTACATTAATTGTCAAAAATTTGTTAACAAAAGGATAACACATACAATTTAAAGCAACTTTTGCTATGAAACCGTTTTAGTAAACGCAACATTGAATATAGTTGTAGTACAAAATTCACAAACTATGCATACTAATTACTGATGCGTGACGTCATAACTAGGTAGCCATTTGTATGAAGCGTTTTTGGGAAAGTCCATTAATGTGTTTTTAGAATTGGAAAATCTCTGTGAGTTTTAATGTTAACTGAGTATTTTTTTACCAATGTTTCTATTATTATGCGGTCCATCGATATAATAACAGAAAAAAAATTGTCATCATCCCTATTCATTGTTCAGCAGGACGTAACCATGAGTCAGTGATGTTGGTGAATGAACTAATAAAACTACTACAGCTTTATCGCCTACTGCTCATTATTTTAAGTGGAGATGATAATGAATTTTTGTTCAGAAATTTCCAAAAGGTTAGTCGACGTCACAGGTGACCGAAGATCTGGCAGCTACCTTGGACAAAGCATCAGTCTGGCAATTCAAAGGGGTAACGCTGGCAGTATGATCTTTGCCGAAAGGCACTTCTTTTAATTATATTTTTTAGTTTTAATTATTTATTTTTAAGTGCTTAGGGTGTAATATATTTAAGTTACCGAATAATGTAATGTATTTTTGTTCTTTCCACATTTATAAACACAGCAAACAGTATAAAGTAAATATAAGCGCAGTTAATGATGTTCAAGATTAATAACGAAGATAAAACAGATAAGAGATAATCCGCAATTTATGAACCGACGACAGACAGTTATAAATTAGAAGAAGTTAATTTTTACAAAGGAACCAGATTTAGCGATTAAAGGAAGGAACGAGTAAAACAAATGTTTTGTTACATCTATCTCATCTTTTTTAAAATTACGCAAGTTATAAAATAAATATCCACTGATGAAAAGTAGAGCGTCGGTGGCTCCATTGTGTGGACTGTTGCCTTCCTACCGGGAGAGCGCAGGTTCAAATCCCGTCACGTACCAATGTGTTTTAGATTTTATGAAATTATATGAACGTTATCCGACACTCTTACGGTGAAGGAAAACATCGTGAGGAAACCTGCGCATGCCTGCGAAAATCTCCAGATCGGAAAGCAATAGTCCACACCAATGACGACGAAAAGGTACATAAATGAAATGTTTTTTTTTATTTCTTACAAAAGTTTACCGTAAGAATACATTTACCGGAAAACAGTATTTTATGTGAACTCGAGGTATACGATAACAGCTGTTATAATATAAATACCTATCAAAATAATGTGCGTAAAGTATTGCAGAAATCAAGGTTTGCTTGAGGTATTTATTGGTTATGTAAGAACTTCACTTCAGCACCAGTTAGATCTAGCAGTGGCGATACTTTAAAAGTACTGAATTATTAACTATTACCATAATTTAAGTTCACATTTTGTGTACTGATACACACAAATTAAATACACGCTAATAACGGCTTTAAAAACACCACAGTTACGTATAAAAGGAACAAATAAATCATCTGAACACAAAACTGTTTTAAAGCGACGCTGCATCTCTTCAAACTCTTAATCCAATTTTCTCTCAAAAGATTCAAGCCGCAATATTCGCTTTACGTTTGGAAAACATCGTGCTTCCAGAACATTTTGGCATGGATCCTGACGCGGATTTACGGGGCAATTCGGACAGTTTAATTTTTCAACTTCGGACGACGAAAATTAATTAATGGAAATGTGATCCGAACAGCACTTGCGGATTACCGAGAGATTCCTGATATTGCACGAGTTAGGGAACTACAGTATTCGTTCATTGTTACAATTTTAATTCTTTTTTTTTGTAAAAGCGGAGTTTCTGTATATCTGGCGCAAAATAGGGTAGACCTATGTCGAGCAGTGGAATGCGATAGGTTGAAGAGAGAGACCCGACGGGACTGTGTGGACAAGAAAGGGAATCATTCAATGGCCATATTTCCCCCGTCACCCCACACATATTTTCTTTTTCCTGTCCTATGTTCTCGTTTCGTCGCCGTCCGTTGCCCTTGGTGTCGATATCATTCGATATTAGTCGAGTGTCCTTAGGATTCGATATAATTTGGTCAGTCGTCTGCTCGTTTGCATACCGATGAAATTAAGTAATAATATTTGTTAATTAACACCTTACTTCACTGCTAAGAAGAGAGTGAATAGAATTAAAAGGGCTCAAGCCAAGCCTAATTTTGTTATTTAGATCCTTATTTTGGCGCTACTCATGGGGGGTAAATGCCCGTAGTCACCACGCTGGGCAGGCGGGTTGGGAGGAAAAGCGAGGATGACCGGGATATCTGGCGCAAAATTGGGGAGACCTATGTCCACAGTGGACTGCGATAGTTGAAGAGAGAGAGATCCTTATTTTTATTTTTTAATGATTTTATATTAATTGTATACATTCTTGTAAATGTGATTAAACCAAATAATGAACTTATTTTTCTATCACGAAGAATTTGTAGCACGTATAAAATAAAAATAAATAACACACACGTAATTAGACGATTCAGATTAATAAAAATCTAACATAATACAAGTATAAGCTTTACACTTCATGAAACCATGTTGTACACAAGAACGATTTTTTATACACTTAGTCGGGTTGGTAAAATTTATCCTTTTATGGTGACTTCTCGCTATGAATTCAGAAAGATATTTGATCGCGCATGTTTAGTGCTTGGGAAAATTATCATTACTATCCTTAGATTTAAACATTATTCTTCAAGTTAATATCAGTTAAAAATTCCTGTTTTCGTTTCTATTTGGATACAGTGGGTCTTAATAAAACTAAATACATTGCATTACATGAAAATAGTGTTGATAGTACTAAAGTTGCCATTATCAAGTAGAAGTAGAAGTAGCCCAAGCGCAGGATGAAATACCGAAAGACACTTTACCGAAATCACCCCTCGTCGACTGTTGGTTTTACGAAGGGTGTTCATCGATAGATAATTAGGGTGATTTCGGTGAAATTATCGATGAAATGTCTTTCGGCATACCATTCTCCGCTCAAGTACTTCTGTCGCATACTCGTATGTTCTGAGTGCGAGGTTATTTCTTAACAAGTGTGGCGTAAGAAGGTTTTCAGCCTGATGGGATGTCGGCTTGCGGAAGATGACAGGTAGAAGCTGGATGATGGCTGGTAATCAAAGAACCGCTATATTTGGCGAACACTAAGGAAGACCTGAAGTGAACTGCCATAGGTTAAAAAAGGAAGAGGAACCAGCTTCGTCATTATTCCCTCTTTGAATGCCATAAATTTAATACTAGTAGTTTTTAACCTTGCTTTTAACCATAAGTTTCTTTGTAAACAATAAACATGTCTTCGTACATTATAACTTTTCATAATTTGTTATTCAACACATTGTAATACCACGACGTCGTGTTAGTTTTAATAACAGTAAATTATAGTGAAAGTGAAACTTAGCACAACAAATGGAAACTGACCTAGTTACACTGGGTAAGCAAGTGTGTTGCTTCCAAGGCGACGTCGACAGTGAGGGTTGACAAACCTTGCATTGAGAGATAGCATTAGGTAAATGATGGCTAGCAAAGTCATCCATATTGGTATTCATCACATTTCCAGATATAAAGGAGTGCATCTGCTTTTCTGAAAGAGCTAGTGAAATTACTGGATTTTATACAAAAATATAATATATCGGAAGACATACACAGGGCAATAGCGTCTTGCCACATTGCCTTAACAATTGCAATGCACTCTTGCCTTGAAGACTGCCAGGTTGTAATGTTTGGGAAACACAAGGAGGCAACGAGTTACATTTCTTTATGGTGCGCATTAGAAACGAGGCACCAAATCGGGTTGAGCGGATACGTGGAATGTCCACCACGTTAGGATGGTATGCTCGCCTGTGTTTTATATTCCGATGGTGAAAGGGGGCTGGTAGGAACTCACTCGCACATACACCGAAACATAAACCGTACAAAACCGACAGCCGTGCAACCCTACGACTATTAGGTTGTTCAGCCTACAAAGTCTTTATCACACTTCAAGAAATTGCACAATATTTTTTCACAATGCGTTCTCCGGTCTCCTTGTCAAGCTGGGATATAAGCTCAACGATTAAACCTAGACAGGTGATGTTTTCTTCGGAAAGGAACAAAGGTTTATACTGGTAAGATAGATAGGCTTTATGTGGTAAAACAATATCATCATCATCATCAGCTCATTAAACGTCCGAGGGGCCTAAGCTAACTCTTCGTAGTCGTGCTTAGGTTTCCTCGCGATGTTTTACTTTGCCATAATTAAATTGATATATGTATATAAATTAACTAACATTTTCAACCATTTTACCGTGATAATCAGTAATTTATATTAGCTACTAGCGGTTATTTTCACTATTTTGTCCAAAGCGATTAATGCTGACGTGTGATGATTACATGTATTTGTACGTACCGTCACCAGCCTTTAATTTAGAAAAACAGTTCCGCAATTTGTTTGGCGCTTTTGCCAAACGTGATTAATGAGCTGAACTTTCAGCCTGCAGTTCTAACAATGTGTTAAGTCATTCAAACGTCGTTGAAAATTAAGTCGTCCGCTAATGAGAAAAGTCTCTTTCGACGGAGGAAATTGTTTATGTTATTGTTCTTTTTCATTTATTGATGTGATTTAGAAAGGCAACCGTTTTGCGTAGGTCGTCACACAATCTGGCCTACATTTTGTTTCATCATCATCAGCTAATTTAACCTCCCTACCGAGGGGCACGAGCCTACCCGTAAAGGGTGTGAATAGACCTTTGGTCCACGCGGGCCCAGTTTTGCTTTGCCGACTTCACGCACACCCATGAATCTTTTCGCAGGCGTGCGTAGGTTTTCGCACGATGTTTTGTCTTCACCGTAAGACGAGAGCCGTAAGAGTATCGGATAAATATATATATAATTTCGTAAATTCGAAAAGACATTAAGACGTGGCGAGATTTCACCCTGCACGCTCCAGATCGGAGGGCAACAGACCACACCAATGAGCCACTGATGCTTTTTTACGTGACCGATGACATTTTGTTTACGTGGTTTATATTTTTGTAAAACAGAATCATTTATTACTTACTACTAAGTATTTTTACTAGTTCGCCATAAGCAGTGCCAGATATCCTCCCGTGAACAAAGTGTTCTGCACTTCTGGGCTTTGGCTTAGGGTAATGTACCTAGTAAAATACTCAGTATATAGGACTTATAAGAAACCTACGAGTATAACATCAGCCGTCTTAGATGATGAGCGTAGGACAGTGTTAACCGGAAATTTATTCCAGAAAATTATCACCTTTCTTTGTGTTTAACTTTGGTTATCTATAGGACTAACTTACTTATTTCATATCGCCACGTAACCTCGAGGGCTACAAACAAATGTTTTTTCTTATCATCTATAGGCAGACATTTGACCGCCATCTCATCTGATGGTAAGTGATGATGCGGCCTAGGATGGATTATGCCTGCCTAGAAACAGCCTATTTACTCTTGCCTTGAAGACAGCCAGGTTCTAATGATCGGAAAACACATAAGGAGGCAAAAAGTTCCATTCCTTTGCGGTGCGCATTAGAAACGAGGCACCAAATGTTCGTACTTTAAGTCAATAAGTCACATAAGCTTTTCCCTATATTAAATTCCGAATACATCGCTTAAACTCACAACTAAGAAAGCGGGCTCACATTTCATGTATGCCTTGTAATACAAATACAAAAATATCAACAAAGCGACCGTCACAAAGTAATCTGTTATTCTATTACAACCGTAAGTCAAACCAGAAGTGGTCCGTAGCGATACAGCACAATAACCCCAGTGATGTATTTGTGGACAAGTGAACCGTATATCACTATGATTTGTTTCAACAAAACAAAGTTAATCTATGGAACAGAAAGAAATTGTAGGACGGTCGTCAACCAAATGGACCGATGACTTGGTTAAGGTTGTGTGGCAGACAGATCGTGACTGCTAGGTCCGTTTTGAAGTCAAGATACCTTTTTTTATTAGTTTAGGGTTTGAATCCCGCAGGAAGAGCGTATAGTGAAAGTCACATTATACGGTTTTTACAGTACACGGTAATTAAATTACGGCTAAATCACCTCATCTTCATCATCTTACATATAAGTCCCCACTGTTGCTGTGCGGAAAGACCTATCTCTACAGCAGTACGAAAGTTGCTCACAAATGCTCACAAATTTCAACTGATACTGAAATCCAGATCACATTAACCATTTCGTGTTACGTAAGCAAACATGGAAGTTGAATCGCGGTAGCAAACACGCACGGTATGAGCCTGGCAAACGCAGATAAAATCTTGTGAAAAATGCGGGTTGGGAAACTTGCCCAATCAATAGGCGGAACGCATGTTGTGCACGAATATTGGTCCTCGAATTTGTCACCAAACTCATGAGACTACCGTATTTAACGTAGACCCTGATAATTGGCGTGAATTCCAATAATTTACTTCACATTATAACAAAATTATGACGACCCATTTGGTGTAATGGTTGAGACGTGGGCTACTACACCAAGGGTTCCGGGTCCGATCCCCGGACAGTACAAACATATGTGTGATGAACCTGTCCAAAACGTCCAAATTCATCCAGTCGTTTCCGAGATTACCCGGAACAAACTCAAAGACATACAAAAGTTTTTTTTTATTATGGCATATGCATGAAGAAAAAATTTTTTATTTCAATATTACAAACAGAAACTTCAATTTAATTTATATATAATAGATTTTGTCATACTGCTTAAGAGACAAGGGGTCTGATGTTCTTACAAAAGTTCGTTTTTTATTTACACTTATTACAAGTATATAAGGTAACTTAAATATATTACACCCTAAACACTTAAAAATAAATAATTAAAACTAAAAAATATAATTAAAAGAAGTCCCTTTCGGCAAAGTTCCTAAAATACTGGCAGCGTTACCCCTTTGGATTGCCAGACTGATTCTTTGTCCAAGGTAGCTGCCAGATCTTCGGTCACCTGTGACGTCGACTAACCTTTTGGAAATCTCGTTGAAAAGCCTCAAAGCACTAGGACCCCACGGACCAAGGGTCTCGACACCGAACGGAACAAAATCATATTCGGAGCCCAGACCCCTGTATAAAGACCCCTTTATACCCCTTTACACTTTAGTACTAAGAATCACAGTGAGGCTAAAACCAGAACCCCGGTGTCATTTTACCATATCGCGAGTTATGAAACAAAGTCAAAGCGTACAGGGCAACAATTTGCTAACCCCATTGATCCCTATGATTTTAATTACTATTTACTTAGCGTACGCTGGGGTGAAGTCATCTAAGTAATAATTTTAATTAACTTACGTGCAACCTCGTGTGTGTAATTAAAATTGACGGTGTTACTGTGTGTAACAAGAATAGACTTGTTTACGTAAGCTTGTTTCGTAATATACTTACAGGGTTCGCACCAAAGGCTCCGCTATCAATTCCCGGACAGTACAAACATGTGTGTGCATGAAGATGTCTATTTGTATTGTCTGGGTTATATGAATAAGTTAATAATAATTTCTATTAACTATATTTATATAACTCAGACTATATGAATATTGTGTATGAATATATAAATATAAATTTACCTTGGCTCAATGGTGTGAACTGTTGCCTTCCTACTGGGAGGGCCCAGGTTCAAATTTAGCCACGTTCCAATGTGTTCTATATGTATATTATCCGACGATTACGATGGATTATTTATAATTTAAAAAGTTCTATAATAATAAATGGAGTATATATGTCATATATTCAACAGTATAGAATAGAAGAATAGAAAACGTTTATTTGACCACACAAAAACACGAATATACAGTTTAACATAGAAGATACAATATAACAAATACAATTTTACACAGTTTACAATGATTGGTACAAAGAAGAAATACACTAATAAAAAACAAATATGTAATTGAAGGAATAAATAATAAAAATAAATATATGAATGAAAAATAAATAGTAATAATGTGGTCAAAGGGGCCCATCACAGCAACAGTAGACTTCGCTAGTTTGAAAAATATTTGGATGTTAAGATGATAGTTAATATGTGGATTGTATAGTGACTAGCGCCTTCAGTTGAAGATCGTGCAAGTTAAGAAGCTATGATAAACGTCGAACTTTGGATGTGTAACTCTAGTCTTCTGAAGCTTCGGAAGGCGCGTTGAGCTGTTCGTCTCTGCTTTCTTAAGAATGGTTTACAGTCATCAATATACCTTCCAAAAAGTCTAATCTCTCCTTAGTCTCACTGTATGGGATAGTCTGCTGTCTTGTAGTCGAGTACTTGACAGGCTTATTGATTGATTGCTATAAAAACTATTCGTCTTAGAATCCAAATACTCCTTATACCTTTGAAATAATACACTTCATATTCATAGTAGGTACATACAAAAATATTTCATAATTTTAGTAGTAAACGTTTTAATTTTGCAATGAATTAGCTACAAGTTCAATAGTTTCTGAGTGAATTTACTTACAAATAAGCTGCACAAAGTTGTGGACTATAATAAAACCGTTGATCGGAAAATGACTTTAGTTTCTTAATCGTGTTTAATCATGACACTGTTGCAGGAACATTTTCCAACGCTTTGTAAAAGGAAGTTTAAAATCTTATTATTTAAAAAGTCTGTCGCTTTATTTATTGTAAGACCAAAAGTGCTTCACCGATAGCGATAAATCATTTATTTGATGGCAGGCGGAGGCTAACCAATATCATAATATATCTTTCACTCTTTTAGTTTGAAAAAGAGATGATTACATTCACCATTATTCATAATTACTATATAATTGCATCCTAATGGTTTAATGGTTGAGAAGTCAGCTCCATAGTTTCTGAGCTCGAACCGTGCAGCATTGCAGCACTTAATGTAATTTAATTGTTTAACATGCATCGTTTATTTGGTACGAATATTTATTTTTATAGTATATGTGTATTTTTGAAAATTGTGTATAGATACTTAAATATGTAAATTTACATAGCGACATCTTACTCTGCCCATAGCTGGCATGGCCTCTGCCCTGCACTGGACCGTTAAAGGCTGATAATGATGAAAATCTTACCCTAATTTAAGAAGAGTTTGTGCTTTAGGTACGTACTCAACAACGAATTTATTTATTTTATTTATTTATTTAAGGACAGTTTACAAAAACATACACTTATTACATTGACATTATACATACGTAAGCGATACTAACAAGTAGTGATGCCTTAATTACAAACTGCCACGACAAGCACAGCTGACATGGAAGCAGTTTAGCAAAATCAAAGTTAAACAGAATTTAGTGTAAATAACATACTTAATAATACTAACCTAGAGTATAGGTTACAAGTGAGTACAACAATTACAAATTATGCTACGAATAAAGTTATTATACTCTATATTTGTAAATACAAACATACATTATTATTCATGGAAATATCTAGACTTATAAAAACACACGTCATGCACATTTATAATGGAAATGCACGGGAATCGTAAGAATCATTGGTGAAGTCATATACCCATTCGCATGGGTCTCGAATTGAACCGTATGTGGTGCGTTTACCATATATTCTCTATGTTCTAATTGAAGGTCAATTCGATGAATCTCTCTTCAACCTATCGCAGTCCACTGCTGGACATAGCTCTCCCTCATTTTTGATTTGTCCTCCACTTTTCTCATCCAGCCTCCCATCCAGTTAAATGAATGCGTCTATAAAAATGTTCAGTAAATTCCGTAAACGCACCACATACGGTTCAATTCTAGGAATTATTATATTGATATAGAAACTGTATTTTATTTGATGTGCTTCAAACACGGTGCCCTTCGAATAACAGCAAGAAATAATAATAAGTGGGAGAAAATGAAATGAATGAAATCCAATACATATTAGTGAAATTAAAATATAATAATTCTCATAATCCTAGTTAATATAAACCTATGAAAGTGACCCGATAAATCATGACTGGTTGACTTGTTCCGAAAATAGGGCGAATTACTTTCTTCGGTCTTACTAACAGAAACTCTATATTATCGTCTGGCTATCATAGACATAATGTGATTGTTCACTGGGTAGGAAATCGCCAATAAGCCGTATCAACATTATTTTGTCTTTCACATGAGACGAAAAGGATTAAGCCTAAAATAGTCCGATGAACGTAATATACAAATGTAAGCTCCACCTCATTGTATTCTAAGGTTCACCTCATTCAGTGCCAGAGATTTTGTCCTTTGTAATATTCATGTAATTTTCTCAAGGACAAATCATCGTTATCATCACCATTACAGCCACAAACGTCAACTACTGAAAAATAGCATACCACAATGATTTCCACGCGGACCGATTCCTAGCAATCGATATCCATCTGATACGCGCCAACCAGGTCATCGCGCCATCTGATTTTAGATCGACCTACACTTACTTTCCCCTTAACGTGGACGCCAATCGAAAATCTATCTACCTCATCGACCATCTTTTCTACGCACTATGTGCTATGCCGACTGCCAAATAAAATTTAATTTAGGACCTCTTGCAAATTCGCGGTCTCAATTTCAGAGCTCGGCTTCAACCGCAAAGGCAATAAGAAATGCGTCAATTGTAACCGGCTTACTGCCACTTGACTTGCTGGTCCGATCTACTATTTTAACCACTCGAGATTGCACTCTATTTGCATCAACCTGATCAACTTCGTTCGCGGTTTGTATTATGATTTTTTTAATCCTTTGTAATGTTTACGAAAAGATTTACTTAAATACTTATGAGAATGTAAGAATTTCTTATACTCTTTAAACGAGTCTGCCTAAACCATTGTAGTAGAAATGATAAAACTACAATAAAATTAAGTACTGAGCGCACAGTGGATCCACTGCAAAATCTACCCGTACAGCATAGCTTTGGAGATATTGGGTTGTAATCCACAACGCAGGCCTGTGTGTCAACGACTATACTTAGATTGTAGCCAGTATCTACGTATTAATGTTATCGATTATCGTATCGGTAACTAAAATTATTATGTCGGTCCCTCGGTGCTTTAAAGTCCCGTTAGTTACTATGTAAAGGAAGACCATTCATGGTTTTCCGACACATTTTTTTTCCAAAATCTCTTCATTGACTTCTAAATAATTCTTCGTTTCCTTGAAATAGCAATTGTCTATCATCAGTTCTTTCTCTGAACGAATCTATATATTTTATATAAGTTGACAGCCAACTGAATCCAGCGTAGTAAATATAAAACTACAGTCAATAAGAATGTGGAATATGGAACCGGGATAACTGCCGTCTTGTCTATTGTCGATTGTCTGGAACAGGAACAAACTCGTTTGAATTCAAATTATTATTGAACGCTTGAGCTATCATAAAGTTCTTGTTCTTCCAACGGTAATGTACAACATTGATGTGTGCAAATCTTAGTTTTAAAGGAACTTTGTAAGAAAGGCATGCTTTACAGATTGTTACAGGCAACGTGTTATTTTGAAGATTTTTTCCATATGTATGCTAGAATGGCCTAGATGGAAATTATAACGAATGCCTCGTTCAGTAGTGACCATATTTGGCTATAATGATGATGATGTTATAAGGTTGTCTTCACAGTGATGATGGATGTTAGACACACATTATTTTTATTTTATTAATATAATTAATAAAATAAAAATAATAAATAAATATCCATTGACATTCACATAACGCCATCTAGCCCCAAGTTAAGAGTGGAGCCTGTAGTATGAGTACTAAACAACGGATAAACATACTCATATACGTTTTTTTTTGTAAATGCGTTGGCGGCGATGGAAATTCTTGTATTTAGTAATAATACATATATATATATATATATATATATATATATATATATATATTATTATATATATATATATATATATATATATATATATATATATTATATATATATATATATATATATATATATATATATATAACTTACAATATAAAAACAGAAAAACACTATAACACTAACAACAAACTCAAAACCTTAGAAATAAAATATTATAACTGAATAATATAATAACTAAATAAATTAATTAAAAGAACTCCCCTTAAGTAAAGTTCCGAAGAATTTATTTTTGTAAATATATACATACTATACATAGAAAACACCCAGACCAATACAAACAGACATGTTCATGCTCACAAATGTTTGTACTGCCCGGGGATCGAACCCGGAATCGAACAATTTTTTTCATTGTCTTCACTGCAAACTAGCCTTGGCAAAATATTGTCGACATTAGCTGGGCGGCAACTATTATGGTAGCATTAAATAGTTATATTATTTTATTATTTAAAACTCAACTTGTGCTACAATATACACGAAATTATTAATTTTCTTTCTTTATTACCATAAAATTTTTGGCTAAAACTTAGATAAGCAATAAATGGCAAGACAATAAATCTTTCACACAAATTTTTGTCGCGAATATTTATAACATTTCGTGTTTGCATTCTAGAGCAACATCTGAATAAAATATACTTTCTGCATCTCATTTTCAAAACTTACAAACATTGCTCGGTTACCCGACCTTTGCTTCGCTATCTATCTAGACGGTTTCCCAAGTGTCGCTTTGTAAGCATTGAACATAAATCTTTTTATAGTTTAGGAAAATTTTACAAATCTGACTAAGCGTCATTATTGTGTCTGCAAAACTTTCTGCCATTTCATTTTATTACACGTTCCATTCGGTTATAAAATCTTCTTACATTATAAGAATTCAACCCTTTCTTCCTCCTAATTTCCATAAAGAGAGGAATTGTCTCTTATTTTTTGAGATCAGATTACAGACCGCGAAGATTTTATTATTATCGCAATACCAATTTGATGCACAGTGTATTTTACGGATGAAATTATTTAACTAAGATAAAATATTCACTGAATTACTTTGACGTTTCAGTGTCTTTGCAGTTACTATGATACGTAGCAGTCAACAACACTATAAATAAGGTGCCAGCTTTAATTTTCGCGCTGTACAAAAATTGACTTTTATACGCATGTTTATTTCTATGTGTTCTATTTAAATCAGTTTCAAAAGTTATAAGTTTATAACAATCAATCCGTTCATTCAGACAATACTAGTTGCTCAGTTTTGTGGAATTTACAAAATATATGTTTCAAGATGGTGAATTGGTGATATTCTAATAATAATAGGTATTCTCTTCTTGATTTATGTCTCTGTTAACCCCTGGGCGGTTACCGCCATCTCTAAAAACAGTGTTACAATAATATTACTAAGTTTTTTCTGGTAACAAAAATGCTGACGTATCATCATACCAATACTGTTCTAAGAGATTGCGGTTACCCCCCTGGTGTCATCAGTCAGTGAGTGACGTCGTAGCAGTAAGAGCGTTTGATTCAAGTACGAGTATATCGCATGGTAGATCATCGGATGAGTGATCGGAAAAATATTATCTTGAGTCCATTATTGCTACAAACGCCACGCTTAGGCTTTTGGGCATATGCAAAATAAATGTTATCATTCCTTTTCTACCAATTTATAGCAAAACCTTTTCCTTTGTTATTCGAAAAACAAACTTTTGTCAAATATCCTTCAAATCAAATTTGACATTTACACCAATATTTCGATTGAAGTACTAATGTGTAAAATGCAGGAAATCGAATAAAAAATTTAAAGTTCTATTTAAAAGACGAAACTCCAAGGACAATGGCTGTATTTTGATACTTATACCGTATCTTCCGTTCATACCGTATTGATTGAAAGAACTTCAAAATCAAAACTGAAAATAGCAATGGATTATCAAAAAAGTAAGTGCGAATTTATCATTGTTATACGACCTATGATTAATAAATAATTATAACGGTCTTTCTACCTTTCACATAAGTACATGTTAAATCTATCTGCTACAAGGCTTTCCAAAGAAGAAAATGTGTCAACTTTCTTCAATAATAAAAGTTCAGTAGACTTGAAAAAGGGCGTAAAAACTGCTACCAAACTGCTTCTGTTAGTTTTGGTTCTATAACCAAAATAAAAAGTTAAACAAAAAACAAAACAAATAATCCATCACAGAAGAAACTGCATACAGATTAATAAATGCAATTCCTGTTAAAACTTTTTTTACAGATGGAGGTATTGAAGACCTTCTAGATTTAACCGATACAGACGAGTCATCGTCGTCATCTAATACTGGGGTGTTCGAGGCACATCAGCCACTAATTCTGGAACTCCACGATTTGGTGAAAGACAATCCGACTCCGGAGAATGTCGAAACTAAGAAGAAGATTCACAGAAAGAAGAAAGGTCAACTTAGTGCTAACCAAAATCCGTCTAGTGACACATCAAGCAGTGTTTCCGAGAATTCCGTGCCTCCTGCGGGGATAGACGAACACAGCCGGGAAGAGTTTTACGACGCCCACGAAAGCTACCATGGGTTTACAGGTACTGTAAATCTTAGTCCTTATTTGTCCCTTATTTAGTTTGTCTCGAGAAGTGATGCCGATTCATGACAGTATTAAAGCAAATCAATAACTGTAGACATTTATTGCTTTCCAGCAACAATTAGATGCTCCCGTCACTAAAGACGACAAATGTTGTCTCTTATACCCGGTAATTTCATCAGCTACAGCGCCGTTTCTTCATAATGCAGAAATGCAAAACAATCCTATTTCACGAGACAAATCTGGCATTGCGGTGAATATTTTGACGGTGCAGTACCGTGACTACCACCAGGTAGTGTCTATGTGGATAACATAATGACATGAAAAAAATATTCAATTCAAAACATTCGTTAAAATATCTTAAATGGAACTGGGAGTCATTCTAACATTTTTATTGTTATTTCATTTCATATGTTGAAAAGAAGGTTTAATACGCGAAACCAACGAATTCCAATGTAAGTTTAGGTTACATACTCAAACATTGTTTAGCATAAAACCCCAATATATGAGATTTTTTCACCAAACCAGTGTTTCGGTACGGTACTTCCTTAATATAGAACACCGATAATATTCACTCGAACGTGAAAAACCGGTGATCTGAAAAAAAAACAGAGCTTATTATTGGGAGATTTTTTCGTTCATTGGAATATATAAAGGACTCGATGATTCGAAAATATGGATCAAAGAAAAGAAATGTTTGATTCTCTGGGACATAATCTTGTTATTGGAAGTATGTGTTGGTGTAAGCTTAATGTTGCTATTGCGTGTTGAGTTACTTATAATATGACTTTTGAGCTCTTGAAGCATTGGAGTGTAAATACTCTGATAACATTTGTGAAATGTGATATTTTGATTATGTAGTATGACTTGAGTGAAAATTACTTCATCAAGTAGGTATATTATAAAATGAAAACTTTGGCTTCTGACGTGTTTCTATGTCAAAGATAGTGCTTACACAGACTGACAAAGCTAATAAATAAATAGTAACAACCATGTTTCAGAAAACCAAGCGGTCAATCCCGTGGTAGCGGCTGGACTGATGCAAGCACACTCTGAGCACGAAGCTGTTCCCAAAGTGACCCCAGAGCAGACAACGCCTCAAGTTCCTGGAAACCAGCTAAGTACAACGCATCGAGATCCTTCCATAATTACCGTACATATTTTTTAATTTAATAAAGTCTTTTTTCAGTTTGGGTTCTTAAAGAACATTTATGAATGTCAAATCAAGCTATCTCTGGATCAGACTGTAGAATTTCTATTGAGAACAATCCAGAAGAAAACTTGGTAGTTACTTAAAAAAAATAATATGAAAATTAAGGGATCATCAAACAAGGCATTGCTAATAACATGAGTGTCGGTGGCTCATTAGTGTAGACTGTTTCCTTTCGATGCGAAGCCACCTCTTTTCGATTTTTGAAATTAAAATATCCGACGCTCTGACGGTGAAGTCGAACATCGTGAGAAAACCTCGCTAGCACGCCTACGAAGTAATTCAAAGGTCGTGCGTTAAGTCCGCCAATCCGCACTGGACCGGCGTGGACTGGACGACTACTACAACCTTTACACCCTTTGCGGGTAGGCTCATGCCCTTAAGCGTAAAATGGCACGTTAAATAGGATAATGACATATTTATAAAAAAGTGTACTTTCTTGTACTATCCAGTTTACATACATATTTTGGTGTTTTTTAAATATAAGCCGTAAACCAAGGTGTTCCACAAAAAACCCGCTTTTAAGGGGTTTAAAAATGTTAATTAACCTATTCAAATATGCAGAACATTTAACACTCTTGAATTAAAATTAATTATTGATTGGTGTTCCGCAAAAAATTAACACTTCAAAGAGGTAAAAAAATATAATTAAACTAATGCAAATGCATTTGAGTACAATAGTTTATAACAAATCACATTTTGAAGTTACTCAAAACACCTAAAACCTACTGTAATTGTGCTAGAAAGGTAGCACGACCACAGCCTATATTTTAACATAGGTGTGTGGTCACACCAAAGATATGAGAGTACATTTTTAAAACCTAGAGTACAAAAAAGTGCATATTTTTCATGAATTTGTACCTTATTTAAATGAAGCTCATTCGAGGTCGTTCTGGGTAGCATCACACCCAGCTCGCAACTTAATACAACAGAATGTACAAAAATAGGTCCTAAATTATTATAATAGTCCTAGGTATACAACAAGTCCCATGTTACTCAAACGTTAGTACATAAACTGCAATGGGCAGAATGACGTCGCCTATGGATGTGGCGCGCGGTATTTTTTTACAGCCCCACCAGGTTGTATTATACTGGTTTGTTCGACTGATATTTTTTATATTTTCTTTCAGAAACCTACCACTGGTCCCCAATGAAAAAAAAAGCAAAAAAATCAACAAACATTTTCAATTGTACCTAATCTTGGAATTTCCCAAAAAAGATAATGATTGAAAATAAATAAAAAAACTAGAATGTATTTTATTTCAAGTCCGCCAAGAATTTATCTACAAAGTTGGTCGCTATGCCAGTTCAAATTCAAATTCAAATTGCTTTATTCACAACAAACCTAGGTTACAACAAATTTCGGTAATAATCCTTTTAAGTACAAGAGTACCTGTAGTAGGAAGTTACCATTATTTACTTAGGCACTTACTACAGATTTATCGTCTACTAGCTGTTCCCCGCGATATTACCCGCGTTATAAGACTCAGGAAATAATTTTTAAACTTATTACTTATGATCGTTTGTGTCCGCAGTGTCCAGTGAGGTTGACAAAAGACTGCAAGTGGACACCATATACACTGATTTTAGTAGTGCATTCGATTCAGTATATTGTTGGCTAAACTCAAATTTAATGGGGTTGAGGGTACACTACTCAATTGGTTTGAGTCTTATCTTACACAAAGGCCACTATGTAGTTACAAGGGGATTCAAGTCAGGTACCTGTTTCGCTGCTTCTGGTGTCCCACAAGGATCACATCTCGGCCCTGTTCTTTTATTAATTTTTATCAACGACATTGGTGATTACATTCAGAATTCTAGCATGTCTCTGTTTGCAGACGATTTAAAAATATACAAAACCATTAAAAATTTAGAGGATGCTGCATCTATGCAAGCCGACTTAGAAGAATTACTAACTGGTGCACACTCAATGGAATGAAGTTGAATCCAAGCAAATGCTTATACATAAGTTTCACCCGAAAAAAAACAGTATAACTTTAACTATACACTAGATGACGTTCCCCTGCAGAGAGTTGATGAAATACGGGATTTAGGAGTTATTTTAGGGCTGATTTATAATTTTCTGATCATGTCGACGCAAAACTAAAAAAGCAGCGAAAATGCTCGGTTTCTTAAAACGTACTGCAAAAGATAGTGCTGCCTAGTTCGCAGCCATCTAGAATACGCTAGAGTTGCTTGGAACCCAGTGTACAGCGCACATCGCAGAGGGTGAAAGGATACAGTGCGTCAACCAGACACCTGCATACATCACTCAGGTATCACCTACCGACGGCCGTACAAAGATTCGTTAGCTTTTTTTCAAAATGAAAACGTAAAAACGCGCCGTACTGTCACAAACTTGCTATTCCTGCACAAGTTATTGAATAATAGGATAAAATGCCAACTTCTTCTATCTAAGATTAGACTTAATGTGCCATACAGATGTCCTAGATATCATAAATCCAAAAATTTTTACATACAACCATGCAAAACTAACTTAGGTCGACATCACCCGATATCACGAATCTGTTCTAATTATAACGAAATAGTTTCTGAATCAAACATGATATCTTCGCGATAGTCTGTGCGTGTTCAGACATAAACTGCTGAACCATCTCGGAGAGACGTGATTAAGTTTTTGTGTAATTTAATTAATAATATCGAAATAACCGTATTTTGCTGCATTCATATTATTATTATGTACAGCGCACTCACCAAATGTTCCGGGTAATTTTTGAAATGGTTGGAAATATTTAGACGGGACTCTTTGTGTGGCAGGTAGATGTTGTATTAAGGAAAATCTAATTCCACTTTAATTTGGAAAAACCTACTTTTTTTAAATAGTGATCATAAATTCTCAGACCTAGAACCCTTTTTGGTCGGAGTTCCAATTCATCCGGGGGAGAATACAAGGCATAACTTAATACTTCATTTAATACTTTTTGGTGTATATAACTATTTGTGACACCTATCGAATCGACACCAATGAGTTTATATAAAAAATCCGAATTGTTTACACCACAGACTATATTTATTTGGAAAATTGTCAGTGTCGTAATATCAATAAAATTCTCCGAGATAAAATTTGATATAACTTTGCATAGGCGTTTTATTTATTCGGAAGTCCCGGACTTTAAACTATAAAGTGATAATAAGTTTGGATAAATAATTTATTGGTCCTAAGTCGTCTGAAATATATCACAATGTGAATATAATTTTAGGATAAACAGCTTTGATCAGTAAGTGTTTCTTTAACATGATATTGTATCCAATAAGAAGATTTAGTTGTCAAGATGTTTTTTATGTCATAAGTAAACGGGACGGTCAGTACGCTCACCTGGTGGTAAGTGATACGCCTGACCATGACAAAAGCAGTGTTGAAGGAAATTAATAACAGTAGGTAGTCATTACTTTTTCGTCAAAACTTCTCTGCACCCGTCGCCCGAGACAACAGATGTCTTTTTCCCGGTAATTTGACTAGCTACAGTCCCCTCATCCTGAAGCAGAGAAGTGCTAGACATTCCTATTTTACGGGACGATATCTGGCACTGCGGTGTTACCTACCTAGACGACTCAGTGCCGAGTCTACCACCTAGTAAAATAGACGTAACATCATAACAACTAAATTTTCTTCTTCTCTTCAACCTATTGCAGTTCACTGCTGGACGTTATTGGAGCTGGCATAAAGCTGTCAAATTATCACAAAAGTAGTGTTTTTTCATTATTTATATCAATTTTATTATATAAATAATTATATGTATAATACTTATTAATAATTAATATTTTTGTTGTAATATATTGAGATTATACATATTTTTATTTAATATAGTATAGTGAATTCGTTCAGCAGCTGAAACCATACTTACAAAATATATATTTGTATTATAAAGGTATGGAAAAACAAGCTCGATATAAAGAAAAACATAAAAAGCCAGCCTCGAAACCGAAGTCTACCAAAAAACGCAAAAGTGATGGTAAAACACAAACAACACTTCTGTACCATGTTCTTTTGCATCTATGCTCCGTACAATTCAAATATAACAATACTTATTTAAGGTCCAACGTGCTCCATGTTTTTGGCAGAGCTCACAAGAAAATTGGCTTCAAGAAAGAAACTAGAAGCCGAGTTGCCAACAAATGTTGTCCGTTAGTTACAAGTTTACGTTCAATTTTGTTTTCTGAAAAGGCTTCTTTACTCAATAAAATATATTATAGTCTGACAATATATATACCTATGAAAGTATATAGACACTAAAATTATTCATATATTTTCTAAACATTTTAGAAACAATAATCGACAGCCTTACTAATGCCTTACCTATAAAGTTTTCGAAAAAAGCACCGCAAAAGAAAGAGTCTCTCATGAAAATTGAAACACTGCAAACATTTGCACCTGAACTTTTGCCAAATGATGTATTAGGTATTGCTCCTCCTGTTCAACAAAGAACAATAACAAAAATTGAAAGCGAACCTCAAGCTGATGATACAATCGTTCCTACTCACACAGTAGAAGAATACCAAAAAGGTGCCTTCAAAATACCTAAAATGCCTATTGCTAGTAGTGAAATAATGAAAATCGCAGTCGAGAAACGAAGACGAGCTACAACAGAAGATGTAGCTGTCAACACAGGTGGCGATCATGATGTCGCAAATGAAATTGCAAAATATGTTGGCACATTAAAAAAGATATCTCTTATAGCTGAAGAGTTTAATAGAAAGACGGGTAAATGTAACAACAATTGTGTATTCCGGAAAGAGCCTCATGCGTTGTTTTTTACTTGAATGGAGTAAGAAAGAGATAACGCTCTATATAAATAACGCCATCCCGTTCTTACTCAATTTAAGTAAAGATCAACGTTGAGTGTCGTTCTAGAATACGGGCCTTAGTGTTTATCTTACGCGACAATTGATATAATATTTTTTAAATTTTAGCTAAAAATCTTAAAGAGATTGTTGACAGTGTCCAAGAAGATTTAATAAAAAAATTAGAAGAAATACAAGCCGAAAGAAAAGCATCTCTCAAAACGGAGAAACCAGTTCAGATTGATTCCACGCCAGATGCTATGGAAGAGTAATGAAAACACTGGCAAAATATAGTCTATGATTTTGGCATCTCATTTATTGACAAATTAATATGTCAACATTGTGAAGAAAGTTTAGGCTTTTATAAAATTATAAGTAAAAATAAACAATCAAAAAAATTGTTGTTTTGATGTGAATCGTAACTATTACAACAAGTGCACATTATTTCCTATCATATAAAAGATTTTATTTATTTACTCAAAGTGTCAGTTACTGTCATCATTCTAATTTAGATAAAAATCACTCCTCTATAAAAGGTGAACCTAATTGTAATAAAATAAATTGGATTACGCAAATTGATGATTATATTAATGCGTTTATGATATGCTACCATGCCTTTGAAACAATGAAATATGGATAGTGGTAAGTACTATTCCAGAAAAATGGATATTGTGCCTCAAAAGATGCCAGCTTCTAGAATAACAGTTCCTATATGTGGTCATCAAACAGAACGAGTTAATTCCAAGGATAAAGTAAATAACGGTAAAACTAATTTTAATTTTTTGGTTAATGTTACTCCCGATAAAATACATTTGTTTTCTTTATTGATATATTTCAAGGTTTCACAGATCATGACAAAAAAAATGGCATAAGCAAGTTACCAAGAGTTGTCAAATTTCCTCATAAGACTAATTCTGCTAAACCACGAACAAATTTGGATGATACTGGTATTCTGGATGTTTGTCTCTAAAGTTTTTTGAACTTTTTATTTTATGTTTTTGTTTTTGATCTTAAATCAATTACAGGAGATACAATTAAATCTACTGTATTAAATGACGCATCTAAAAAACCTAGAAAATTTAATACACGTAAGTGCACACAGTCTAAAAACACAACTTACCTATAAATGTTTTTAATTAAGCTACAGTAGTGTTATCCATAGGTCATGAATTAGACAGATACAAAGGAAGCCAAATTCCACAAAGAAAAATCGTTACCAGTCCAATTCGTGAGGACAGCGACAAAAAACCATTTACCAAGCATTACTTTGTGAATAAAACTCAACGCGTACCAAAGATTGCACTTGCCAAATATTAATATACCAGGTATTTAATAATATAAAATAGCTATTTAAAACTATTAAATACTATACACACACACATATACATAGATACTTATATCCTTTATATTTGTGAATACACGCATTATGCAACACCCGGACCAATACAAACAGACATGTTCATACACTTCACATTTTTTTTGTACGGTCCGGGAATGGAACACGGAACCCTTGGTTTGATTGCCGACATCTCAACCATTATACCAGCTGGATTGTCAATTCGCCAACCAAACTATAGCGTACTTATGACACAGTGCACATGTTTTCCCACCCAGCTTTGCTCAGGAAAGTCTGAGCTGTTACCCACAAATAACGGTTTGACGTGCTTTTGTGAATCATAACGGTACTCAAGATATAATATTTGGGTTATATATCTGAAAACCGATTATTACCATCATTCTCCCATATTATACGTTCCGACCAAGGGGCACATCCGTAAACGTCCGCTACGGCCTATACACCCGTATAGGCCGTAGCCGTCACCACGGTCCTAGTTGACCTACTTCAAGCATAACCTTTGAATATCTTCGTAGGCGTTCCCAGGTTTCCTCACAATGTTTTCCTTCACCGTAAGAGCGTACATATAATTTTGAACACTTGATAACATTAATATGTGGCGGGATATCATCCTGCACCCCCGGGATCGGAAGGTAACAGTCCTCACCAATGAACCACCGTCACTCTCACAAGTTGCCATTTGTACGTGCTGTCCGAATTGTCGATGATTCTGATCTCAAACAGTTTGGAGTCGTTGCAATTCCGGAGAGACTTTAGCTCTTTGTGTATTTTATAGGCTGTTTCACGGTGAGTGCTCCAAGGAACTTTCATATCATGCTGGTGTCACCGTTTTACCATCGTACTACTCGACGCCGAGCTAGGGTCCATCCATACCACCTGGAAACTTTCGCTTCTAAAACCGTTCGTTTCCAGCGATCGTTCCTTCTGCGTGCGTGCAAATTATGGAATGACCTCCCAGCCACAGTGACTCCCTGATGACTACGACTATAGGAATAGGCAGCGACATGGCTTTGTCCTTAGCATTGCAGTTGTCCGTGAGCGGCGGTTACCGTTTTCCGCCTGCTCGTGTGCCTATTTCAGCAATAAAAAACAAAAAATAAAGAGTACAGTACAGTTATTATATGTATATGTCATATAACTATAATGTAGTCCTCTCTTTTCGAATCACTAATTGTCGGTTGACATTGGAAATCCTATTTATTTTTCGATTTTGACCAAGAAGACCAGACACCATCTACAGCAATGGGTACGAGACCTATTCCTATATCAGATCACATTTATGAAAGAGAAAATGTTGCGATTGACGAGGACAGATTTTACGGTCAGTGGCGTTTTTCTCAATCTTTGTTTTTTAGTCTTAGATCAGCAATATACTAACTATATGCACGATCACGAAACGTCGACCAAAATGTCCGAGCCCCATGCCACATACGCATACTTATATATTTATTAAGGTACACCAACAACATTGCATACAAAAGATACACGACATCTATGAAATTTAGATACATAAATGCCAATTATAGGTGTACACAGCCTTGGCCACATAGATAACTTAAATCTAATCAATGTTATATATAGCATAAGTATAAACTTATCATACACAACAATTGAAGACAAAATATTTTTTTTTCTATTGGATTAGAGGAAAAAAAAACTTAAAATGGTAAAGGTAATCGCTGACCTATCTCAGAGAGGCGTACCACTAAAATAAGTCAGCAACTTTTTTTTTGAATGCATTCAGGGAATATCTAAATATGTCTATATTTTGATTTTTTTAGTTATTTCATTATACTTAGAACACATTCTGGGTAGTGCATGATGCAACCCACTTGTTATATTTAGAATGTAAAATTATTATTTCAAATTTTGACCTTAACGCGTCATTAAAAAGGTACAAAATCAAAAGCACGAGCACACTACTATGTCATTATGACATGTAGCGAACGACGTGATTATGAATGAAAATTTTGCCTAGCTGACGCGATGCGCAGACTTTTGCGGCGGACACTTTGAGTGGAACTGTACATATAGTTATTTTATTGTTTATCGAAGTTTATAGTCCTTGAAATATATGTTTCTAAGTAGTCGTCGTAATAATTTCAGATTGGTTCATGGAACTGGATACACCAGTGAATTCATTAGTATCTAATCCGAGAAACACACAAAAGAGCAGTCGGCTGATAGTGCTGATACCGCTCAGAGTGTTATCAATGTCGGTAAGGACACCATCTCTTAATCCAATACAACATAATACACATGAATCCCTTCCATCCCTTATTAGATGCTCTAAACCGATTATTAATTATCTCTTGAGATAAGCCCAATGAGCTGTATCATTCCTTTGTATATATTGTGAAAACATTATGTACTTAGTAGTATAGAATGCTAATGCTTAGTACCAAAAAAATGTGATATATTTACAGAAGTAGCAAAACAATGCTTTGGTGAAGGTAAAAAACTGAAAGAAGTATGTTGTGCTAGCATTTTAAAAGCAACAGATGGCAACGTCAGTGATTGGCTTTTAAATAAATACGATTGTTCAGGCAATGATAATGAGTCTGGTAAGTATTTTTACCATAATCCTTGGCTCATCTCTCTCCTCATTCCGATACAAAAGTGAAAAACACTCCTATCTCACAGGACGATGGTATCTGACACTGAAGTTGTACCTACCTAGACGACACAGAATCGAGTGTACCACTTTGTATTTGACCAGAGCGAATCGAATGCAGTATGGTCTGAAAAACCACAAAAACAAATAGCTCACCAATCAATAAATATCACCAGTTTCACTGACGCGGAAATGTTTTAATTCAATTACGAAGATCCATTTATTATTCCAGGGTATCGCTCGACGAGTCCCCAAAATCGAGAGGCGATTAATGTCGATCCCAAACATTCGGACGAGACACCCGTTAAATGGTCCGACGAGAATTATTGTTTGGGCTTGGAAAAAAACAGTGAACGTTTTGCAAATGGCGAAACTGATGCCGAACCAAGCGTGGACACAATAAGTACCTATATGCATTTGTTTGTTGTCCTTTATAGAGTTAGGCAAGTGAGATAGTCAGTTGCCTGCTATATAAAACTGGAATGTGTAATGCTAAAAATAATAAAATGTAGTTGTTGATACTACCTTTCACAAACACTTTCTACAACGTGCTTTAATCATTAGTACCTAAGTTCATTAAATATTGGCAATCGCCAGGTTCTTTATTTTTAGAAAGCTGTGCCAAAAAGTCATCATGATCATCATTATCAGTCGACGACTTTTAGATTCGAAATTAAGATATGACAACTTTTTTTTCTATTAATTTATAATTCCATCAGCAATAGGCACTGATAAGTACAGGCTTATCCTATTAGATCATACCTGTCCTTGTTTCTAAACTTTCTCTTTTTGATAGATTTTATATTTATTTTTAGAATTTTCTATTTTTAAAAGATTTAAAAAAAACTCTTTTTAAAAGATTTTCTAAATTTTCTCTTTTTAAAAGATTTTTTCCTTGCACGACATAAAATGCTATCTATGGTTCTGTCTAGTAGGAGATAAAAATTAAAATTTAACATTTTAGAATTAATTTGCTGTTCTTCTAACGTACCCCTAGGTCATCAGCCGACCGCAGACATACCTGAATTGAAAGAAAATGAAATTACGTCTGTATGCACTGAGACAAAGACATCAACAACAGGAAAACTAAACATAGCCTTGGAGCCAATAGTTCTATGCAAAATAGGTAACAGCTTTTCGAACTGCTTTCTTCCTTCAAATTCTAACTTTAATACCTGACTGCTATGAATATTTACATTTCAAGAGTAGAATAGAATGACAAATAAAATAGTAAACATCGGTCGAATGGAGTAAACTCCTATTTATTTGATGTCGGTTAAAAAAACGGATCATTTAAAAACTTCTTCTAAATATTTATTTCCTCCCTAGGTCTCATTGAATAACATCCTTTTTAAGTCGTTTTTAAAATCACGGAAATTTTAGTTGACACAAACTGTATCAAACAACGTGTGCGAATCTAACGCAGTACTAGTAATAAAAGCTGGAATCCAAAATCGAAACAAACATTTATCCTGCAATGAGTTGATAATTTATATCTTATATTTGTAGAACTCAGTAAAAATATGCAGTACCCTTCCTTGTCTAACTGGGAATCCAAAAAAGAAACTCAAACATTGGCACCTTCCTACGTCGAGTGTGCGTCAGAAGTCTTACAAAGGACCACCAATTTTGAGTTTGATGGTATGTCTTTTTTATGGTATCTTTTAGATAGTACCCATTCAAAACCTTATTTGGAAGTAATTGTAATTAAATTCAAAGAACATAGATTTGTTCTGTTATGTTGGTTTTTAAATGGTTGTTGAAGGCATAATTTAATTTGTGGTTTTAAAATCCTTAATTACACACAAATATCGCGGGGTTTCGAAAGCCCGGAAATTGAATTTAATTAGTAGCCTAAAGCATTTAAATGAATCTACTTGCAATTATTCTCACATAACATAGCCAACATATTTTCAAAGGGTTGAAGGGCTTATTTAAATAATGATACCAATTATGTATTTAGAAAATTAAATGTGAGCCTGATTCCATTAAAAACATATGAAATCATCTAATTTTAAACTTTAATGAAAAGGTTACGTAATGAAACCAGGAATAATTTTATTATGCTCGTGTTTTAGGATTGGGGTCGTCTAAAACTCTTAGCACTATAGCCACTACAGATCTGGAGATAAGAGAAGATTATTTAAGTCAGTATACCATTGATAATTTAGATGACTATATTCTTGAAGAACAAGGTCATGCTCTGTGGTGTCCAGGGTGCAGGTCATACTTTTGTTATTACTCGAAGTATCAACTTAGTTGTAATATAAGCTATTATTAAATATGAAACCCTTATACTTTGTCAATGATAAGAACTGCTTTGAATACTGTAAAAGCTTAAATGAACAATAAACTAACTAGACAATCACGAAGAAATATCAACCGAAACATGTTCGAGCCGCTTGACACATACGTAGACATGTTATATGTATGACATAAAACTATTCATTGAAAGAGTACAAACTCAAAAGCATGGCATACTACAATGTCACTATGACATGTAGCAAGCGACTTGATTATGAATGAAAATTTTGCTCAACTGAGGATTGGGCAAATTTTTGCCGCGGACACTTTTTGAGTGAGATTTGTTTATTATTTATTTAAGTGTGAAAGTTAATTAAAGATAAACATTGTTCTCGTTAGTCAATATATATAGTAATAAACTTATCATTTCAGGAAAGATAGTTCTCCTCTCATATCGTATGATAGTAACTGGAACTAACAGATTAGCGTAATTTTGGAATCGCACAGGAACTGGCTTCTTATATTTTTCAGTCTCCTACGTACTGCGATAGATGTTCGATTTATACGATTGTCAGCCGATTGGTTACACCATAAGCTTCCATTTTGATGATCAGCCGAGATTGCTCAGTTTGGATAAAATCGGATTATTCCTAATATACAATGTAACAAACAGGTCTCACAGCTGTCTCACCTTCATCAAGTCTTTAGTCTCCAATGAAAATACCTTGAATAGGTCATGCCAAATACGCCATGGACATAAACGAGCTGTAACGACTGCTTCAGTTATGGAAATCAGGTAAACAGCTATGTGCTTTTAGATTTATAATTTCGGCCTGCATGATATGAGAAAATGTTTAAAAAGTTAGCCAAGTGTGAGTCGGTATATATATATATTATCAATCCCATATTTTATAAGTTAGAGGTGGGTCCCCCACACTTTTTTTCACTTTGGAATTGCCTCTCGCGCAAACTATTCGTTTTAACAAATATATATATTAGAAACCTCAATATCATTTTTCAAGATCTACTCATTTATTTCCAAAATATAAAAAAAATTGAGTTTCAGTTCAATGTATGGGGAAAAGCTTATATATTATAAGTTTTTTGTCTAAACCTTATAGTTTGAATACTTACAAGGCTAGAGCAGTACAGTGCTAATTGTTTTGGAGAAAAAAGCCATCCTTACATAATAAGCCAACCTTACATAAGGATATGGGTCCAAATACCTTAAAACACTACAAGGCCTACTCTAGCAGTGGTTGTATGGATATGACTTGTTGCAGTGAAGCGCGTGCAGCGGAAAAAGTGTCAATACTGCCGAACCTGTGGTAGACGCACTTCAGCTTCTGCCTTCCGCGAGTCGAAGCTCTTCTTCAAGAACCAATCCAGATACAGAAGATTTCCAAGCTATAGATTCAAGAGTAAGATTACATTTCATTTAATTACTAAGCTAGTACTACATTTTTTTTAATCGGAACAAATATTCACTTTGTTAAATTGAAATAATGGAAATATATTTTCTTGATTTCGTTTTCTGTCTCCTTTTAGCAGACTCACCTTATAACCATTAACCAACTTTTTTCCTCTTGAACATTCAAGAAAAAAGAGTTATTACCTTCTATTAATTTCTCGCTATCTAATTTTACATTATACCATCGTAATTTTAAATTATTATTTTAATGCCAACGGCTACCGGTCTAGTACGGCACTAATTGAATGACACTGATGTTATTCGCAGTATTATTGAGTGCCGCTTAGTCGTACAATATATTTACTTAGTGTCTTACAAACTTACAGTCACAAGACCCTTCGGCGCGCTGCGCAGACATCTCTCGATAAGTCGCATTTGTCGTCATGGAACCATGTTTGGAAGAAAACAGCAGCCAGTGGAATAATCGGACCAAGTGCCACTCAAAACTTGAAAAATGTAAATATGTAGATAAATAATATATTAACAGTCCTTCTCATAGCGTAAACCTATTGAATAGCAGAAGTGAGATGATATTCCTAATATGAATGATATAGGTGTCAAAAATTATTAATTTAACCTTTGACCTCCAGTGACGCCTCAACACGTTAGCTGCCAGACCTTGTACCAGTGCGTTTTAACAATCGAGTTGCTATTTTTATCATCTATAGTCCGACATTTGACCGCCATATCACCTGATGGTATGATGATGCGCCGAGGATGGATCATGCCTGCCTAGAAACAGCCTATTCACTCGTGCCTTGAAGACGGCCAGGTTGTATCGGGGAACACATAAGTAGGCAAAGAGTTCCATTCCTTTGCGGTGCGCATTAGGAAGGAGGCACCATAGCGCGCTTCATGCAGCAGTGAATGCGTTAAGGCACCAGACAGATTTTCTGTGTGTGTATCTGGATTCCCGGTTCCCTGGTTCAATGGGTTAAATTCTTACTGATCAAAGTCAATACGGGCTTGTAGTCTTTGTCCTCCAACGTTATTTTAAATCCGAATTACTCTATGTTCCACTAAATAAGAACAAACGCCTTTGAAATTTCGGTCGACTATTATGTCCAAGTATTTTACATCCACGTGATTTAATGCGTACTATATAATGATGTGCCATTAAAATATTGCACTTATCGTTTGGAAAATAATAATGCTATGGTTTGTCGTGTATGAAACAATGGCTTCTTATTCTGGGGGCTACCACCATCTATTTAAATAGTATTAAAATAATGATACGTCAGCATTTGTGTACCAGAAAAAGCGAAGTAATACTATTTTAAAAGATGTTGGGCTCACCAACCAGGTTGTGTTTAAAAGCAATTAGACCGAGTAGCAATAGTGTAGTGAGGCCGCTACAATATAGTAAGGATGATTAAACATTCAAACCAAGCAGCTGCACGTATTTCGAGATTTGCAAGTATATTAATTTAGGTCTCGGGTTTGGAGAGAATCTCTATAGTGCCACAGATACTAGTGCCTATCTGTTCTAATAACGCTCCATCGGATCCTCAGCAAATATCATCATTAGTAAATGAATATTATACTTGCGTCCATTCTATGAAATAAAAAAGTAAATATTTATATTAAAAACTACTCAGCATAATTATTGATACGTTCCATGACCCTCACATTAGGCAATCCAGTCCTGTGGGGCAGCACACGAATAACAATTACTTAGAATTTCAAACACTGCATAAATCTATATATAAATGAAGTCGGTTAAAAAGCATTAGAATACAACATCTTCTTAACTTAGACGGAATGTGGATGCAATTATCATAAAATAAAAAGTCGGTGGTTCAATGGTGTGGACTGTTGCCCTCCTACCGGGAGAGCAGAGGTTCAAATCTTGCCACGTACCAATGTGGCTTCCAATTTTCGAAATTATATGTACGTTATCTGACGCTTTATGGCGAAGGAAAACATCGTGAGGAAACCTGCACACGCCTGCGAAGAGATTCAAATGTTATGCGTGTAGTCGGCCAATCCGCACTTGGCCCGCGTGGACGACTAAGGCCGAAATACCCTTACGGGTACGCTCGCGTCCCTCGGTGGGGGCGTTGATGCTGATGATGATGAAGAAGAAGTAATGTGAACTTTGATTGAAATGCGTGATGAATGAATGAATGCGTTATTTACGAACTAGTATCAAATATTTTAGATAACCAGTTGATCGGTGTAATATCTTTCGAAAAAAAATTTTTATTAATTAAACAGTCATTGAAATATTCACAATTTATCAATAGTTAATAAAAATAAACGCTAATTAAATTAAATGTTGCCTTGTGTAAGATAATTTTGTATTATGATAAGAAACTAATACTTTCCCAATAAAAATATTTTAAGCTACTGAGCGTCGGTGGCTCAGTGGTGTGGACTGTCGCCTTCCTACCGGGAGGGCTGAGGTTCAAATCCCGACACGTACCAATGTATTTTCGAATTTTCGAAAAATTATGTACGTTATCCGACGCTCTTACGTGAAGGAAACATCGTGAGGAAACCTTCATGCACGCCTGCGAAGAGATCGAAGGTGTGTTGTGAAGTCGTCCAATCCGCATTGCCCGCGGACGACTAAGCCTAATCACCCTATACGGTAGGCTCGTGCCCCTCGGTGGGGACGTTTAATGAGCTGATGATGATGAAAAATATTTTAAATATATGCATGATCGTATTAATCATTGCTCTTAGGTATATTGTTTGTAATCTTTGTGTCTTAGATAGCCGCATAAGCAATAACTACTGTAACTGTGTGTTTGCAGTTCGTTTACTGGAATATTTGCAAAGTTCCTTCATATGTGAAGATGTGGACGTTCAAACTTTGACTTTGTTATGCACGGAAATGGGTAATTATAACTATGTATATCAAATAATACATAAGGTAATTGAATCCTATCATTTACGAATAAAACAACAACTGTCAATTAATCATAATGTGAATTAAGATTTATTATTATATGAAAATAAATAATAATAAATATCCACTGACATACACACAGCGTCATCTAGTCCCACACTAAGCATTAGCCTGTAAAATGGATATTAAAAATTGATACATACTTTATACTTTTATACATACATAATATGCATAGAAAACACCTAGGCCAATACAAACAGACATGTGCATACACATAAATGAATGTACAGCCCGGGGATCGACCTCGGAACCCTTGCGCAATAGCCGACGTGCCAAACCATTACACCACATGGTCTAATGGTAAATTACCAAAGGCTATTACGGCGTTATTAAAAGTAGAAATTAGGAATACCAAAATTTAAAATGTTTTGTTATTCTTATTTTTTATGACTATAAAGGTCATGGTTAATAATTACAGACACGATTGATAATTTCTAAATAACTACTCATAGGATCAATAAAATGCTTTTTCATTAATAATAACCTTTATTTTATAAGGTACCCATCCATCTATCAAGGAACAAAAATCAGCAGGCATAAGTGCGTTGGTCGAGCTTTCAACATCGGTGAAGGAAACTGACACAGGTACTGTTTTTTTTTCTAGAACCTTTGAGCCAAATTTTGCCCCTTTCGACTTTCTTTCCTTTAGGTCGAATTCACACATTTGAATACTATGGCATTGAATTTTTTGAATATGCTTTTTGTCTTATATATGTTATGGCTGCCTCAAGAAATTTGATGTTGTAACTGTACTCTTCAAACTAGGTTTGATATAAACTCTAATATTATAATTAATTCTAGCTATAGTAAGACTTGAACTTTGATCTTGTTGTTCCATAAAGCAGAACCATGGTGAAAGCTCAGCCAGATAAAGCAATTTATGAGCAACTCGCCTGAACCGCCTACTATTATTTCCATTTCATGCGTTTTGTGCACTTGATACACGAGCTTGGGACAGAATTCCGACAGTTTGAAACATTGTGTTGCAGATAGCGTATACTATTGGTAGCAACTTGATCATTCTAAGTATGTTTCATGCGCGAATGAAGTGATTGAAGTGGAACTTTACGCACAGAATGTTGTCCATGTCGTTTGAAAAATGGCGTATACAGAAATTTCGCAAGCTGGGTCCTTAAAAAGATGTCAAAATGGTTTTGTTCGATCTGATGCTTGCGGGCTATAATTGTACACCAAACGGCTAATTTATTTTCTCTCCTCGTCATTTTATTTTTTTGCAAAATAAATACTTAAACGGAATGAAGGAATATTTTAGGAAACCGTATTATATTTAAGAGTGTCGGTGGCTCAATGGTGTGGACTGTTGCCCTTCTACCGGGAGGGCTGAAATTCAAATCTCGCCATGTACCAATGTGTTTTAGAATTTTCTAAATTATATGTACGTTATCCGACGCTCTTACAGTGAAGGAAAACATCGTAAGGAAACTTGCGCACGCCTGCGAAAGGTTGTGCGTGAAGTCGTCCAACCCGCTCTCGGCCTGCGTGGACGACTAAGGCCTAAACAGCCTGTACAGATAGGCTCGTGCCCCTCGGTAGGGACGTTTAATGAGATGATGATGATGTATTATATTTAATTGATTCACAGATGGATTGGCCACTGCAGCCCGAAGCTTTAAATCACGATCTAAGAACATAAACTTGGGACCGTCTCGGTTTCCATTTTTCTATAATTCAAGTACGTAACGCCATTGTCCTACAATTTCTTATGCATTTTTTATCAACAAACAATTTGACGTATTTTAATATAATAATTGAATTGTAGTTGATTGATTAAATGTGGTGTCTGATAGCGATATTTTCTGATTAATTATGATAAAATATAAAAATCCATCGATTTCAAGAACTAAATTGAAGAGTGTATTTTGTGTAGAACAACATTAATCAGTATAATCTACAGCGGAATAATCTGTATATAAATTCGACCCATAAGTATTACGACGAATGTCTTGCATATCATAATTCTTAACGTATTGAATCCTATCATCGGTCCAATGGATTGCAGGATGACCTAATGTAATCGTTTAAAAAATATAATATGGTAAATACAAATAAAATTTTATGACATTACTAAATGGTATTCAAATAAATCGGTAATCAAAAATATTTGCAATATTTTATATATCTAGAATCATCATCATTATAGCCTAATATATCCACCTGCTGAACCTTCGTTCAGCAGTGGAACAGTGGAAGGCTCCTAATGATTTCCACGCGGGCCGATCCCTAGCAGTTGACATCCATCTGCTACCCGCCACCTTAACCTGTCGATATCTAGAATACTCCAAGCAAATTGAACAAATGTATGCTCCTACAAGTATTAATAAATATCTCATTTAGTTTTAGTTACAGCTACTTGTTTCCTATTTAATCAACTTACAGATAGAAATTCGATGCCCTTAAAATGTAAGGAAAATCCATCTACGTCTATGCAGCTTTATAGCAGTAATCCAAAAAACAAAATCGGATGACTGAAGATAATAATGGCGGCAAGCATCTAGAGAAGACCACTTCGTCAGAAGGTTTAGTTATGAAATTCACTATATTATTTGATTACTCTTAGTGAATTTACACTGGATAAAGTGTAGGTAGTTCTAAGGCTTAGCGCCATCTCTTAAAACAGTTTTACTTTGTTTATTTTAAATTGATACGTCAGCATTTTTGAACCAGAAAAGGCCAATTAATATTATTGTAATAGAGTTTTATGAGGTGGCGGTTAGCCAACAGATCCTCCTTTTTCAATTGCAAATTAGACTACGCGGATATACTTAATATAAATTGTAAGCTTTTAACGATGCTGCCTGGTTTAGTAGTGGGTTTCGAAATTGTAATAAAATTTATTCTTGCAATAAAGAGAGAAATGTCCACGCTCAGAATAGTATAGTAAATCTTATAAAACTAGTGAAATTCGGAATTTATTTCGAATTCGTTTGATTTAGTACAGTTAAAACTAATACGAGTATATAAAAACAACAAGTGGCTTTACATGAAAAATCAATCTAAAAATGTATGAGTCCCGCTTTACTTGCAGTTTTCTTTCAGGTTTAAGTTTCAAACCAAAACACCAAAATGCCAATAAAAATTCAATAAACATGCTCAAAACGGTAAAGTGTTGCACGGCGAGTGTGAAGACAAGTCCGATAACTATATGTAAAAGTAACAGAAGCGTTGTTTGTCAGTGTCCAACAAATGCTGATATATTTTCTTGTGCTAAGGGGAAATTATGGCAAAAAAGTCATTTGTGAGTGTTCACGTAATATCGAAGCCTCAGATGATGGTCGCAAAGTTTACCATAAATTAAAGACCGTTGAACATGATACAAGTAAATATGTTTATTTTGCATCAATTTGATATTTAAATAAAATTATTATATTTATATTTCAACAATATTTTCAACGATAGATTATATACAACCATTAACTGCTCTAATAAATACAAATTTAGACGCAGATGTGCCACCAGGAAGTCCAAATACAAAATTGGAATTCAAAGAAGTGTGCACTCAAGTACTGCAGACCTTACATAGTATGGGTAAGAAGTTCAACATTTAAATAATGACGACGAATTAGAAAAACACAATTAAGTAATTATATTTTCTTACAGCGACTAACATATCTTACACTCCTGTTGTACTTAATACTGTAGTTGAAAACAAAAATGCTTTCATTCCTTACTATAAACCTCATGCAGTAGACCCCGGTAAGTGTGACGATTTGTTGAATCTAATGAGTGTATCCCTTTTTCATAAAAATCAAAAGATATTTTTTAGATTCTTTGAAATTGGAAGACAATTTAAATAAACAAGAAAACAATTCAGTCCAATTATCGGCTTCAGTAGATAACTCAAAAAATACGCTACAAGATTATGGTAAATCTGCAACGTATGGTAATTAATGTTCTCATTATTCAAAATCCACAATAACATCCAACCATCTTCTTTATTTTGATTTTAATTGTTTTTTTTTTCATTTCATAATTGGTACGAGTAACATGTCAAAAAGAATTTTCATTAATTTATAAGCACTGACATTTCACGTCTTGTTCAACGGATTTTATTCATTCATTCATTACTTTGCATTAGTATTACAGCTATGTATATACAGCGAGTATTTTATTTTAACACTGCTTTGATAATTTGCTTTATCAATCATTGCGTTTTATGTGCATCCTCAGTTTGTAAGGTAGGTAATCAGAAAATATATTTTACTGCAAAATCTGAACACGATATAAAATCTAACTTAAAGCTCGATCGTGCTTTGTTCCTGATATATGAATACAACAATATTTATTTCTTTATGTTTGTGTCTGGTTATGTCTAGCGTGTCCTGTGTGAAGGCTGATCCAATTTTGGATAAAACTCAACAAGTGGAGGGTGATCTTCTTTTTTAAAAAAATCCAAATTCAAGGCTTCATCATCACAGTTGTTTTTTCACTTACAGATAAAAATTTACCTCAAAGCGATTTATCGACGGAAACAAAACCAATACATCTCACATGCACTGGTAATAAATTATTTTCAATTGCGAATTTATAGTAATAATGTTTTGAGGTGGTTCTACTGGTTCTCCCTCTGTTTCTCTGATAATCAGTATTATTAATACTTTACATAATATTGTTTTATTTTTTAGATGCCAAGATTACTTCTATTTCTTCTGCACAAATGATACCAGTTTCCGTGGTCACGTCTCCTACTAAACTTCATACTGTTGGTTTGTAGTTTTCAAATACATTCAAATCAAGCAAAAACTTAACCAAAATGCAGCATATTTGTACAAATGAAATTTGGGTTTCAGGAATTTCAAGTTGTACAGTTTCAGCTTCCTCAAAAAGTTGCCAATACGAATCCGAGCCGTCAATAAACTTCTCTTGTGACATCACAAAATTGCAAGCAAAAGGTAGAAGTTTGCATATTATTAAAAATATTACAGAAGGTTTTTTAATATGGTATTTCAATATTTGCAATCGAATCCAAAATTGTAGGTTGAATAAGAATGATACCTTAGACTACATCCTAGTATTAAGCATAATCGTGTTAAAGATAGCCCACTGACGTACCTACCTCAATTTTTTTTTCCGCTATAGGCATTTTGCGTTTATTATATTATACGAACATTTAGGTTCCGGCTGAAAAGAAATAATCTGACTGAACATGTCGTAAAGCGTCATGATTATGCTACGACACTGGTATATTTCAGGATGGCTAGTTTAATAGCATAAATAAGACTTACGTATATTATCTCCTACTTTAAAAAGTTACAAACGATGAAAACTGAGAACGCATTTGGAGTTCATGCCAACCTTATCGGTTCTTCGTCCTGCCGAACAACGAACGAGGCTCTTGATATCAGCTTACGAGAATCGGTCTGAAACCAACGTTCGAAACCAGTCTCTACTCATCTCAGAACCACTCCTGTGAGGACTGGTCCAGCAGAACACTGTACTAAAAAGCGACTTGTACAGTCATACGTTCATTGCCAGCCCGAAAAGCCCTACCTGACTGGCAGAGGAATAAACGTCTGATATTATAGAAATAACGAATTACTTATATTTTGTCGCTAGGCAAAATTAAACTCTTGTTTGGGGTGATAAAGTCGACATTTTTTGTAGCACCAGGAAACTTTTTGCATAACGATGTACAATACAATTTCATTACAATGCTTGCTATAGATAACGATTTACTCCAGGCGATATAAGCAATTGTTATTTCTGCTTTGCACGGATAGTCACATCCATGACAAGATTATTTATTTCCTTCTTTATTTTTATAATAAATTTTGTTGTTTACAGTTTAAGTCCAATAACAGTGTTGCGTTAAAATACAAAAAAAGCGGAAACTTTGACTGATATGAAATAATGATGATGAAAGACAAAAGAATATCTGCCAAACTGTCCAGCAGTTAAACGCCAGAAGTTGAAAATTAATTTAAAAATCTGTAAAATATACTATATTTTAGATTAAAAGGAATTGACTGAGTACATCCTAATCCTCCTCTATCTAGGTGGTGTTTCTTTCACAGATGTTAACTTCATTTTATTTTATTGACCGTAATAATATCAAATTTTCGTTTTAATAGCTACCTACTGTGTTTCTTTATAACCTACTCTTGCTATGTTTATTTTGTACATCCCTTTATAAAGTATATCAATAAAGGTTTTCTGATTTTTAATACAGTAAACCTTACATATTAATTATTGTTTTTATTATATTTTAACGTCTCTATAAAATATATTATCTACATTTCATCATCAGCTCATTAACCGTCCCCACCGAGGGGCACGATCCTTCCCGTATAGGGTGATTAGGCCTTAGTCGTCCACGCGGGTCCAATGCGGATTGGTCGACTTCACACACAACCTTCAAAATTCAATCTACATTTACGTTTGTTAAATTTTGGTTTCAGAGTTTATAAGGGAGATGAAATCAACAGCATCCCTAAATGGTATAAGCGAGGATAAAACTATTGGTATGTCTGTTTTTGTTTCATTGGTGCGTAAATCGCCATCTAGCCACAAACAAAGCAACATAGCCTGTAATATGTATACTAAACAACGGATAAACATACGTATATACTTTCGGTTGTAAATACATACATAGAAAACACCTAGACCAGTACTACTTACTGTGTGTTTTAACAGAAACTTTCTGCCCCACACCACAAAATTGTGGAATGAGTTGCTGCATGCGGTTTTTCCGGCCAGATACGACCTGCAAACCTTTAAGAAAGAGCATAGTCTTGGTTAAAATGCCGGCAACGCATCTTAAAGCCCTTTTGGTGTGTAAATGTCCATGGCGGCAGTATGCACTTTCCATCTGGTGATCTGTCAGCTAATTTTCCCCCTATACAATAAAAAAAACCAATACCAACAAACATGTTCATGTACACAAATGTTTGTACCGCGGATCGAACCCGGAACCCTTGGTGCAATAGCCGTTCAACCATTACACCACATAGGTCGTCAATATAGATGCATAATATAGGAATATATTGTGAAAGTAGGTTATATAGAGTGGTTCAAGATAATAACAATTTTTTAGGCTCTCCTTGTGGAAGTGAAATCCAAGATAAACAATACGCTACATGTCATAGTGACAGTACGAGATACTTTGTACCTTTTAATGCGTCTTTTAATGAATCTTTTTGAAGGTCAACATTTAAATTAATCATTTTATGTCATTAATATATCAATAAATCTACGTGTGTGTCAAGCGTTTCGGACATTTATTTTTTGGTTATTAGTAAATTTAGTTTATTGTTTATCTACTCAGCCGAATTATTTTAATTTTTATATTAATTCAGGTCCTGGTGGCAGATGCGACAAAGTTATTGTAGATAAATCTTCTTCAACCACTATCGAAAGCCATTTAGGTATTTCCCTTTATATTTTAAAAAAACATTGGCAGAATTCGAGAAACTATTGAAAAAAGTCACTAGATTACAATTTATTTTTACTTGCTTCAATTGTTTTTATTTCATTATCAGATGTGACGTCGGAAGATGCTTCCAATAATAAATTCACAAATATTTTCAACACAACAAATGAAAAATCTGTTTATGCAGTAACATCAATTACCAGAAAAACGTCGTTTGGTGTCGGCACAATGACTGCAATTAAAAAGTAAAATATTTTGTGTTTTCGTTGACATAGACTTCGAGAATCTTAACTGCTTAACAATTTTAAAAGAATCGTATATATTCGATTTGATATCATGCCTGTATTCTGCATCACTAAAAAAACTAAATTGGTTAAAGTCAAAATGCTAAGTCACATGAATTTGACCTATAATTATTTTTAACCCAACAGATCAAAAGTCAGCATATGCTGTGACCTCAAATAAGAACATTTCATTTGGTGTAGATACGAGTGATCTGCAAGTTGAAGGTACAGTTTTTTCTACATTTTTCCATATTGAAGCATACTCAATAACTTCAAATATGAGATCATTTTGCGTGACTTTTTAGTCGTCGGTATATAGGATGGAAACAGGTTAATATTTTGCAAGGTTTGCATTGAAATTATTCCTTTCTTTTACTTAACAGATCATATTTCTGCGGTTCTTATGAAATCTACTAATAAAACATCTTTTTGGAGGATAATTGTGATCTAAGTTTAAAGATAATTTTATTTCTCATTCAAGACATAAATGTCACTTACATGAGAATAGATTTAACATTGTTTATTTTTTCAAGGCGCCGCTTCGTGTCGGACAAATCACTATTTCACTTATGAAAACTTCACCACTTCACATTAATGTTCTATGCTATGTTATTGTGTTCAATACATTTTTGGAAAGGTTTGCTTTAAACGACTTCACACATTGATGATCTAGAAATTGTTGTTGTTGAAAATGTTTAGTAAAAATTCCACTGAGAAGAATCCAGCAAAACTTAGTAGTTACTCTTTTCAAAAAAAATCCGTACTGTATCAAAGAGCTGTCATGTCTCCCAACAATTTTTGAACATTCAGTAGGTGTCAACAATTAACAACCAAAAAAAACATTTAACATTTAAGGTTAACAATTAACTGCAAACAATTAAAACATAGTTTCGGATAAATAAAATTATTATATTGTAACTATCCTTAATTTATAATTGTCAACAATAAGGTCATTCCGTTGAGCGAACTTTCCAGGATTCACGAGTAGTAAACTCGTTTCAGTGAGCACAGATACGAGAAATGAAACTGAAAAAAATCTATCGGCCAATCGTCACCAGAAATATTAGAGTACAACCTGTTAGGAAATCTACCATAGATACTTGGGTACAATATAGTCATTTGCTCGAAAACAGTGGTAAGTATTATCCTTTTAATTATTATCCTTTTATTATTATCCCTTTCGCAGAGCATAGGACTTCCTTAATTTTGCGCCAGATATCCTGGTACTCCGTTTTTCTCATCCAGGCTCTCACCGGTGGAGACCTTTTGCAAGCCTTCGGTCCATCGGGCCGGGGGGCGTTTGAATTATTATAAGGACTCACCACACCTTTCTTCTCACAGGAAGGCCATACTGGTCCACAATGGAACGTTTTAGTTTTTGATTGTTTGACAATGACAATGTTGGCAACAATATTTTTAATAAAATTAGCAATATACTTATCATAATACTGATAGAGAGGCACTTTGTAAAAAGCAAGACAAAGCCAATATACCGCATTTCACAGATGTTGGAATATACAGCTTTGGTAATGAGTTCGTCGCTATTCCAGGCTATTGTCAGCTTCCCTCTCAGTCTCTAACAATACCTTTTAGGTGAAATCAAGTTATGATGATCTTCTAATAGATCAAATTCACAATATTAAAATTCAAAGGTCCTTATAATTATGATTGAAATGCGAAATAAAAGCACTGTACTAATGAGTTTGCGTATTTGCAAATTCATATTGATATTTGATTCGAGTTTGGTTTATTCGTCAAAGTACTTAATTTGTATTTGATTGCTTATTACTATTTGTTCAGTCGCCTGGATATATTTAGTCTGCGATTTCAAATGTCATTGAATAAACGCTCGTAAACATTATTGTATTATGAAGTGGCTTGTATGTTAACTTTCCTAATCTACTCCCGTTTTCAATATAAAATTCTGAGAATTTTATATTACGAAAATGGAAATATTTTTGCTTCGTACCAAAATATCATAACGTCAAATATATCTTAAATTTTAATATAATTATTATAATATTGGATCTAATAAAAGAAATTATCTTCAAAAAAATGTTGATTCTATATTTATTTCTTATTTTTTGTATTTGTGAAATAATATTTTCGGTATTGTGCATTTCCTTTCCAAAACTTGAGTTTACAGTTTTAGAATTTAGAAGCATATTACAATTTTGCTTTATAGATGTGGCGTCATTTAGATCAAACCCTTGACCAAAAACACTACGAGCAGCTGAAATTTCTGAAATTGCAGCTTGTGACCCTTATGATACAGACGTAGGGATCCATGAAACCAAGAATAATCTTCATAATTCTTCCTTGATAAATAAAAAAAACAGTTTCATTTTTTGTAAGCACATTTTGACATAAATCATTTACCGACAGAAGTACTTTCTCTGCGTTCAGCAAAAATTGGTTTGAGCAAGCTGATCACAACTCGCACTTTAAATGAGACATTTAATGATATAGGTAAGATTTTTCTTTATATTATATTTTTGTTTCATGATGGAAAATACTTCACTCAAAGTCAAAATGATACGCAAATGTAGTTAGAAATTCTGGGGTTTTATGAAAAACATCCCACCCCCTAAATCGAATACACATAAAATACACACAGAGCAAACACCTGTAAAATTAAATAAATAATATAATAATAATAAATAAATATCCACTGACATTCACACAGCGCCATTTAGCCCCAAGTTAAGCGTGAAGCCTGTATTATGGGTACTAACCAACGGATAAACATACTTTTTGTAAATACATACATATTATACATAGAAAACACCCAGACCATTACAAACAGACATGTTCATGCACACAATTGTTTGTACTGCCCGAAGATCGAACCCGGAACCCTTGGTGTTGCAGTCGACCACTCAACCGCGACACCATATGGGTCGTCAAAAAACAATTAATAACAAAAAGCAATTTATAACCACATGATCGACTCTATCCTATCAAAGTTGGCTAATTTGAATAAAGATTTTAAGGATATAAATCACTTTTCAGAAACTGAACCAATTCTATATCCTGCGTCTTTTTATAAGACCGTAGCTGTGATGACATCTGGGCCGTTTGATGAAGCATCCAACACACCTTCTCTGGGTAAAGGTGAGGAAGAGATATATTTTCGGCAATTGTTTATGATTACCACAATATAAACATTGTTGTTAGGATTTCATATTTTTCTGCCAACTAGACAAGCTTCGCTATAGATAAACTGTTACACGCAATTACACGATCCATTTTCAATGATTGAGTGTCCCTCTCAGTGAATTTTTTCTTCGCAAAGTCATCACCAGTGACCAGATACTGATGTGTAATTTTTAGATAAAATAAAATAAAATATTGCAGGTTAAGGTATTTGTAGGTACATTTTATGAAGAAGCGAAAAGGATACTAACTTTTTGTGTCTTTATAAAATTTACCTTTTGACATTGGTCTTTTAATTTCAGGTCGACAGATGTGTGCTTGTGCCCAAGTTGGTTGCGACATGCAGACTAACACGCTATCCGATATTAAGTTAAAGGAAGGTAATAATTATATAATAATTGTCTTCGAGTTCAGCAATAGTTCAGTAATTATTTTGTAAATAACTTCAAGGCTCTTTGCTTAATTTATTTGTTTTCGTATTCAATTAAAAAAACTAATCTTATACAAAATATTAAAGATGATTATTTTTCAGATATGGAATGCTCAACTCAAGTCTTTTTTAATCAATGGTGTAACTATTTAGACAAGGCAACATATAGCAATTTAGATGGCTACGCTATCAATCAGGTTTCAAATATAAGCACAAAAAGTAAGTATAAGTTTGCTAAATTTATTTTGATCCCATTTTCATTCTAGTTCTGCCCGTCACCAAAAGTTCCGCGTTCAATCCCCAAGCAACATACAATTTGTGTGCATGTAAATCTTTGTTGATCTAGTGTTCTTTTTTTGTTTCCAATAAAGCATACAATTTATCCTATCGTTCCCTTTATTAGTCAGACATCTAGTGCAATAATTACGAAGAAGTAAAGTCATCATAATCGCTGGACTCTCTGTCAAATTGGCTTGGCTTCCAGAAATGTTGGTAATAATTCTTAAATGTATAGAAATATTGCACATTCCAGAGGAACGGACAGTAACAGAACAATTAACAACTCTCTCACGGCTCATTGCCCAAGTTAAATCAGGTTCGGAAATTGCTTTCAATTCCATTCCGCCCATTACTAGCACGATCCTCTCTAGTAATTTGGACGCCGAGAAATGGATCAAGGGATGCACTACCAGCGAAAAAAGGTACTAATCTTTTTAAGCCTTTATTGAAAAAGAAAGAAAGAAAAATCATTTATTGATCGTACATCAAACAAATTAGACAAAAAAGTAGTACGTAATAATTTTAGAACAAATAAAAGAGCAACAATTTTATACTATACAAACACAGAACGATAGGAAATAGACAAAAGGAAGTTTTCTTTCTCTTCACATAGCTATAGCACACACTTTCCCGCCAACAACCATGAATGACGGTTTACAAATGATACTCACTGGCGTAAGATAAATAATTTGTTTACGATTGGTTGTTGTTGATTGTTTTCACCGCATCATCAATATTTTTTGCTTATAATATTTTTCCATGGTTAAATCTTTGAAGATTAAAACAATATTAACAATCTTAAGCCAAAAAACCTAATTTACTTCACCTAGTTTTAGAATTTGCATTGAAGAAAAAGTAGTTCCTAACAAAGCAATATATTCTGGAATTCGGTTTGGCTTCTAGCCTAAAACGAGTTACCGCAAGTCTACTGATCACCGGATAATGTAAAAACTTTGTAGATAATTTGTAGTAACATATGCTCTGAAGAGCTTAATCTTGCCATGACGCTTGCAGAGTTACAAAAAAGATCAATTTTCATCATCAAAAGTGTTCAATATTTCTGATATTTTCATAAGGTTATTATGACTAGTAAATATTTAAACATCAATTAAACGCTTAGTTCACCAAGTCAAATAGATTAGAAAAAATGATTCAATAGGTATATGTGGTTATGAAGTTAAAACGAATGGATATTGATTGAGAACCATTACTCGTACATTAATAAATTTACCATTTTGAGCCGAGCCCTTTTACCCATTTTATAAAACGATTTGAATCCATTACTTACCATTACTATTGTAAATTATTATTTTCTTTTTGAGTATTTATCATTTATTCGCTTAAATGTAACGAAATGGTTGTGAATATATTGATGAGAAGAACCTTTATACGTCATATTTTTAACAGTGTGCAGTAAAACACTATTCAGAACGATATATTAGTATTTGTATGAATAACATTGTCACTTTTTTCTATCAATTCCAATTCTAATACTTCAATCCTAATTTTGATCTTAATCATCTCTGTTAAGTTATGAAGCCTGTAATGGTTCTTTATTAATCCATTAAAATGTTCAATATTCAAATGCGCTTTGAGATTGCACATGTAAATATTAAAATTATTGTAATAATTTTATCTGCATTATATATATTTTATACAATCCACTGCTGAATTATGTATTACTCAATACTCATTTTTGTAGAGATTTGTACCTTTGCCCGGCGCATTGGTTGGCGATGTTGGCTTCTCATTGATTGCCCAATATTTTTTACAGATTACCAATCAAAAATATTGGATATAAGGCCGACTACACTTCAAACAGTAAAACAAGCCACTGTATCAATTGCAAATTCAAAGAAATCTTCAAAACTGTCTGAAATATGCTCTTTGAAATCCAGCTCAAAACCAATGCCTAAGCATAGTTTTCATTGCGACCTAAATTCTGGTTTGTTTTGCTTTAATTTTAAAGTTATTTATTTAACTTTATATCTATCAATATTGTTTATTAAGTATATCTAAACTTTCTTCATTTATAAGGTTCCAATCAGCCTATACCTCTTATAACAGATGATAGTCTTGCTGATGTACTACCTATAAGTTCAGTTACTACCAAGAATCAGCCTTCATCTGAAATAAAAAAAATGGTGGACAAAGTTACATCAGGTATAATTTCATATTCAACTAGAGATGGGTCAATATTGAATCCAGTGTTTGAATAGAAAAGAGATTTTTTTTGTTTCAGACAGAATATTACCGAAACCACAAAAAGAATATATTCTACAAACTTGTCGTGATATTTCTGATGCAGGTATGAGATGTTAGGATATCAGAGAATTTGCGTTGAACAACTTGTTATAGACTTCGTCATAAGTTCTATAAAAAAATTTCAAAGAAATATTTATTTGATAATGATTCCAAAAGTCACCTCGATCAATTTTTTCCCTAGCAATCCAACAATCATCAAAGCCCGGTTCCAAATTCAGCATAACATTCAAATTGGACAAAAAATTACGCACAAATTGTGCTATAACTATATCCATAAAGAACTCCAGAAAGTTTCAATAGGTAGGATTTGTCAACTAATCTAAGCTTTTGTATTGACTAGATCCTTAACCTTTGAAGTGGGATTCTGGGTTAAAATTTATTAAAATTGTTTCCAACAGCAACCCTGGCTGCGGATACAAAAACGTATTGTGTAAAATCTGCAAGTGCTCTTACGTCTAGATGTGTTTTGCCTATACCATCGATTTGTAGTCAAAGCTACAAAGGATCTACTGGTCAGTAAAACAACTTATACGCTTATATGTGAAGTTTAAACTTTAACGGTCTTATAAATTAATTTAATATCACTTACTTAATGAATATGTTTCTTTTATTTAAATTGTTATTTTAGATTGTTTGTTCGTATACGATAAACCTCGATGTGAAGTACACAAACCTCGAGTGAATACCTCAATCCAAATGTCACACTGCCATATGATTGATAAGGGTGAGTAATCTATTAATAGATTGATATTACTATGGAGCGTTGGTGGCTCACTGGTGTGAAGTGTTGCCTTCTGATCTGGGTGCAGGTTGAAATCCCGCCACGTACCAATGTCTTTTCGAATTTCTGAAAGCATATGTCCGTTTATCTAACGCTCTTACGGTGAAGGAAAACATCGTGAGGGAACCTGCGCACACCTGCAAAAAGATTCAAGTTTGTACGTGAAGTAACCTTTCCGTACTGGGCCCGCGTGTACGTCTAAGGCATATACACCCGCGTACGGGTAGGCTCGTGCCCCTCGGTGGGGATGTATAATGAGCTGAGATGATGATTACTAAAGTATATTAAAATAATGTTTAGGTACTTCTACAGAAAAACGACGAAACAAAGAACATGCAATAGATCAACAAGACGTCGGTGTGTATTCTTGTTTGAGGGTCCCGTCGTGTGAACACAGAAAAACAGAAAACACGGTTACAAAGAAGGTTCAGCCTCCAAAAGGTTACATTGCTTCATTATATAGTTATGTTATAAAATTTAGGTTCTTTGTATGTTTGGTAATTCGTAATTAGGAAATCTAAAAACAATGTCTCAAGATTTTTAAATAACAAGTATTATTCTTACAAAAGTGTATTGATATTCAATGCTTGCATTAGAAAATGCGTCAGCAAAAAGGGATATAAGCAATAAATGACAAAATCCGCATCAATAATATAGATATATATTTGGCTGTACTCAGTTATGATCCTGATTCCCTTTCCGAGTGATGTTTTACTTGCAGAATCCCTTAATATTTATCTTTATGGTAATAAATAAATATTAATCAAGAAAATGCCTTATCCGAAGTTGTTTTCTGATAAACAATGTTTTTCATATCGCTAAAAATTTTGCTCGTCAGATAACGGCGTTTTAGCTAGTGGACGTCAGACATAGTCTCCATAAGTTTGTCACCATAAAGTCGGTACACTGTGCACTGCCTTTACTTCCATAAGTGTAATGTCACATTGTGTACGCGGCCTTATATTTTCTTTTTTATTTTAGTGTACAAAGCGCGGTACGATTCTACGAATATAGGAGCAAAGGAAACGAAAATTCGATCCGTCGGCAACAAGGTGGATTGTGTATCTGATATAAGTTAGTTTATTTTCCTTGTTGGTAAATTGAATATATTTGGCATGAACGCTATACTCGTACATAGTGGCTTGGATTTACGAAAATACCAGTCTTCACAGAAAACTAGTAAAGGAGCACTGATTTCACTGTTTTAAACGTATGAGGAATTAGATTTACAAAGACAGTGTCAGTTTACACATTTTTTCTGGCGACGTACCTCATCTACAGCTAATATTTTTGTTTTTGTACTGGGTCTTTAAATTAAAAAAAAAACAGTAAAAAATTCCAGTGGCAAACTGCACTGGAATTTTTTATTGTTTAGCTGATTGCAAATAAATTTAGGTGAAGGAAAACATCGTGAGGGGTTTCCTCACGATGTTTTCCTTCACCTAAATTTACTCACGCCTTTTTTCATGCACGCCTGCGAAGAGATTCGAAGGTTGTGTGTGAAGTCGTCCAATCCGCACTGGGCCCGCGTGGACGACTAAGGCCTAATCACCCTATTCGGGTAGGCTCGTGCCCCTCGGTGGGAACTTTTAATGAGTCAGTTAGCTTTGCAGTTAAAAAAATGCAATGTAATACGAAAATATAAGTAAGATAATGTAATTTTTCTGATTTTTTTTTTCCTATTTCATTATTCTTTAATTGATATTGTCTTTATCGTAAATAATGTTTAACACAGTAATCGTAACAATTTTTCAAAGCATATCAATAATGTGTTTATAAACTTTTAACATCCGTGTAAACAAATGAATCAATAAATATCCAACTAGGCTGTTGGCTAATGGTAATTACTAACCATGATAATATGTGTAGGTATACCTATGTATTTTGCGCTTTGGAATTTTGATAGCAATGTCACAACGCACGAAATATTACAATTACAAGCTTCGCATTCAAAGCGAAAACTTTACTTTCAAATAAATACAACTATCATCTATATTTCGATACAGTCAAATCAATCAAGCAAATTGTAGTAAATGTAACGAGTCGGAAATGAAAATACTTTTTCAACTTATTTCAAATTACATATTGATCAAGCAACATATAATTTTCACGGAGTAATACCAAAACGGATTATTGAAACTGTCGCTATGTTGTAGCTTTAAGTGTATATTTCGGCAATTTTCCATATAATATGTTAACAGCCTTAATGTTTGTAAATAGCAATTGATCTCGCCACAATAAAAAAGATAGCGATGCGGTGATTGTTGCCGATTTATATAAACTTTTTACGAAGTTAATAGATAAATAATTAGTAAAGAGCATACAAATTGTCTTTTTAGACCCGAATTGACTTGTTATTTTCCAATCAGAAATGTTAAAAATATGCTTATTAGTTTTTGTATGCGCTCTAAGGTGTGTTTTTTATGTAACGATGTGAACAGGACGTTCACCTGATGGTTAGTGATAAGCCTGACCATGACAGAGCGGCATTGAAGAAGACCAGCAACTGATACACAATTATTCTCCATCAACGCCGCACTGCAACCGTCACCCGAGACAACAGATATTAGGTCTGTTATATCTGGAAATTTCAGTAGGGTATGCGTTTGCGTTTTTTGTTTACTGTACTGGTAACTTAAGTCTAACTAAGCTAAATTATTGCCAAACACATTGTACACAACACCTAACCACGAACGTACAAAAAAAATCATTTGGTCCTTTTTAGCAGCCGACAGTGCGCATACATACAACTCCCTCATCCGTCCATAGAAGGTTCCACGGAGACCTGCTCCAACTGCCACGCCACGGCGGCCAGGGTGCTCGAGGTTCCCTCCTATAACGGACCAAGTAAGTTTTATTATCATCTATCGTATGTCGTATTAAAAGAGCGTCGGTGGCTCAATGACTATTGGGCTGAGGTTCAAATCCCGCCACGTACCAAATTATATGTACGTTATTCGACGCTCTTACGGTAAAGGAAAACTTCACAAGGAAACCTGCGCACGCCTGCGAAGAAATTCAAAGGTGCGTGAAGTCGTCCAACCCGCACTGGGCCCGCGTGGAGACTAAGGCCTAATCACCCTATACGGGTAGGCTCGTGCCCCTCGGTGAGGACGTTATACTGGAGCGAGCTATGCTCGGAGTCTCTCTTAAAGATAAAATCAGAAATGTTGTTATCCGCAAGTGAACCAAAGTTACCGACATAATTCGCCGGATCAGCAAGTTGGAGTGGCAGTGGGCTGGTCACGTATGTCGCAGAACCGATGGCTGTTGGACCAGACGAGTTCTGGAGTGGAGACCGCATCCGCGGCAAGCGCAGCGTCCTAAGGCCCGACGGACCGACGACTTGCAAAAGGTCGCTGAATGAGAAAAACGGAGGACCGGAATAGCTGGCGCAAAATGGGGGAGACCTATGTCCAGCAGTGGATTGCAATAGGTGGTCGTGGAACGCTCGTACTGTAAAAGCACTTTGTGTAATTTGGTCCATTTTCGTAAGGACAATTACATGAAATCACCTGATTTTCGGAATGCTTATCTCGTGTTAGGGAATCAGTCCCGACCGACGTTGCGGTATTTTCATAAATTATAATGTATATAAAGACCAATTCATATCCCATAAAAGCTCTTGAAATCAGTGTTATTCCGATTTTTCATTAATTTGATTATAACTACTTAACAATTTACCATTACATAGAATTTACTTACTACATATATACCGAATGTTATAATCAACTCTCAGATATCAGATCGTTTTTAGCAGGAACGAGTACCTACTTAGACTGTTATAAGAAGAAGTAAAGTAGGTATATGCCTTAAAGTCGCACATTAATTAGATATTACAATGAGCAGAAAAGATCCCATAAGTTATTGAATCTAAGTAATCTAAGTCTTCTCTTTCTTTGGAGAATTTAGTATTTTTTATTTGTGACGAGTATTTTAATGACCTATCCCATGCTTTCCAAAGGGGATTGGCGATTAAAAAAATCCGTATTTATGTCAACATATCGGTGCAAGAACAGAAATAAGTCGAATTCCGACCTCTAGTAATGTAATGAGCCGGCGCCACACAGCAAATAAATAGATACTTATGATATGATTTTTGGTTGGTTTGATTATAAGTATTCCTGTCCAATAGAGCGGAAAATGGAAAACACGTGTACCGTATTTATAGAGCTGTGTTTGTGCGTACTGTATGGTAGTTTAAATAATTTAGTAACAATGTCTACGCTCGTGTATAGGTAAATTACTTTGAGAAAGGTTTTAATATCGATTAAAATATCAATATATTGTGGCTTAGGCACATCGGTGTAGGTTCGAATATTTTGATATTTTATTCTCATTAAAGCATTTCTTATGTTACAAAGTGAACAGGACGATCGGGAGGCTCACTTGATGGTAAGTGATACTCCTGACCATGAGTGAGCGGCATGAAAAAGACCAACAACTGATAAACATTTATTATTCTCCATCAACGCCGCAATGTGCCCGTCACCCGAGACAACAGATGTAAGGTCTCTTGGACCCGGTAATTTCACTAGCTTTATAGAGACTCGTAGCGGCTTGGGCGGTTGACGATCGTCCAAGTGAAGCAGAAAAAAAGCGCACAAAATTGTCATAGTCAGCCACCAATCCGCATTGAGCTCGCGTCGTGGGGTTATTCCGTATTTTTAAGAAAAGGCTTTTATGTTTTTCACAGTCTTATTTACGTACGAGTTTGATATGTAAGAAAGTTGGTAGGTATACAAAGCAATATCTACTGAATGTCACACGGCGCCATCTAGTCCCAAACTAAGCATTTTTAGCCTGTAGTACGGGTACTAAATAATGGATAAACATAAATATATAAGTATTTTTTTTGTAAATAAATACATATTATCCGCTATAGCGCTAATACTCTTATTAGTGCATGTTGTGTATGCCTATAATTGATTATGGCAATAGTGATCTAGTGTATGTTTTTGCTTTGAAAGTGTGATTGTACATAAACGTTGGTAAACCTATTAAATAAAACAAAATTATGCACTGAAACATCTAGACCAATACAAACAGAGGTGGTCATTCATGCAATTGTTTGTACTTCCCGGGGATCGAACCCGGAACTGCCGGTGAAGTAGCCGAAGTTAACAACCATTTGACCAAATGGTTTGTCAAAGGTATCCATTTTTGTGGAGCCATTTACAATATTGATTGTTGTTTCAGGTGATGTACTCGAAGAATGTGTCAAAACACAGTTGGCCGGCTCTTGTCGCTACTATAGCAACTTGCTGACAAAACAATTTGAACGTGTTAAAAACAAAGGTTAGGCTGATTCTGTCTTAAGTGCCTATAAAATTTTTAAATTATGTTAGTCTTAAGATGGCTAAAGTTACCGCCATAGATGGATAAATTTCGTTAACAAATAAGTAACTTCGGCATACTGCCACTTCAACTTTCCTGTGACTTGGAAAGCGTATGCGCCCTGAGCGTGTGGAGTTTGAATGAGGAAAGCGAAGGACCGAAATATCTGGCGAAAAATAGGGGAGTTCTTAGTTCAGCTGGAATCGCCTTTGTAAAAAGAAAGAGAATATTATTCATACGTTATTTTTTTAACAATAAGTCATCAATGGTATGCTAAAGCTTGGGGACTTACTAGATTATGAAGTTTGGTCCTCAAATGAATTTTTTTATGGTGGAGAAAAGATGTTACTATAATATAAAATTAAATACAATAATTCAGCGCGTGTCTACACGGGCGGATCAGGCATTCATAGCATACAACATGTTGCTTTTCTAATGACCATTAGTATTTTAAAATAGGTAAATAGGGGCAAACATCTAAAAGGTTTTAACGTCAGACAATAAAGGGGAATGTTGATTGAACTTAAAAAAGCTCTTGAAATCGTATCCCCTTTCAGTGACAAGACATCTAGCGCCACCTACCGAGCAATGTTTGTACTTCACGACAGTTCCGAAGCTTTTATACACGGAGGCGTGCACTATGAAGCCGAGTGCTCGCAAGGACCTTGGATGTCAGACTACTAGAAACAATCTTCATAAATTAAGATACACCAGGCCGATGTCCTGTTGCACTTTGTCGCCAAGCCTCACGAACATTTGCGACAGCGCGGATAGAGACCATCTCAAGTCTGTGTATTACATGCTATCAGCAATAGAAGGCAGGATACGACGGTTGAAGAGAAACATGCCTAGTTAAGTAAACAAAAGTAATGTCTGCAGTTAGACAAATTTGAAAACGCTATAGGGAAAAAAATGATTGAATACTGACGGTTAAAGAGAAACATGTCCAATTAAATCAGCTAATGTTTGCAGAAACTTATATAAGTTTAAAAACGCAATTGGAAAGAAACATTACACAGAAGAAAAAAAATTCAAAATTGTTTTTCAAATGGACCTTTAAAATTTAAATATTTATAAATTGAAATTTGTAAATTTTCAAATATTTTAGCAGACTAACCAACGTTTTAGCTAATCTTTTCAGTAAATTTGTCGTTAAAATGTGTATTATCATTGTAGTGTTTACAGACTTTACCTACTTATTTCCAATTATACTAGATCAGTTATGTAAATGTAAAGTAAAATGTTTCAAGTCAATACCTAAATCTTGTGCAAATCCCGTCAATTTATGTTCGTGAAATAAAATGTTAATTCTTTTACTCTATATATTTTAGTTTTATTTTAAATAAAATATATATGTATACTTAAATAAGATAGATATATGTGTATGTATACATTGTTTAGTTCCCATAGTATAAGAACCGATGCTAAGGAAAACTACCTCCCGAACCAGTGGTAGCTTCATTTGACATTCATAAGTGTTCTTTAAGGACCTAAACTGAATAAACACTTTTCATTTTCATTTTCAATAAACTGTCTAGATGTACCTTCAGTAACATTCAAAGTGTCCGCGGCTAAACTCTGCCCATTGCGTCGGTTAGGCAGAATTTACATTCAGTTTCACTTGTCATAATGACAGTAGTGTGCTTGTGCTTTTTTGATTTTGTACCCTTTTAGTGACGCGTTAAGGTCAAAATTCAAATTTAAAATTTTATTTTATAACTTATAAATATAATAATAACTAAGCGTATATGTAGTGCGGCTCGGACATTTTTTGTTTGACGTTTCTTCGTGATTGCGCATTGTTTATCTAAGGCTAGTTGGCACTGTGTGAATGTATGTAGGTAATTAATCACCGACTTCATAACAGTCATCAATATTTTTAGCCTGTTCTGTCTTATGCCCTCGGAACTGATTTTCAAAGTTGTGATTATTAAATAGCACAGACCAAAAACTGAAAAACCATAATGCGATATTATTTAAAAAAGATAAATATTTAAGATTTTCTGGATATCTTGAGCCTATAGTGTACATACATATTAATAATCATAAATACCCAATCATCAATTAATCGTAGGAATTGGCAGACAGCACACTTTTATTTGCTCTTAATTAAGTAGACTCTTGAAATGTTTGTTAGAAGGCTGAAAATTCTGACTTTTTAAAGTTCTATCTACATCGACAATAATTGCACAAAAGCACATACTCATCAAAAACTAATCGTTCGAATACAACCAACAACAACGATATAATACAAATATACAAACAAAAATTGTTAGGTTTTTAGTCATAAAATTTAATGGAGACTAATGAGTAACACACCTTACAATTTTAGTCCTCCGGACTAGTGCCCGTGTATGTTCTAAAACTTATAATAGTTATTAAGTAATTCTGTACAAATAATAAATATGTCAAATCTAAATGCTACTTGATGGTTAAAAAAATAAAAATCAATTTCAAATCGTTATAATTTATTAAGATATTATGCAGAAAATATAATTCAACCTGTATTACATTCACAATATCATTGTTAAATAAATAATCAAAGAAGGTGCAATATGGGTGCAATATACAAAAATTATAATAACACAAATAATTGAGGTACAACAGTATTTTAAAATATAAAACTATCAATGCCGGCATATTTAGATGTTATTTAAATACGATAGTATATTCAATTCTTAAAATCAATAAAGACTAGTATTTTTTTATTAATAACCTACACCCGAAAACTTATAAGTAAAATTTATTCAGAAACAATTACATCGTTAAACATAAATAAAAATTACAATTTAAAATTGTAATTGGAACGAAATGGAGTCTACACAGCGTAGTCCGAACAATCACGAAAAGTCGTGAAGTTTGTCTATAAAAAACATTATGCTGGTCCTATAAAACACATACCCACGAAAATGTATTACCATTAAAAAAGCTAGCTACAAATTATATTACAGAATCCCTGTATAGCATACATAATACCATTTATTATATACAATTAATTAATGAGATATATACAATGCCCCTCATATAATAACAAATTATAACAAATAATATATTTATAAGCCTATATGATTTACGCCAAAAAGTACATAAAAGTAGGGAGTTTTATTTCGTTGTTTCTTTGTCTTTTCACAAATCTTAAATTACTTGTGAATTATTTGCCCACAATTATCCTTCATATTTTGTTGAATAACACGTTAGAGTATCCATGCATTCCCCAGGTGTTCAAAAAAATTAAATGAATTTTCGTAAATCTACCGTGACCTTTTTTGTGCTTTAACCCTGATGGTAAGTGTTAATAAAACCAAAGTTTGCTGCCCCATTTTGAATTTAACATAATAAAATCATCTCCTTCACCTCTTTTTCATTTTACTCCTCAATCCCAACACTAATATGGTTAGAGAAAACTTATCTTTTACAAAAAACACAAAGTTATAGTAACAATGGAATGATTAGAAAATGCACATAATAACTGAATATTAGCTTGATAAATCTGATTTGTACAATAACATGTTTATGCAATAATAAAATTAAATAAACTTTTTATTGAAGATTCTTTAAACTATCTACACACAAAAAAATGTGAAATATCAAAACATCCCATGTCGCTTTGAAATATTTACAACAATCAGTCAACATAGCTTAAAATTACATCAACAAGTTTATAAAATCATGTTTCTCTATAGTATGATAGATTAAACACATCGTCTATATAACATTTTACATTCTCAATTTCTGACACGATGAAAATTAATACAACAAAGTAATTATGTGGTATACTATATACCCAAACTTGAAATATAGATAGATCATTTACCAGACTGAAAATCAATCGTAAGCACTGACAAGCCTCGGTAAATATAGCTACAAGTTAGGATATAAATGTATCGTAGGTATGCAGTATCTACACCATATATCTTTACCAACTCATTATAATTCGAAAACAATTAAAAAAATATATAAAAATCAACTCACGCTTGAAACGGAGTTTATATGGATGTACACGAACTTGAGATACCTTCACCCACCGTTTCATAATTTGATATGTAAGTAAGAACAACTCCCAGTTTACTCATATCATATCAAATATTGATCAATACGTGTTCAAACAATATTTGTATAGTTAAATTATAGTGAAAATTAAATCTAACGATTGGTGCTGTTCAAAGCAATCTCACCAATATGTGTTCACAGTCTTTATACCGTTACAGTTTACACTCCCATGACATGTAATTTAACCAAACCAAGTTACAAATCATACATTTCAGTGGTACAATTCAAATGACATTGACCTCTATTCAGTCACAACCTGCTTATGTTAAGGAATATATTCCAATACAACAAATAAGTACTAAAAAACTGTCTTTGGCACATTATCACTCACTTCTCGACCGACCGGCAGTCTTACATTCTGATTCTCAATATTCACACCTGGAAAAGACAAAAAAAATATTGTTCGTTAACAGTGGCGGGGTAAGACCTAAATTTGTCGTGGGCGAACCAGTGGTAGCTTCGTTTGACATTCATGAATGTTATATAACCCTTTCTCATAAAGTGATAATTATACAGCATAATTTGATCCTTATTGACTTAATAGAGTTGAAAACCAATTCATTACAAAAAATCTTTATGTCCGTTAAAGGGGTAAAGACCTAAACTGAATACAGACTTATTGATTCTGATTTTGAGGTTATAATGAGGGGTCATCTATAAATTACGTCACACTAATTGAATAAATTTTTGACCCTTTCCCCGTCCTTTTCACAATTGGTCACACTTGTAAGACTCCACTCTCTCGTGTTTCGTCACATATTTTGCATTTTGTAAGTTAAACATCACAAAATAGCAGATTCAAGAAACTGTATTTTACCTTTAGATAAACAAAAATTAACTAAACGCACAATCATGGATATCAATCAAATAATGTCTGGGCCGCGTTACACATACGTTGACACATGATATACTTATAACATACAGTTATTCATTACAATTTTGACCTTAAGGCGTCATTAAAAGGGTACAAAATCAAAACATGAATATAGTTCAAGGTCACTTTGACATGTAGCGTGTGATTATAAATGAAAATTTTGCTGTTTGCTGTACGCGGTAAAATTATGCCCATCGTCACAACTGACGGATGGGCATAATTTTACAGCGTACACTTTTTGAGTTAGACTGTACATCTAGTTATTGTTCATCTAAGATTTTAGATGCCCCCTTAGATTACCAATTAATTAATAAAATGTGACATCACGAAATCTTGGACCCCTCCCACCCCTTTGTCACAATATCACTTTCCCCTGCCCTCCCCCTTAACGTGTGACGTAATTTATGGATGATCCCTGATGATGATGAACATACCTCTGCCTACTTCAAGCCAGGGACCTCGGCGTGAACACGTGCACCAGCGAGTCCCACCCGCAGTCGGCCAGTTGGTGCGGCCGCAATGCGTTCCAATCCAAGCCGTACGTGAATTCCGAATGGTGCCTGATGGTCTCCAACGGCTCGCAGCCCCTTTTCAGGTCCCACAATCTGAAAAATAATTTCAATATAGTAGATGATTGAGCTTATTTCAACGCATAAGGTCATCCAATAGTTGACACCACTAATCGTTGGCGTACTTTTTATGAAAAAAAAACACACTGAAATAAACATCCACCAACATTGCACAGATGACGCTAAAATAGCTTGCCCCAAATGAAACAGTTTACTTGTAGTAAAGGCACAGATATTATGAACATAAATACAAAACACTAAACATTTTTTTGTATGTTATATACATATTATTTCCGTGTTCTTTGTGATTTTTTTAATATTTTTGTTTGTTAATTGTGATATATTAACATGTGGTTGCGTTGCGGTTCTTTCTAGTATAATTTATAATGTAAAAATATAAAGATGAGGCACCTCGTTGTAAAGTCATATGACACAGCAGCAATGACCGAAGGCGCGTGCGGTGAGAACTGAACCCTTCGAACAGCGCACTCACAACCTGAAAAATAATTTCAATATAGTAGATGACTGAGTACGTTTCAACGCATAAGGTAATCTAATATACTCGCGTGCAAGTAAATCGACTCAAGCCTCAAGTACGCATAACAAGTGATATAACTAAAAAATGCCTTATTATACCTCTATATAATGTTTTACATAATTAAAGCCTAGTAATTGAGCTTTAAAATGGTGTAAGTTGCATGAAAATCGATTCAGTAGTTTAGTAAAAAAGGTTAATGCTAATGATAATGTAAAAAATGTTGAAAATTCATACAATTTCACAGTATGGGGTTATTGTGTTTAAATGAAACAAAATGTGCGTAAGATAAAAAAAATATTCGTGTCAATATTTGGTATTCCCTCCTCTAGCTCTGATCACTGCTCTCATGCGATTCTTCATCGACCTTATCAACTTTTTAATGGATGATTGTGGTATTCGACCCCACTCTTCTACCAACGCAGTCTTGAGCTCATTGATGTTTGTCGGAGCTGGATTCCTCGCTCTAACTTTCCTTTTGAGCTCGTCCCATATGTGCTCAATGGGATTTAAATCGGGGCTGAGCGCTGGCCAATGCATAGTGTGAATTCCAACTTCGTTCAGGAAATCACGTGTGGCCCGAGCAGTGTGACATCGGGCATTGTCATGCATCAAGATGAAATTTTCCCCAATAAAGCCTTGATAAGGGACAACTTGATCCAGTAGAACATTTTCAATGTAACGATCACTGGTCAGACCTCCTCCCCGGCCTCCCCCAGGAACGAAAACAAGGTCCGTTTTGCCTTCTAAGGAAATTCCAGCCCACATCATGCAAGATCCGCCACCATATGCAACGGTTTCCACAAAGCAGCACTGTGAAAACCGTTCACCGGGACGACGGTATACCCGACCTCTCCTGTCGCTGCCATGGAGACACATCCTCGTCTCATCTGTGAACAGGACTGACTGCCATTGCTCTATGCTCCAATCCAAATGTTCTCGAGCAAAGTGAAGGCGTGCTTGACGATGAGCTGTGGTCAACTTCGGGCCTGTAGCGGGTCTTTTCGGAGTAAGGTTAGCTTCTTTCAACCTTCTTCTAACTGTCCACTGACTGACAGTCACCCCGCGAACTTGACGTAGCTCCTGCTGCACATCTACGCCGGTAAGGTGTCGATTTCGGAGAGAGGTCGAGACCAAAAACCGGTCGTCACGCTCCGAGGTGCACCGGCGTCGGCTGGTATTAGGCCTCCGAGTGAAGGCACCAGTCTCTTGAAACCTTCTGTATACTCTCGAGACAGCGGACTGACTCATATTCAAACGACGAGCGACTTCTCGCTGGTTCAACCCTTCTTGCAACAGGGCAACGACTTGAGCGGCTTCTTCAGGTGTTGTATCCATAATTTTCTTCAAATGACGGCTTTAATTTGCAGAGATGTGTTCAGGTCAACGTCTAATGAGCGACTGATAAGAAAAAAACGATTACAGGGGGTTTTATAGGGGGTTGTGTCGCGCAAGTTGTGAATAGAGCGCAGAGCAGTTTACGGGAGGTTGCGTTCAGTTGCATTCTAAGTACAAGTGTTTATTTAAATTACTGATATTATGCTACCATTTGAAAGCCTAATTACTAGGCTTTAATTATGTAAAACATTATATAGAGGTAAAATAAGTCATTTTTTAGTTATATCACTTTTTATGCGCACTTGAGGCTTGAGTCGATTTACTTGCACGCGAGTGTAGTTGACACCACTAATCGTTGGCGTACTTTTTATGAACTGTCAAAAAGGAACATTTTCATATTTTTTGCATGGGTTTAGTGTTATGTGACGTCATTTTTCACTATCATCAATTGACCTTATATTTTTTGGTTTCCGTGCATTTAAAAATACAATATTGCAAATAAACTAAAGTAATCAATGAAACGACGTATAAAATAAGGTGCGCTTTTATAAAGATAAGGTTTGGTATTTTATTGCGGATGGTGGAAACTACCGGATTTAATTAATACACTTTCATAGTTTAAATAATAAATATAAATAAATAAATATCCACTGACATTCACACAGCGCCATCTAGCCCCAAGTTAAGCGTTAAGCCTGTATTATGGGTATTAAACAACGGATAAACATACATACATAATTTTTTTTTTGTAAATACATACATATTATACATTGAAAACACCCAGACCATTACAAACAGACATGTTCATGCACACAAATGTTTGTACTGGCCGGGGATCGAACCCGGAACCCTTGGTGTTGCGGCCGACCTCTCAACCGCAACACCAAATGGGTCGTCTATGTTATCTAGTTTGTTATGTTAATTTTAATAAGTGGTGAGGACTGGGATGTTTTCTAAGTGAAATCCCATTGGTCACCTTGGGGTGTCATTTGGGAATTTTAAAAAATCCCTGGAGGAGACAAAGCTAGGGGTGACGAGCGGGAACGACCGCTTCGGAGGGCATGTTACCGGTCGGTCTCGACTACAATTCATGATTATCATTAACACAAAACAATTTGCATTAGACCCTCGTGGTGGGTTACAACCCAAAGCACCCATAGCTAGCTATGTATATTTTCATAGGTATTAATGTATTTCGTGTATTGTATTGTTTTTGTTGTCGAAAATGATTCTTTCTTTGCTCGCTTTGAACAATAATCAATAATCAAAACTAACCTTTCAGCGTGAACATAGGCGAGGTAAGTCTTCTTAAATCCCAGACCCTAATGAGGCCATCGGAACCGGCGGTCGCCAGCGCATGCGTCTCGATTTTACTCCAATCGCAGGATAACACCTACGATACCAATAGTTTGTTTATAGTTAGAGACACAGATCGAAATGAGAAACCACTTGATTATCGTATATATTATTATATGTAATAACATATAAATAAAATCGGTGTGTCTGTTTGTAATATTAAAATAACCATTTTTTCCTCATGCATGAATATACGGTACAAACGACAAACAAACCATTTTTAAAATGTTTGTCTGGTTGTCTGTTTGTTCTGGGTAATCTCAGAAACAGCTAGGCCGATTTGATCAGGGCTTTTTTTGACGGGTAGCTGATGTGATAAGGAAAAACTACTTTTATTTAAACTACTTTTAGTTTAAAAATACTTATTTTAGATAAATGAAGCAATGTATAACCGCACGGCAGCCGCGCGACGCGTCCTCTGCGCATATCTTTTAGATTATGTTTACTGCGGGAATATAATCTTATACGCGGGGAACAGCTAGTATTTATGAAACGAATAATTTATTCTCAGATTTTATTCAAACAGCGCCATCTAGTGAAAAAATTGCAACGAGTTTGAGATGACATTTATGATGAATTGAAGGACTAATATGGATACTAACTGAGAGATCTACTTAGCTACTTCTTTGTTTGGGTCAAGGGCTAGGCCCTTACGCACTTAAATACCTATCATGTAATTAAAAAGATAAAAGATCCTAAGAATAGTTTGAGTAAGTACTCAAACTATTACCCAAAACTGAGTTTATGACATAAAAGTTAATGTCATAAACTCAGTTTTATTAAAATTTCTTTATGATCCCATTTAGGGTGATCAAACTGCCCAGGCACGATTAGGCTCAACATATTTTTTTGGAAATTCCAATAAAAACTCAGGTAAAAGCAAATAAACTTCTTTAACTAGCATTTCTCTATCTGGGTAGTAGATTATTTGAAGCTGTGATATTTTGTTTCCCAAAAACTTAATTTAAAAGCAATAAATTACCCATAAAATCTTAACCCTTTGACCGCCAGACACAATAGATTTCCTATTGTGTCTGGATTACCGGCGTTCAATGGGTTAATAAGCGTTAAATATATATACCTCAGCATCATGCGCCTTGATCACGGCAGCAGGTCTTGCAGATTCAGTACAAGTCCACAATTTAAGATGGCCGTCCCCCGACACGGAGGCAAAAGTTGTCGGCGAGTGCGGTGAAAACGCCGCCGTATACACCAGCTGAGAGTGACCCGCGAACGTGCTTAGACACGCCTCCGACTCGGGGTCCCACTATAATGGTCACACAAATACATGTCAAATTAAGAAATATTTTTATTTATTTATTTTGGTTCACCAGCGTTTGTCACAAAATATGAACTTAACTATCTTACTTATAAATTTGATTTTAAATGTAACAATCATTAAAGGTAAACTCATCATGCAAAAGAAGAAAGACTTTTTAACCCTGAATTATAATATAAACTTAATAATAATAATAAAAGATTTAAAATAAGAATGAAGAATAATTTTACTTTAGTATAACCTTAAGCCATCTTCATATTAATATATACTACTACTGTGGACATCATCATAACAGAATGAAAACTGGGAAAAATCGCACAAATTATACTACATGGTATCCCCATCCATGGGATATAAACTTGATAAAAACATAATAAAAGATAGATAAAAACAGGATATGGCATGGCAAGGTCTATCGGTCCAGTCTGCTATACTAGGATGGTAGTCACACCCAACAATCCACACTGGGCCCGCATGATAGCCTTAACTCCCCATATCCATACTGTATGGGAAGCCTATCCCTACACTATATAGGCTGCACGCCACTACACAGTAAAAATTATATATTATCATCATCATCAGCTCATTAAACGTCCCCACCGAGGGGCACGAGCCTAGCCGTATAGGGTGATTAGGCCTTAGTCGTCCACGCGGGCCCAGAGCGGATTGGACGACTTCACACACAACCTTCGAATCTCTTCGCAGGCGTGCATGAAGGTTTCCTCACGATGTTTTCCTTCACCGTACAGGGTATGCACAGCTTATTTACATATGGAGTTCACGCCACTGATAGGCTAATGTTGATAATGGGCTGTTAAATTTGGGTATAAGACCTAACATCGTCTCGGGTGATGGGCGCAGAGCAGTGTTAACGGAAAATGACTAACTACTGTAAACATCCTGCACACACTGCTTCTGTCACGGTAAGACGTATCACTTACCACCAGGTGAGCGAGCTGCCCGTCCCGTTCACTTATGGCACAAAAAAGTTAATAAATAATAACTAATATCCACAGACATTCACACAGCGCCATCTAGCCCCAAGTTAAGAGTGAAACCTGTGTTATGTACTAAACAACGGATAAACAAACTTATATACATTCTTTTTTGTAAATACATATTATACATTGAAAACACCCAGACCATTAGAGACATGTTCCTGCACACCAATGTTTGTACTGCCCAGGGATCGATCGGAACCCTTGGTGTTGCAGCCGACGTCTCGACCGCTACACTAAATGGCTACAACAAAAGAGTTACACTCACAAGTTTGATAGTAGTATCATGTTCATGCACACAAATGTTTGTACTGCCCGGGGATCGAAGCCGGAACCCTTGGCGTTGCAGCCGACGTCTCAACCGCTACAAAAATGGCGCAACAACGAGTTGAACTCAAAGTTTGATAGTGGTGTCCCAGGCTGGCGCTAAGTAGCGCGTCCCTTGGCCAGTCCACGAACAAACTCGGCGGCGTGAGCGCGCACTACACGAGACGCGCCGAGGCAACCGGCGCGCCATATCACCACTGCACCATCGCCTGCGCCGCATGCAGCGAATCCTTCTCTACTGCCGACCACGTCTGCAATAACCAATATGGTTTTCTTATTTAAGATGCCATATATATGCAATAGCATATCCCCTATAGCAAACGAGAAATGGAAAGAAAGAAATAATTTAATATTTTTAAACATTGCAACACAAACAGAACAAAATAAAATAAAATAGAAAATATAAATAAAATATGTAAACAAAATCACACCTCTGTGCTAATGGTAGACATTCATGATCATCATCAGCTCATTAAGCACCGAGGGGCACAAGCCTACCCGTATAGGGTGATTAGGCCTTAGTCGTCCATGCAGGCCCAGTGCGTGTGACGACTTCACGCACAAACCTTGAATCTCTTCACTTCCTCAGATAAACAATAAACTATACGCACAACCTCACTCAAAAAGTGTCCGCGGCAAATTTTGCCCGTCGCGTCAGTTGGGCAGAGTTTTCATTCATTATCACGTCTCTCGTGTACGTGCTCGTAACGTGTCGAAATATTTGTGTGCTTGTGCGTTTGATTTTTACCCTTTGAACGACGCGTATGGTCAAAATTGAAATGAATAATTTAAGGTCTATTTATAACTATATGATGGTTGATATTTCTTCGTGATTGTGCAATTAGTTAGTTTATTGCTTATCTAAGGATAATCCTATAATTGTACTTTAATATGTTTCAAATATAAATTAACAAATGAAATTATAATATGTAGAACTACCCAATCGTGCTATTGGCAAGCTTTGTTATTTATTATGTAGAAGACTTGATACTGAGTCGTCTAAGTAGTACTACCACCGTGCTTTAAACGCGGCTTGCCCCATCTCCTGATTGGGAAATCTGTGTTTATTATGTAGAAGACTTGATACTGAGTCTCTAAGTAGTACTACCACCGTGCTTTAAACGCGGCTTGCCCCATCTCCTGTATTGGGAAATCTGTTTATTATGTAGAAGACTTGATACTGAGTCGTCTAAGTAGGTACTACCACCGTGCTTTAAACGCGGCTTGCCCCATCTCCTGTATTGGAAATCTGTGTTTATTATGTAGAAGACTTGATACTGAGTCGTCTAAGTAGGTACTACCACCGTGCTTTAAACGCGGCTTGCCCCATCTCCTGTATTGGGAAATCCGTGTTATTAATGTAGAAGACTTGATACTGAGTCGTCTAAGTAGTACTACCACCGTGCTTTAACGCGCTTGCCCCATCTCCTGTATTGGGAAATCCGGTTTTATTATGTAGAAGACTTGATACTGAGTCGTCTAAGTAGGTACTACCACCGTGCTGTAAATGGTGTGTTCTGCATGTTTGTGTTTCGGGATGCGAGCATTGTAATTAGTACAATTACCGGGTTTAAGCGAACTAGCATCTCTCGTCTTGATTGAATCGCACAGTTTCAGTTTGGCGGAAAATAATTATGTTCCGTTATGGATTACTTTCAACACAGCATTTGTTATGGTCAGGTGTATCTTTTACCACCATTTGAGAAAACTGACCATCCTATTCATTATTCACATGAACCCTTAATCAGATATATCACTTCCAATTTTTTCATTGCTTCTCACCTGTATGCCAAAGGCATAAGTTCAAAATGACGTGGGATCCATATTTCCATTGTCCAATTGAGGATTAAAAAGGCTACAAAACAACATCAAACCAGAGTCATACTCGTTTCAAATCAGTTATTTGTATAACACTTAAGTCAATTGTCTATAAATAAAACGCACACCGACCATCCTATTAAGTGCTGAGGGAAGCAAGTTCAAACACGTAACCGCATTTCCAGGGCTTCAACATATTGTTGTACAGAACAGATTAAAAGAGATTATAATTAGCCTGACATTCACCTGAAAAATGGCAATTGAATACATGTATGTAAAATGTAATATGTAAAAACATTTAACAACCCCTGAATATAAGAAATTTTGTTGTATGTTCCTCGGATTCTCTCTTCTTCTTAGTCGTGCACTCTTGACAGAGTGGTTGTGGCTGTTGATGGAAGGGGTTGCGTCTCGCCGTCGCCATTATTCCAGGGCAGCCGCACGACGTGAGATGTTTCTCCACATTTGCCGACTCATAGCGTTGCGAGTACATTGTACTGCGGTCAGCCGCGTAGTCGTTCTGATGAGGTCAATCCAGCGAGTGGGTGACCGGCCTCGAGATCTCTTGCCTTCTGTGTGGCCTTGCACTACAAGCCTCTCAATCGAGTCCTCATTTCTAGAGATATGTCCAAATAACCTCAGTATTCGTAATTGCACAATCGACGATAACCTGTTTCGTATTTGAAGTTCTTTGAGTATAGAAAAATTGGTGCGAAACGCCGTCCAAGGTATTCTTAACATGCGCCTCCAACACCGCATCTCCAGAGCGTCAATTTTTCGTCGGTCTTGCAGTCTAATAGACCAGGTTTCAGCTGCATACAGAAAGATTGAAAAAACAAGGCATTCCATTAGTCGAACCATAGTGTTTTTGGTGATTCGCCTGTCCCTCCAAATCTTTCCAAGACGCTCAACTGCCGATCTCGTAATGGCACAGCGGCGTTTTTATCTCGTCTTCGCATCCTCCGACATTGGAGATAGTAGAACCGAGGTATGTGTAGGTTTTGAAACCTACACATACCTCGGTTTTACTATCTCCAAACCTCGGATTTTAAAGAAGAAAATACAATTTAAATATGTATTACCTAATAATTTATTATTAGTGAAATTGGGTGGAAGTTGGAATCAAGTACTAATTGGAGATTTTCAAATAAAGATATATGAACACATTACAGCTCACTCCCTCTGCAACTTTCTAAATCTAAAGCATGTATTTCAGATAGTAGAGTCTTCAATCTGTTTTGGGCCTGGATGGTGGGAAAAAGATATAATGACATAAAAAAGGCATGTGCCCTGCAGTGGGACAATATAAGTTGATAATGATGATGATGATGAGTAGTCACAACTTCCCTCACATATCGGTTTCTACATCTGCAATCAGTCTGGTTCAGACTTATTGAAGAAGTAGAAAAGAAATCTAAATATACATAGATAAGAGTGAGGTAATAACATATGGCAATATAATAAGACTGAAACTGGCAGAAAAATTCTAGCAGGAAAAATGTGATGGCCAAGGATGAAAAAAGACTTGGTCCCAATCATCCTTTATGACTACATTTATGTGTTTTGTCTGCAACATGGAAATCTTTAGATTTTTTTATCATATTTTATAAATACAGCATTTTTGAGGCCTTTTTATGGACAACCATAGCCATCGGGTATTTTTCAGCTACAAATTTTCTGCCAGTTTAAGCATCATAGCGATACAAAAGTCATACCACATCAAACAGTCCATCACTCCACTCCAGTTTTTGTAGCTCCAGCAGTGTGGTGCCATCGGGTGCTAGTTCCAGGAAGAACAGTGTTCCCCCACCTGCAAGCCCGTAGTACTGGCTTGTGGCAACGGCCAAGGCATCTGGCCTTGTAGGTGAAAACCTTACACTATAGCCATGCCTGCCTGGAGTGAGGAATGTTGGCATCTTGAGTGTGTAGCTGTAATAAGATGTTTTATTCATTATTTGGAAATTTAAATACAAGTGAACTTATATTTACTAGTTAATTTAATCAAATGATCAGCCATCTTACAAAAATATGTTTTCTATTGTTTTTACTGCACAACATTTGAGCAGTTAAAAAATATGTTACAGAGAGGATCATAGAGTAAAAATTAAAAAAGCAAGACATACACACAGGACAATCTAGTAGAAAACTAAGAAGGAAAGAAAATGTTTTATTAGTATTAATTCATAGCATCTAAATGTTCAAATAAACTTGAACTTTAGATAAATACAAATAAGGTTCCCAATATGCCATAACTATTTATATATTAGTCATAGCACTATAGTTTATGTTTGAGAGTACCTATCAATTATAGACAGAAAGACATACAAAAATGAACAGACTTGATCAATACATCTAAATGTATATAGGTACTGAATTTAGAACCTAAGTTGTTCAGCCACAACTACTTACAAATAACTAAATAAATATAAATATAAATAAATATAAATATCCACCGACATTCACACAGCGCCATCTAGTCCCAAGTTAAGCGTGAAGCATGTATTATGGGTACTAAACAACGGATAAATATACTTATATACATTTTTTTTGTAAATACATACATATTATACAGAAATAGAAACACCCAGACCATTACAAACAGACATGTTCATGCACACAAATGTTTGTACTGCCGGGAATCGAACCGGAACCTTGGTGTTGCAGCCGACCTCTCAACCGCAACACAAATGGGTCATCAAAAAACTTTTGGTTGTTTTAAATAAAACCAAATTTTATATTCATTCATAATATTTAATGGGACCAAGTGCACTGTGCTTTGACATGCTTGTTTGTATTAGTATTCATGTTTTTTTTATATGACATATTTGCAAAACACAACTATTTTGGTATTTAATGTGTTGTTTAGAACCCATCTTACACCATCCGTAGTCATGGCCCCACTTGTAACCACTGTATTAATGACTATAGATATTTATTTACTATTGACTGTTTTTCTGAAGTACAAACAATACAATAGACTAATCAAAGAAGCGATCTGTAGGACTATGTTTAGCAATTTTTAAAATATTGATTTTTATATGTCACCCCTACACAAGTATAAAATTAACCATTGAAAAAGCTGTTTCTTTTTGTTTTAACTTCTAAATTTGTATCACAATATGCAATTTATTTGGCATGAACTTGCATAATATGCATAAAATGATAACAAATTTGCGCTCTCTCTCTTCTCTACACTAACATAACATATGTGTCTGAAATCAATAAGTATTACTTAATTCATTATGAAGATGAAGGTGTATTGTGTTGATTGAAAAGTATTTATTTGAGTACTTTATAGATACTTTTAAACAACATATTTGTCGATCATAACGAACTAAAGCTATATTTTGCTTAATGTGTCAGGGTCAATTAATGACTTAAAAATCATGGAGTCAATACTCACAAGATAAACCAATTACGATTAATATAAATAAATTTGGCAATAAAAACTACACAAACTCGATACAGAAATACAATAGTGAATGAAACAACTTACACATTAAGTAATCCACAATAGATCACATTACTCAATCATATTTATATCAAACACATTACGATTGAATAATTTAATAAAAACAACAAATGCTTCAAAATTTTAGTAATTTTGCAAAAGATTAACCTAACTTTCTTTCTAAGTTGTCAGTGTCATTTCCCAAAAGTCAAATTTCATGTCAAAATCAAGGAAGGGGTAAGGTCAAAATCCATTTCTTGAAATAGAACAAAACGCATTGGTTAGTGTTGTGACATCACATCGATTTTGATGCGCGTATATTTAAAATCCAATTAGCACGCCTACGAACGTAATCCAATTAGGACGTTATTCTAATTCCAATGAAACCCTAGATGTCGTTACTATATAAGCAACATTTGCTCACAACATTCATTTCTGGTGATCGCTTTAAAGAATCACACTGAGTTTTCTCTCCGTTAACTTTAAGCCCCATTGACCTACTTCCACAAAATTAACTTTTTTTGTTCCCGTTTGTATACATCAATCAAAATGTTGGATTACCTGTCTCTTGCATTGTAGTCGCTGTAAAAGTATTTAAAAAACTACACCCAACGGAAAAGTCACTGTTTACCTTGGCAAACGCGACTTCATTGATCATATAGATTACTGCGATCCAGTTGATGGCGTTGTTGTGGTGGATACCGAATACCTGAAAGGAAGAAAAGTTTACAGCCAGGTATTTTAAGTGAAGTGTTAATGTGAAGTTATAATTGAAAGTGTGCAGTGAGTGCCCGAATGGATTTAACGATATTTTTTCTTTCCTAGCTTGTGACAACCTACCGCTATGGTAGAGAAGAAGATGAAGTTATGGGAGTCAAGTTTTCTAAGGAAATGGTCATCGGCCAAGATCAAGTCGTGCCGATGGTCAATTCCAAAATGGAATTGACACCGGTGCAAGAAAAGCTGCTCAAGAAACTTGGACCCAATGCCTATCCCTTTACCTTTAACTTTCCAGAAATGGCCCCTAGCTCGGTAATATTTCCGCTACATTTATTCAAGTTCAATAAAAATAAAAGATCAAAACTACTTTCACATATCATATTATAGGTTACTCTGCAACCTTCCGAAGAAGATCAGGGAAAACCTATGGGAGTTGAATACTGTGTTCGAACCTACGTGGCTGAGAATGAAGATCAAAAGAGTCATAAGAGAAGCTCAGTGACTCTTGCTATCAAAAAGGTAACGCCACTATACCGAGCGTAGTGATATTTTAGTCTAATAAGAATCTAGCTAGAATTAAAACTCATCTATTTTCTATTAAACAGTTACAACATGCTCCTGCATCTCGCGGACGTCGTCTTCCAAGCTCACTTGTCAGCAAAGGATTTACCTTTAGCAACGGAAAGATCAATTTGGAAGTAACATTGGATCGTGAGATTTACTATCATGGAGAGAAGATTGCTGCAAACGTCATCGTTTCTAATAACTCGCGTAAAGCAGTCCGTAACATCCGTTGCATGGTGGTGCAGCATGTTGAGATCACAATGATTAATTCCCAATTTAGCCGCCATGTAGCATCTTTGGAGAGCCGTGAAGGTTGCCCAATCACTCCTGGAGCAAGTCTTTCAAAGACTTTCTACTTGGTACCATTGGCTCGTAGCAACAAGGACATTCGAGGTATGTAATCAAATTAAAAAATAAAACTTGTATTGAATTTAAAGTACTTGATGCTATGTAGACATGAGTTTATTCAGTATTTTAAAATCTAGAACTAATTTGTATTAGGAATATCAAGTAATAAAACCAAATATTTGTCTATTCGTCAGGCGTCGCCTGGATGGCCACCTTAAAGAGATATGTAATTTGCGACTCTACTTTGTCGCTGAAGGAAATGCCCCGCCGACGCAATCGTATTGTGGTTCATACTCCGTGCGAGTGAAGCTCAACTGCTACTCTTGAAGCTTGCTGACATGTTCCATTCAAACTGCTCCATCCCGCGGAAGGTATGAAAATATTTGAATACAGTCAATTTAAAATGAAATTACTTGGACATAGTTCACACAACTGATGGTTGATTGGACGGAACGGTCTTGAGTTAATAATACACATAATGGATTAGCACATAATGTGAAAAGAGCATTGCTGACCTGCAAACAGATGGACGAACCTGGTTCAAGTGCCGGTTACAAGTGGATGTCGACGAAGTCATAGGTTAAACCGTTGTCAATAATAATATTTAAGGCTGTAAATGATGATGATGATAAATTGGATCAAGTTAGTTGAACTAACTAATGTCAATATATCATTATAGTACCGTTGAACGCCAACGCTTCAACCCATGAAGAAGATGCAATCAATTGAAAGACATCGCTACGAGAACTCGCTCTACACCAACGAGGAAGAGATAAACATTGTTTTTGAAGACTTCGCTCGTCTCAGGATGAATGAACCTGAATAAATGTGTATAATTATTCAAAAAATAAGAATAATACAATACGAAAAAGTAAAAAAAAATGTAACAAGAAGCAATGCGAACTAATAACCTTTTTCTTTCCTGATTCCGGAAAAACACTCTTTCACTTTTAATCTAATTTAATAATTATATAAATATCTACATACTTATATTAATTTTATCTCATTCATATTATTCCTAATAATTTATAATCCCTAATCATTTATAGGGAGATTTGTAAAATAGAATTTCATTAACTGATACCCTTCTGAATAATATTTTACTTACCCAATATCGCCTATGTATGAAATTGTAATCGCTTATAAATACACTATCTCCACCAGATCCACGTGTTTAATTCACTTCACCTTGATTGATATGTATCAAAATGCACCGAAGTTGCTACCTCTACGAGCATGCATTACTGACATCATCATAAACAGAAAGTCTGTGAAGTCACATTATTTTGCATACGCTATTGTGTCATTTAAAGGGTACGTTTCCTTGTACCGCCCCTTAAGTTTTTTTTGCTCTATGCGACCTTTTGTCGATTTATCTCTAAGAAAATTATGCAAATCAACTAATGGTTTAAACTTTTGACCTTGATGACCAAATCGCTGGTCATCAAAATATGACCACATTGTAATTTTTTTAAATTGACAAATCGCTTAAGCTAATCCATATTTCAAAATAATCTCGCTGCCTGCTACTCTTTCTACTTAATGAACGCAATTATCTTATTCATTAATTTATCTTATTTCCACAGTTATAATTAATGTAATATATTGTATAATATTGGTGTAGGTACCTACCTAATTATATCAAAAGTATTATAAATTGTAAGGTTTATTCAATCATCAAGAAAAAGCACAGAATATAACATCATTTAAAACAATGGAGTTAAAGATCGATAAAATAGGCTGACTTTCTCTTTGACTCAACTATCCGAAAAGACGTGCCTAAGATGGAGCAAGCTTGCCCTGTAAAAAGTAAACTTGCCCGTAAACTTTAAAGCCTATTCACTCGTTTTTTAAATGCCACAATACCAAATCCCACTTACTTTTAACCCATTTCGATAAATGACAATTTTAAACATTCATTTGATTGATGTGATGGCACACCGACTCGCACTTGGCCAATTTTGTTAATTTCCGTGCAAACGAAACGCATTAAAATAATGTTACTTCACTTTACTCATTTCAGAATAGCAATTTTTAATTTAGACCCATTGCTAGAAAAACTAACCAATATAGGCGAAAAAATCATTCGCGTCAGCTTGTATCAACTGCATAAATTATCGTTTAATCATGACCGGTTTCGAAGTAAATAGAACTGCGAGGGACCGTGTTCCTAACTGAAAGTGGGGTTGATAAAAGTAAGAAAGGTTTTATTTATTAGGACAACCAACAAAATAAACACTGGTACAAACAACAAGAAATCAGAGAAAGATAAAATAAGCCTATGCTGTCGTCATAATCTTAGTTCTTAGCTAGTAGGAACTTACCTATATTTCGGGAGCTATATATCAACCCATTGCAGGGCACATGCCTTCCCGTACAGCATAGCTTCGAGAAGAGTACCTACCGACGGGTATATGGAACTTTTTCCTTTTATCATCGAACGACTCGACGCCGAGCTAGGTTCCATCCATACCACCTGAAATGTTTTTATTGCAAAACCGCCCGTTGCCAGCGATCGTTCCTTTCTCGTGCGTGCAAATTATGGCACAATGTGTATGTCAGTGGATATTCATTTATTAATTTAAATCTATGATATCACCTCCCATGGAAACTTAACTACGAAGGATCAACCATTGAAAAGTAAGCATGGGGGTGGGGAAGGGAGGGGGAGTTTAGGCCTGCAATTGTTTTTTTGCAAAACCAATTACTCTTTTAGCTATGCGAAAACCTGGATTCTCAAAAACCACATGAAATAACAACCTAAGATAAAAGATAAGACAAGCACCACAGATAAAAAAAAGTATTTCCCAGGATCGTATATAACCGGTCAAACAAGTTTTGCAACGTGGACAATGGACTAGGAAGACGCGATATCCTCACCCTTTGTCTATTATGGACAAGGGATAAGAAAGTAATGTCCTACGGTCCTATTAATCTCTGATGCAAAATATTAAATGCCCTTAAACCGGTTTTTGCAGTTTTGTCAAAGGCCAGTTGCTTAATCAGTGACCCTATAAAAGACGATTCTTGGGAACTCTTTGAAGTAAGAAAAAAATTTGTTCTCTTATTGTTTAGGGCTGAGAAATTATATGGCTAATGACATAATATACTATATATACAATTTCAAAAAGTTTATAAATTTTTAAGACTTTTATCCATTAATAAAATGTTATGTCACGCACGACTAAATAAAATTACAGCATCATTCTCATATTAAATGAAAATAACAGATAAAAATCATATGAAAGATTTAGGTTAGGACGCTAACGGATAGGTACTTATCATCAGCTTACTTATATAATACCAATGCAGGCACAGGCCCTATAGTCATGGGGAGATTGGGCTGTAACCCACCACACAGGCATAATGCGAATTGGTGGGTTTGTATGACTATCATCCTAAGATTCTAGCCGACACCGACGTTTTAGCGTGACATTTTAACATAGCATCATCTTTCATTTCTAGAACTCAGGTGATTCAGCCTGCGATTTCCTAATCAAAGTGGAAAAAATGGCACACAGCGACTTTTTCCTATCGCCGGCGGCATTCGAACCCAAGACCCCCGGATCACGAAGCGGTATCAATCCAACGCTATGTCCAATGGACCATTAAGGCAATAGATCGGATACTCAGATTCCTAGAATCCCCAATTCGATATTTTACACCATCCGCAATGAAATATCAAACCTTATTTTTATAAAAGCGCACCTTATTTTATATTTCGTCTCGTCGTTTTGTTTATTTGCAATATTGTATTTTTAAATACACTGAAACCAATAAATATTAGGTAAATTGATGATAGTGAGCAATGACGTCAGATATCAATAATCTCATACAAAATTTAAGGAAACGTTCCTTTTTGATAAGTGGTGTCAAAATACCCTATTCCTGTAAGCATATTTTAGCATCATCTACGACCATGGCCTTCTTCTTACGTATCGATAGCAAAAACATAATCAAACCGTAAAAGCCCAAAAGCTAGCTGCGGTGACAGCATTGTGTGCAGCCGCCATTAAATCCTGCAAATCGTCATGACGTCAGACCCATGGTGCAATTGGTTGAGATGTCGGCTCTTGCATCCCGTGCATTAACATGACTGTTTGTATTGGTATAATATTTTCTAAAATATGTCTGAATTTACAAAACAATATGTATATAAGTATGTTAAGCCGTTGTTAAGTACCCATAATGCAGGCTAAATGCTTAGTTTAGGTCTAGACAACCTTGCGTGAATGTCCTTGGATAATTATAAATTATATTTATCATTTTTTTGGGACAGTACAAATAGGAAATATACCAAATTAATGTGCATCATCATGCAGTTAGTTCTCAAGCATCGGAACCGGTCAGGCGACTATTTGGACAATGGACCCGGAAGACACCAGTGTCCTTGGGCCCTTTGTCTAGGCGTAAGGGCCCAAACCAGTTCGACCGCTTCCGTGTGGGAAAGGACAGTACGAATGACCCCTTATTTGTATGCGCTTTGCAAAACTTTCGGCGGTGACACACAGCTGTTGCGTGTGTTGAGCAATTTAAAGCTCACATAAAGATAAAGATAAAAAATACTTTATTGCACGTAAGAAAAACACATCATACAACATACCAGATAACAAAAAAGACAATTACAACATAGGCAACCATATTGCTTAGGTAGCAATTTCTCCCAGGAAACCTTTGGGTGAAAGGACATTATCAGTATGTATCATCATATCACATAGTACGAATGTATCTTACTAGCTTTAAGTGTTTTAAGTATCTATTTACGACGGCTTTGATTTTTATCATTGTACATAAAAATTTTTTAAAATGTAGGTAATATTACTTGGATCAATATTTCCTATAAATAAAAAAATATAAAAATATCGATATTGATCGCTTTCAACATAATTTGATGAAATTCTTTAATTTTAACACATTTTTATTTATCGGTGACATAATACTTACAATAAATACATTTTAAAAAGTTATTAAGCACCAATCATATTGAATATTAGAGGTTCATAAAATATAGTTTTAATCCAAATCAGAATTTAAACATATCCTGTGTTCCGCTGTTAGCCGCACATTGTGCCCGTGTGTTCCTAAGGGGCATCGCTATTGTACTAACCCTTCGAACAAGTGCAGTGTATCCTTATGTCATTTGTTCACGAAAGGTCGTAGGCCAGTAGTTCCCACATGGAACTGGTCAAACTGGTTTGCATAGAGCGGACCCTTTGACCGTCAAAGAATAGATACGTGACGGCGGTTATTTCGCCAAGATTATTTTTATTTCGCTTGCGAATGGGAATCGAAATTTGAAAAGATAACATTCGAATGATCCGTTTCGTCAATTTTAGATCGTGGAATGTTTATAATTTTAAATTGAATTTATTATTTATTTGGACCATTAAAAGATCTTTGGTAATTATCTACTTTCTTAATATTTTGTTGCCTGTTATAGGGAAATATTTCATATTATAACGGGTAACATCATTAGTTCTTTCCGACAGTTCATAGAAATACATAGTTTAAGTCATAATAATAATTAATAAAAAAGTTTCGATCAGTGCCAGTAGTAGTGAACATTATTGTGGAGGCTAATTTTATTTAAAAGAAATACAAAGCAGTCGTATCCAGTTCAAAACATTGGTTCAGGAACCATTGCGTTACCTAAGCACACAAAGATTCATAGATTCCTAGCTGTAATGTAGGATTTGTATCTACGTATACTGTATGCTCATAGTTTAATATACGAATAATGAGTACTTATGTATTCACCAAAAAACTAGCACACAACTGTCACTTTAAAAAACTGGCATACAAACATTAATTTCAATATGTATAAGTAGGTATTATTTAAAAAAAAACAAGATTGGTGTATGTAATTGTTTGTTTTCAAGAACACAAGCATAACATTATGATGCTAATTACAATTGACTCGAACATTATTAAAATGAAATACTATAATACCATAAACTGATACCAAAATAGTAAAATCGAAACGTAATTTAATACATCTATTATCATCAGTCTAAGAGGAAAGGCGACGACACATGAAACGTAACGTAAATAACCAACACCATCCAACATCCCTTCAATTAGGGGACCATTTGGTTTTTTCATCTAGACGCGTGCGCACTTTGCATCTCTATGGAACCATTTCTTAGGGATGAGGGTCTATTGTAGGGATGAAAAAACTTGTGTACCAATGTGTATTCAAATTTAATAAGTGCTCACCACAGTTTCTGATTTGGGGTCATTATACTTGCTATTGTCATAACGATATGTATTAAGTAATGTTATAAATAAGTTTCTAGTTATTTATAAATACATTTCGATTTTCCTTTGTTTTTTTTTTCAATTTCCTACAATCACAATATTATTCATTCAGATTTTGTGACACAATCTTCCAAACTAAAAACGCGTTTGACGGCTTTCAAGTTTTAGTTATTTGACGATATTCGTCCACTGCAATTACCAACGATATCTAAGATCATCTTTTAATTCTAAAGCTCATCTTAACACGTACAAGGCATTAAATGCTGACTTATAAGTTCCTTAACCGATGAACTGGTTAAGGTGGCGGGTGGCAGATGGATATCCACTGCAAGGGATTGGACCGAGTGAAAATCATTAAGGAACGCCTTCGTTCAGCAGTAGGTAGACATTTTGGCTGTAATATTGATGATGATGAGGCTGTGTAATGACGAATGTTTTTAACGTCATGTAGAGTTCGTAGGTTCTCGTTCAGGTGAGAATTGGGTACATTAATCTACAGTCTATGTTTGATTCTACTGTAAATGTAATATTAATGTTTTTTTTTATTTTTATTTTGAGGCTCAAACAGGTATGACTTACAAAAAATCCTCATTTAAAAATAATGACTGATTACGAACCCAGCAGTGCTGGCTACACATAGGTAGTGTTTCAACGTTAAATCTTAATGAAACCCTATCATCAGTATATACCTACTGATAAAGTCATGAGTTACAGAGTAACAAACGTATCGCAACGTCGTTAAAATAACTTCTATTATTTTACTCCCATTTTAAAGTTCATTTGTTATTTTTTTGTCTTTTTAATTGTGATCCAACGTGATTGAAGTCGATAGTGCCCGCATCCAAACGGTGGTTACGTAAAAGCAATGCACAGGGGCATTTCACTTTTTGAAAACCTATTAAGGATTCCGTACAGAATTGAAATATTTATTTTCATTTCATTCATTGTTTTCCTTTTTGGATGGGTGGCCTTTTTCAATTTAAAATAATATTATTACCAACACCTAAGTCATTTCATTTCATTTCATTACATTGAAATTAATGTATTAATGTTGACATTATCTTATTTAGACCGCAACCTAAAATCCTATTAAAAATATTGTGTTCAGAATCTTAGTAAGATTTAACCTAATTTGTATGCCTATAATAAATTAATGTAAATAATCAAAACTCTCGTCAAATTTAGATTTTCAAAATATGATAATATTGATAACTTTACTTCATGTTATAGTTTTGCGGTACAAATTAATAATATAAAATAAAGAAAGAAATAAAAAATAAAATAGCATTTATTTCAGTAAATCACACACAATTGCGTCTCCGGCGCTTCCCAGAAAGTAATCAAGAGATATTTGGTGGTGGGAGGAGGAGAAGATATAATAAATCATGTCAAAACAATTGTTTCGTTGTATTTTTTTAAATAAAAAACTAAATACGAGTAAGTTCTGTTATGATATTGTCACCCGTAACAGTACAAGAGCAAAGTAACAGTGTAGAAGTTGTAAATAAAACAAAGTCAGAGATGAAGTATCTTTATTTCTAATATGAAGATCTATTTAGCCTACCATCAAGCTATCGGAGCAAGAAAGAAAAGAAAGAAAGAAAAAACATTTATTTGACCACAAATACAAAACAATACAATTATACGAAAAGAAACCAAAGTAATAAACACGTGAAAACAAAAATAAAAGACAAATGAAATAAAAATAAACACAAATGAAAAAAATAAAATAAATCGTTATTTGTGGTCAAATGGGCCCTGCCTCAGCTTATACTGCCGTGTGTCATTTACAGTTTCTAATGATTCATCAACTTCGCCACGGCAGCGCTGGTGTTCTGACAGAGCTCAAGTGACGATGCAAAGGATAATATATATATTACAATAATACAATTTTCAAAAAAATACACTTGAAATATAATAATAATTAAACTGTATGTCTGCTTATATAAATAATAAATAAGTATATATAAATAATAAAATATAAATAAAAGTCGATGTCACCACATTTTTTTTATATGCTCAACAAGGCTGCACAGGTCTTAGCCTGTGTTTCTGAGGATTTCAAAGATAATTATTTCAAATTTACAACAAAAAACCATGAAATCGTTTCTTTATTTTTAAATATCATTCAAATTTAGAGGTTTCTTCCGAATAGGTCGCTGCATAACCCTAAAATGGCACCGGCACAATCCTTGCAACCTGCACCGTGGGAAAGGGCACCTCACTGACCCCTCGCCGAGGCCCTTTACGGATAACTTGCGCTCCCTTCGCGCATCGTGTGAACGCCGACGATTTGTAGTCGTTAACGGACGCCGTGATTTTGTGTAATCATTGAATTTGTTTGTCTTGAGATGCATAAAATTTGCTGTCAGTTTATAAACATCGATTCTAAAGTAGTCGGTGACATTAATTTGTACCCCAATACAGTATACGAGTATGTCGAAGCGGCAGTGGGCCAGTCACGTATAACGCAGAACCGATGGCGGTTGGAGCAGACGAATTCTGGAGTGGAGACCACGTCATAGCAAGTGTAGCGTAGAACGTCCTCCGCGATCGACTTGCGAATGGTTGTTGGTGGAGACCGGATGAGAAAAGTAGAGGACCGGGATATCTAATAATTTAAGTAATTTATTAAAAGGCATACATTAGTGCATGTCGTGGCAGCCTTTAAGTATAACAGCGATTTGTTATGTAGTTAATAAGTTTTAATTGTGAATGATATCATCGTTTGTTATGTTGGTGACCTTAAATAAATAAATAAATCTATCGCAAAATGGGGAGACCTATGTTCAGCAGCGGATTATGATAGGTTAAAGAGAATTTAGTTTATTATATAAATCACCAGCACTTGTAATGCGGCTTGATGGGTGTTAAAGGCTATATGCTAAAGTAGCTGGGACTAATGGTTTCACGAGCCTTCCGAAACCGAAAAGACTCGAGATGTTCTGACACACATCCTAGTAGAGAATCCGGGTCCGACTGCTTAATGAGCCCTGCGAATCACGGAATCTTTCTTTCCAGACAATCACGTGATTCAACCTGCAATGTTCTTACAAGCTAGGAATGATCGTACAAAGTGATTTTACTTTGCGGTCCCCCCGTGGGTTTCAAATCACAAAGCAATTTAAAACTGCATAAGACCACGAAGGTCGGCTGCGTAATTTCTCATCCATATCATACAAAAATATAGTGAAAATATGATATATATTCGAAGATACGATACTCCGCTTATCATACAGCTTCCACTAAAATCCTTAACAACTTGTTCATAACAAAAATAAACTGTACTTTAAATTATAGTTAGGAATACAGTATTTAAATAATAAAAATATTACTCATTCAAACAAGAAGTAGTTAGCTCTGACAGGTCACTAACATTATTGCTTTGACAGTTTAATCGTAACGGAATTACGACGAATTTGTGGAAAGCTATATTCATCTCACGTTTACAGTTTTTGCTATAGTATAGATCAGACACGTAACAAAATAAAGAAAACGTAGACTCCAGTGTTTCGTTTTTCGTTGCATTTGCTTTTCCTTTCAATCATTCTGTACGAATAATCAAATAATGTTTCAGAGTACTAAAAAAAATAATTAACGTTAGGACAATAAAATTCATATCCCCTTAAGATTGTGTGCATTGGTACCCATGTTCGCAATTTTAGGATCATCATCATCGTATCAGCCATATGATGTTTTCTGTTGAACATACCTTCTCTAATAACTTCCAAGTCGGTCGGAAGCTATTAGCATCCAGCCGCTATATGATAGAAAATACATTTTTGAAGGAACTAGCAATATTACTTACTAAGCAGTATTTTTTTATTTAATTTTTTGTTAAGATATCAAAACAATATTTTTGAAGAATTTACATAATAGTATTTTTTAACTAATTAAATACTTACACCTTCTTTCTTAATAGTTTTCTAAAGTCAAATTGGTATTTAAATTTTTTTTGGAATAGACATTAGAAAATAGAATCAAATTCTAAACATATTTTCATATGTCGAACGGTACTTACGCGATTTGTGTGATTTCAAAAATTAAATCATAGTGAAAGTACTAAGCACCAACTAACCAATCTAAACAAACAAATTGAATGGCCTACTTACGTAGGCTGAGCACACAATTATTAGGAAATGATTGTTAAGAAAACAGCAAATAATTTATCAGTTCTTTAATTATGAAAATAAATAACTATAACAAAACTAAAAACTAATCTATTTCGATGGTTACTTTCTAAATCTAATTGTAGTTTATTGCAGGCGCGATGGGTTGCAGAACATACGCTTGGCCAGTTGCTCTATCGACGACATGGCCAGTGGATGGTTCTAGAAATAGTCTGGGAACAGACGCAGCTGCCGCCACCTCTGGCTGATGATGCTGCCTTACACCAGAGCCGCCTTCGTAAGGAACGTATTGGTTGTAATTCTGCGTATTAGGCTGTTGTTGTTGTTGTGGCTCTTGAGGTTTTTCATTTTCTTTTACAACCAACACTAGTTGATTCTTTGCTTGCTTTGGCTTAGGATTCTCTTCTTGCTCTTCATACGTCTGCCTTTGATGTGGTCGTTTGACCTTCTTGTATACCTCCTCACTATCATCGTGAGGGCGTTTTACTTTTTGGTACACTTCTTCACTGTCATCACGAGGACGTTTCACCTTTTTGAAAACTTCTCCGCTCTCATCATCGGGTCGTTTAACCTTTCTGTAAAGTTCTTCGCTATCATCGTCTTCTTCTTCATCTGAATATTTCTCTACTTTGTGCGATGGCGCTTCTTGTAATTGTTCCTTCTGCTTTCGTTTGGCATATTTTGGAGGGCTGGTGGATGCTTCAACACCGTCGTCGTCTGTCTGAGGTTTCCTATAAACTTTTACTCTCGGATGAGCTCTTTTAGCTCTGCCGTTTTCTTCGTAACTTGCCTTCTCTGGGTCGTAATCATCGTTGCCATAATTAGGTATGTGGTCGTTGCTGTCAAATCCGTCATTAGGGCTGTCACCGGTATCATCGTGGTGGTATGAGCCATCGTCGGAATGGTCATCATGGTCATTGTATCCGTGGTTGTCATGGTTACCGGCATGACCAGCGTGATTTAAGTCCCAGTAATGTTCTCCATACCCTCCTTTTTTATCTCCCCAACGAACCTAGTGAAAAAGAATATGTTTTAGCTGACAGTTTTTTATTTTAATCACATACAACGTTCAAAGAATATAATATCGCCAAGTTAGTGCAAGAAAACGAAAAGTTAAATAAAATTATTTGTAAGAATCTGATTAAACAATATTATAATTGAATACCCTTTATAAGAAAAAGTTAGTATTGAAAAAGATGAATAAGAACAGACTTTTAGTGAACATCGAAATAAAGTGATGTATTGAAACCTTATTTAACATCTCAAACTAATTAAATCTAAATTGAAAACAAAATTAAAAACCAAGGCAAATAAAAGTAATAGCAGTTAAAAATAGAGTTAAATCTGATGTGTGAGAAATAAGGTTTCAGTAAATTAAAAGCAGAAGAAGCATACTTTAGCAGAGAACAGTCCCTCAGAAGGCCTGGCCTTCTCATGTCGTTCAGTGAAGTGGCGCTCGCTGCCCAGTCGGTGGCCTTGGTCGAAGTCTTCAGATGTGGGGAAGTGTCTATACCTTCAGCCAAGCAAGCGAAGAGAGGAAGAAACAGAAAAGTTATGCAACAGTGAGACAGATATCTGGCGTGAAGAAGCTTTGCAATAAAGAAGGAGCACAAATAAATATTTATGGTATCAAAGCTTTGTTCCTAATAACCGTACAATAATTGCAATTGCACCTGGATTTTGGCGGCGGTCTAAAGGCTGTTGTTATAGTATGTTATGGGTATGAGTTGGAACAAGCTAAAATAATAATACTAATATACATTGCAGTTTCAACTTTAGCATAGTAAATCTGAATAGAACAGGTAACAAAATTTTTAAGTTTATAGATTCGCATTCTTGTCTTGTTAATTAGTCACCAAAGTAAGTAGATATTAATTTTCATAACATATTTCTAAATTTGATAGAAAATTATAGGTATTAGTTTTTTGGAACTATTTAATATTTTTGTCAATGAAACCTGTGGTAAAAATATTCTGATAGAATGATAGGTACAATTTCTTATTAGCCACCAATATTCCATAAAATAATGTTCCACGCAAAACCAAATAAGGCTAAGCGTTTGAAAGGCAGAAGAATTGGCGACAGAGACAGTATTAAAATATGTTATTTCCATATCCTGTGGTTCTTATAGGCTTTCTTCTCATAGCGCTGCTCCCACGTATAGGGTCCTCACAGACGTGACAAATTCAATCTTGTAAGGGTCAAGTACCGAGAAAAAATCCCTATAAAAGCAAAGTTAACCTATAAAAGCAATATTGTTGCAAAATATTGACAAGTAAAATTCACTGTTATGCAATAGACACAAAAGTAAATTTTGATTGAAGGTGAATATTTTAATTTGGTACATTAGTTACAGTGACTCTGTTTTCTAATTGTTATAAAAATTAGACCATGGGCATAGCGAAAACATCGTTAAGCAATCATGTTGTTTAAAGAAAATGAGTTCATTTGAATAAGAAGAGGCTGGTGTTCTTGAAAAAGAGAAAACTTTATTGAGGATGTCCTTGTTTGCAGTTTAGAGCTATTTGAGTTTCCTAATCTGTCCAATGCTTATAAAACAATAGTTTCTTGCCGCATCTTCTTAGTACAAATCGATTTTGAAAACCATTGGTGGTTGCTTAATTATAATTGGTCTAAGTCTTTTTAGGAATTTTACAAGTTAAAGTATTTTGAATTAAGTTTTTAAGTACCTACGTTGGAGTTATTGACGAAAAAAAAGATCAGTTGATTGTACTTACTGGAAAAATTTTGCTTGTGCTTCGATGGTAGATGGGTTTTTAGGAGGAGTCTTGGCGGTTACGCAATTGACAGGACTCCATGACAGGCCAGCGTATAGAGCCAGTAAGCACCATATATATTTCTGTGAAAAATGTTAAAACATTTAGAACTTAATGTTGGTGGTATCTATTTCTACGACTCCTTTAAAACTTACGAACCTACGATTTAAAACTTAGCAAGCATTACCATAACACATGGTAGGTATATAATACCTTGTGTATATTCAAAATTATATCTTTAAATTAAGAAAAAAGTGTCTTGCAATTCACCATCAAGCTCATATTGTCCATAGTGCAATGATGTCTAAATCACATACTTAGAAAACAATTGATTTTGTATGATAAACATTTGAATGAAAGATAATTTTTATAAGTGTTCGTAAAAATATTGCAGTATTCATAACAAAAGGAACTTGATTTAATATTTTTGTTTATCACAGAAATACGATTTGTCACATTGAGAGAAATCAAAAAAAATCTTTTTCAATTTAGTTTTTAACATCTTTTAATGTGAAAACTGATTGAAAAAATATTATACCAAACCAAACAAACATAATAAAGGATTGTTAATTTATTTAGCGTTTCTCAATAGATTTTTTATTTAATGAATATTGCCATGCGTAGAAGATTTTTTCATGCGTGGTAGGTTCATGGCGTTCATGGTAGGTATTTGTTTTGACTATTCAAAACAACTTTAAAGATTTATTTGAATAAAGCATATTTGAATTTGATCATCGTCTCTAAATACTTCTGTCTGATAAGTTCAATAATAATGTATCACGAACGACCTATACTGTAATAGCAACAGAAACTCGTCATTTGTAATGCAAACCGGAACACTGTCAGAGCAAAACACTGCAGATATTTAAATTCTAAGAAAACTTTTTGTTTACTTGAAATAGCACTAAAAACTTCAGATCCGTTAACATAAAAATCACTATCACTTTCACATTATTTGTAACAGAACAATCACTTAAAGTTCATGATAATGCGATGAACGTAATGATATCAATGATTTAGTTAATGATAATGATATTCAGTACCGTAGTATCTAGTAAACGTGATGACATCTTGACGATAAGAGCGAGTGTGAAAGATCGACAGGCGTTACTTCATTTATAGAGCAATTGATCACAATTGATCAAGGAAGCTGTTGTCAACCTTTTACGGTTGTTATATGTGCTATAGTAAGTTACTTCAATAACGGAGTTACCTACATTTAAATTAATTCGAAAACGTACAACCAATTTTACAAAGTTTTTCTAATAGTCGATATTTTTGATATTTTAAAATATAAAAAGGATATATGTTATAGAGTCCTTGCTAATAATGATTTAATCTACAGAATCACAAACGCAAAAACTTCGCAAAATGATCTAATCTTGCGTTTAGGATCGATCCCTGGGCAGTACAAACATTTGTGTGCACGAACATGTATGTTTGTATTGGTCTGGGTGTTTTTTTGTATACTATGTATGTACATTATTTATAGGTCTACAAAATGTATACATATAGGTATGTTTATCGGTTGTTTAGTACCCGCAATACACGCTTCGCGCTTAGCTTGGGGCTAGAGTGGTTTTTCTATTTATTTTATTTTTATGTAGGGTGATATACAATTGTATTGGAAAAATAATCCCATTCGAAAAATTTATTTTAAGAATAAGAAACATTCATACAAATTAGAATTTAGATAATTCCATCACTTATTAGAAAATCACAATATTGGTAGATAGATAACAGTCTTACAAGAAAATAATCTTTAAAGGTTAAGCACCCCTGTTCTTGATGTGATGATCCATGACCGTGGATAGTCGCAATTATTTACTTTTACTTCAAAATGACACACATATATTAATAATAAAATAGTACAAATATGTGATCAACATTATTAATATTATTATTATAAATATATTTTTAACAAAGCGTTTCGGTTTTATCATTAACACATCAGAGACAGTGGCGTGCACTCCATATATGCAAAAAGCAGTGTATACCCTGTGCGTCTAGATAACCAGGAAAATAGTCAACATATTAAATGATTCCCACTTATTCGCCCATTTTCCTCTATTGATTGAAAATCATAGGCATTCTTCTGTCATCAACAGCACTCATTTGACAAATAAGTGAATTATTTATTGCCTTTGCGATTAGTGTCATTCACTTTGCATACCCTACTCATAATCCCTGTGCACGCCACTGATCAGAGATATAAGTTCATCGTACGTGTGTCAGATCTAGATTTGCTGAATCGTGTAAGAATAGGGACGCCCAAAATATTTCTGAAAGTCTCCTTTCATTACTGCGTATTAGGAAATGCTATCTGGACTCGTGATTGTAAATTGGATAAAAAATAATTAAGCTTTTAACTATGGGCCGTGGACTTAATAAAAAATTAAGCATAATGGGCAATATGAATCTGTTGGTCATTAGTTTAAAATAAACGATGTTTAATACAAGTTTGACTTGTGCGAGGAACCCTGTAGGAAAACGAATTCATAATACTCAAATGTTAAATTAAGACATTGTCAGCCTATAAACGCATTGCAGTGCCCTGGACACCACAGCACATCAACATCATCATCAGCTCATTAAATGTCCCCAACGAAGGGCACGAGCCTACCCCTAAAGTGTTCGGCCTTAGTCGCCACGCGGCCCAATGGGTTGAACACGTTATTTCAAATTTTCAAGAATAATTTGTCACGTATAGATGACGTTAGTTTATTGGGCACGCAAGTGCTTGTCATGTATAGACGACGTTGGCGTACAGGGCATGCAAGTGCTTGTCATATATAGACGACGTTGGAGTACAGGGCACGCAAGTGCTTGTCATGTATAGCGACGCTGGCAGTTTTAAAGTTAACGTATATCGCACTGGGGTTACTGTCATCTCTACTGAGAGCTATAATAATTACGGTTAGTTACATACTTCATTCGCTTTATCCAACTACAGAAGAGAGATTTTTTTTCAAGCGTATGTATGTATGGACGAAGACTTGCGAAAGTCGCTGAAAAAAAGAGAAAAGCGGAGGACCGGGATATCTGGCGCAAATAGGGAGACCTAGTCGAGTAGTGGAGGAGTAGAGGAGGTTGAAGAGAGAAAGAGTATGTATGTAGATTCTCTGTTCCCTGCTTGAAGCCAAAACGGATTGACGGATTTTAACATTATAAGATGTGTATTCAATCCATTGAGTACAAGTGTGATAAATTGCTTTTCGATCAAATTCCATAGAGTACAAGTGTGATAAATTGCTTTCGATCAAATCCATAGAGTACAGTTGATAAATTGCTTTTCGATCAAATCCATAGAGTACAAGTGTGATAAATTGCTTTTCGATCAAATCCATAGAGTACAAGTGTGAAATTGCTTTTCGATCAAATCCATAGAGTACAAGTGTTGATAAATTGCTTTCGATCAATCCTAGAGTACAAGTGTGATTAAATTGCTTTTCGATCAAATCGGTTTCAAACTTAGAGTATATATAACTAGGTACTACTATTGATACTCTAAGGTTTCAAAATATTGAGCTTAAAAGTGTGACAATCAAATCCTAAATCGCAAATGTACCCATAAAGTAAGCTAGCATTTATTAAGATAAATGTTGTTGTCATTTGTTTGCCGCGCACTGCAATACCATGAAAAGTATAATATCATGTTTGCACTTTATGGTAGAGCTCGTTTTGCTCTTGTCAGTGGCAATATTTTGTTATTTTTTTAATTATAATTTTTTCAATGCATTTTTTGTATATAATTGCGATTTGTGCTTTACTCCATTATTATTGCTGTTAATCTTCCTTTGTAGTTAATAAAATAAACAAGCAAACAATTTTATTCTTTATTAGATACCGATTTTTGTAAATTTCATATTGTAGAGTCATGGTACATTTAAGCTACCCTGCATGTCTTATTTGTTTTCTTCCTAATAAGACATATTTGTTTTCTTCCTACAACACTAAAAATTGCGTAATAAAAATGATTTATAAACGTTTGCCGTAATAAAGTAATGCCTGTAAACTCTAGAGTGTGGAAATAAATAAATTTTTTACTTACTTTACTTAAATATAAAAACACTAGCTTTTGCCCGCGACTTCGTTCGCGTGGACTTCAGGTTCGTCCCGTCTAGTATCGCTTCGTAAATAAGCCATTATTTCTTGTACAAAGTAAAGGATAAAAAATGGTTATTGTTGGTTATTCCTAAGAGATAAACATTTACCATCACGGACTTTTTTGTAAACCTTTTTAAGTTGTACAATACTGTAGTACATTGTTTTGATCTATCTTGTAGGATTCAGTCAGCGTTTGCAATGTAAGCGCAAAAAATGTGTTTTTTTACGACCTCACATTAGAAACCTCAAAAATTGTAGCCTATGTGTTATTCTGATGTATAAGCTATATTGTGGTAAAGTTTCATTCAAATCCATTCAGTAGTTTTTACGTGAAAGAGTAACAAACATCCATACATATATCCATACTTACAAACTTTCGCCTTTATAATAGTAGTAGGATAAAAAAATATGTTTATCCGTTATAAGTACCCATATTACAGGCTAAATGCTTGGTGATTATTAAATTACTTGGCAAACCAGGGTGTGGCGTCGAAATATAAATGTGCTGTTTATAGGATAATATTGTTTATAGGGGTAACGGTCACGTCACATAAGTGAAAAATCTACCACCTACACGTACACTAGACTCACTCTCACACATATATAAGTATATTTTATTATGATGTTTATGTAATTATATTCTCTCAATATTATTTATGTATCCACCATATAGACATATATTCGTAGTATTAGTATTTAATTATTTTTTTGTATTGTTATACTTATATCATATTTATATTATGTACAAATATTACATAAGAAATTCTGAAGCGATCTTGTCCGTGCGCCTACTCACTCGGGCTCACGGAAAATCAGCGTCAGGGTCCGATCACCGGACCATGGCACATGCTGAGTGGTTCCATTTACTTTGGACGTCGTAGCACAATGAAATTGTTATTTAGTGTGTGTTTTTACTGTATTTTGTTATGCTTGTGTTGCGATGTGCAAAAATAATAAATTATTTCTTCCTCTTTCTTCTTTCTAGTTTGGGACTTGATGGCGACGTCCAAGTCTGTCCAGCCATTTCATAGATTACCCGAAACAAACAGGCAGACAGACATAAATTTTGAAAATATTAATTTGCCATATGTATTGTATAAATATTCATATGCATGAAGATAAATGGTTATTTTAGTATTACAAACAGATGCTCGAATTTTATTATATTTATAGATGTAATGATTAAAACACAGTCAAAACATAAAGCAGTGTTGATTAGTAATTAGCCTATAAAGCCAGTATTCAATCCGATCAAAAAATATATCGTAACTCTCCACGCTTGTAGGCAAGTGGAGCGCGTACGCAGTAGTTCGGGGAAATGCAGGGATGGATTAGGACATGTCCTTTATAATTTTATAGACATTGTTTTTAAATTTAAACAATTATTTATTTGTACGTTGTTTAGATTCAGAGTATTTATTTCTGTGGAACTATACCCGATGCAAGCATAATTATTCATTTAGACGAAATTAGTAATTCAAATTTGTAATTCGGTACTCTTAAAAAATGATAAGATTATGCATGGTATGAATAATATTGAAATTGTTATGATATTGTTTTTATTATAAACATAATTACGCATAATAAAAGCATCCATTTTATAAGTTTTCATTTTTTATGGACATCGTCGCCATTAAACGTGGGTATCCCCATCGAGGGACACGAGCCTACTCGAGTGTATAGGCTTAGACGTCCTCGCTTGCCCAGTGCGGTTTAAGTAAGTGCATAATAAGTGTTACTAAATAATTGAATTTAAACATAACCAGTGTTATATATTGGTATGTAACTGAAAAAATAAATCTCAATTCGAATTTTCAAATTCTTAGTTAAAGGAAATCCACAGTGTGCGTATTTACCCTGTTGATCATCCTTGCTTCAACAAAAAATGGGAAATCTGGATATCCAGTGTAAAAATAAGCATATGAAAACAGTTCTTAAAGGCCCTTTCAAAGCGATAGTGGATATGACATTTTCGAACGATGTTTTTTCCCGTCAATATCATAAAAAAGCTACGAGTCCTTATTCCGGCCCTGATTAAGTGAAAACAAAGAGTGGTCCGAACTAATCACGGGCAGCGGCCGTGTAATGAGACGACCTAATTTTTACGTAATATCGCGTAATTGTTGCATCTCTTAATAACGTTGTGATACACCGGGCATTATTATTTGTGTGAAAGTTCAATTTTAGATATTTATTAGCTTTGGCCCGCGGTTTTACCCGTTGTTTGGTATTTTTCTGCAGTAAATCGTAGCGTGTGTGTTAATCCGGGGGTTCAGCTAACGTTACGTCTAGAGGTGAAGAATTAACAAACATACCAACTCACAAACTTTATCCTTTATAATATTATATGCGATTATTTCCTCAAGAAAAAGATTGTGAAGAATAATTATTCAATTTTTACTTATCCACCTATCGCAGTCCACGACTCGGCATGGGTATTCCCCATTTCAGGCGAACATTCTGAAAATTATGCGAAGTTGTATTTACAGACTTCAAGTCTGTAAATCTGTGAGTGCTATATAGCGTATATGTGAGGATCAATCTATGTATGTGAGTCGTTGATTCAAAATGAATTATGCCGACATGGTTTTCGATGAGACAACGAATTCAAAATGCGTGTTCTTGTTTTTACTTTAAGATACCTAGCAGGTCCGTGTCGCACCTAATTTAAATAATAGCAGTATGATGAATATGAGTGCACAAAGAACTTTACATCTAGCCATGTTACTTTATCAACTTATGTATTGTAAACTGTTATATATTTTTGAAAAGGTCAAGTTACTCGTAGTTTAAGATTCTTTGTTGATTCCATGAGACGAATAAAATATTTTCTTTCTTAATATGAATTGTGTGTGAGAAGCGAGTGTATTTCTCGCTGTGCCACTAACTTTAGCTGACAATTATGACTTCGGAAAATAGGCGCAGCGTAAAAACTGTCTCCGCTCTTTGCATTAACGCTTCCGAGCACAAGTTGCGAAACGATCGCAAAAAAAAAAACGTTATCAAATGCATTTTAAACTGGTTACGTTTTTAAAACAATAAAACTGGACACGCTCAACGGATTCCTGTTATGATTCTGTAATATATTTCTTCGAAGTGCTGCTTTGACATCCTCCGTGGTCTAGTACTCTGTGCATTGATCCCTAGTTTTCAACATCCATCGCTTAACCGCCACCCCAATACCATATGTAAAGTTAATTTCTGAAGCACTAGTGGACCCGACAGGCTTCGTTTTGTCAAAAAGATTTGGAATGTGGAAGTTTTTGTTCTTACCCATACCTCTTTCATGGGGATTTAATATGCATAGGTACATACAATAATCAATAACTAATATGATAATTTTTAACAAAAGAATACCGACTTCAAACTAAAAAGCTAAAAATAAACTTCCATAATTTAGATGTCACCGATCTACCTATATTATAAAATAGAAGAGTTTCTTCAGCACCGTCATCAAAGTTATGAAAATTGATTTTTAGTTTGAAGTCGTTTTTTTTTTTCACAATTTTGAGTGATTCCTAGTAGGAATAATCACTGAAATAAATACATGCAAGTAGTGATCACTCTGAGTCGATTTTTAAAAGTTCAATTTCTCCGGTCTCCCTTCATCAAATCGTAACTTTCTTATCTTGGAAGCACCTCTGAAATATCTTCTTTCAAACAAAAGAAATATTATCAAAATCGGTTTATAAACGACAAAGATATCCGCGACGGTCGGATAGAGTAACCTCCATTTTTGAAGTCGGTAAACAAAATTTTTATGCTTCTCATATTTGTCGTGGCGTTGTTGAGTAAAGTGCTTTTACCATCACATTTTGCGATTTATTTTCAGTTATTTTCCCGCCGTAAAAGCCATCCTTAGACGTCAATGATCATAAAAAAAAAGAATTGGTAAAATTGGTCCACGCGTTGTTGAGTTATGCGCTTACCAACATATTTTACGATTTTATTTGTATTATAGAAGATTACGTAATTCGCTGCGTTTACTTATGATTGTTAGTTACATCATAAGTACATAAACAATCGTGATCATGGTCTCGCTAATAGCTTTTCCCTTGTATCGAACAAGCGAAGAACGCATTTCCTTACAACTTGTGATGTTGTACAATTGTGTTGTCAGCAGGTTCATAACTTACCTACGAGTTAGACTGTGCGTGTAAGTATTCTACATACACACAAAATATATATTATTCATAAGAATCGTCTCTACTTAAATCGAAATGTTGTCTCGTTTTATAACTAGACAACTAGAGACGTCTACCAAGGGTTCCAGGTTCGTTGCCGGGCAGTACAAACATTTGTGTGCATGAACATGTCTGATTGTATTGGTCTGAGTGTATTCTATGTATAACATGTATGCATTTACAAAAAATGGTATAAAAGGATGTTTATTACAGCATAAAAATGCTTAGTGCTTAGCTCAACCATTAACCAAATGGGTCGTTAAATGATTGTAAAGAATCGTGATGAAAACAAAAATTTCTTGTCGTGATCGTCAATTCAATTATACTAAAGGTCAGTATCACGGTTACATTTCACAATCATATTTTTCTTTGGCGGTATCTATTATTAAAGACGATAATGCAAGTTCATAATACTTTTTAAGAAAGCTGCACGACCATTTTCATGTTAATTGATTTTGTGAAAATATATAATTAATACAATAAAATTTTCAGCAACCGTGCTGCAAGGAGGTAAATTGAATTATTCGACAATAACTGATATTTTTGATCAATTTATTAGTTTCAGTCTTGAAAATGGCACCCAAAACTTAAGAAACATATCTAAAAAATCGCAGCATATAAAAAACGCTAACTAGGCATTTTTCTTTATTGTATTAGACAACGGATAAACATATGCATATACCTAAATTTTTTTTTATAATCAACACATTTTGTGCGAAGATTTTCAAAGGTTGTGCGTGAAGTTGGCCAATCCGCACTGGTCCCGCGTGGACGACTAACCCAACAACCCTTACGGGTAGGCTCGTACCCCCATGATCATTTAATGTTATAAAAATATATCTATTTAGAACGTTAAATAAAGAAAAAAGTGTTTACCCTGTGCGGTAAACAACAACACCCTTCTTCGAATAGTGCAGAAAAGATATTAAATCTTAATCCTCTACAAAGTTTACTCAACCCGGATATCTTGAGGTCCCATTATTCTAGATCTAGACCAACACAGGCCGTCCCTTTAGGCATTATTCAGCCCTCAAACTTGAATGTAATAGTAGGGTTTACATACAGCGAAATTATGATAAGCCATTAGTTTAAACGGCCTCGCTCAATATATGATATCCAATTAGCCTATAGCACTTAAATGTCTTCAGAGCCGCTTCTAAATGAAAAGCGATACTTACATTATAAATGTGGCAGTTTGGGTAAATATTTGGTTCACGTTTAAAAGACGTGTATTATATTTTACAATATTTTTTGTAGATGGACTTTTTGCAGTTGATCGTAGGTGGCGTTTTGATACATTAGGAAAGTGGCGAGCAAAGATGGCTACAGATACTTTTGAATTGTCAACACTTGTTATTATATTTTATTTTAATGACTCTACCATCGGTTCGGAAAAAGTAGGATCTTCGAGAAGAGCCGACAAGAAACTCGATAGTCACTCTTTTAAACTTTATAATGGTTACAGAGATTTGTCACTTAACCTACACGTAATTATAAAATGAAATGTTTTACATTGTATTGTATGTCTTATTTATATAAAGCTATATAATCTTAATTATAATTAATTTTATCTTTATCTGGAACACAATTCCGAGCAAACTAAGACCAAATCTTGTTGTCGGCTAAATAGTCATTTACAGCTTAATAACTAACTAGGTGGTAAATTCGATACTGAGTCGTCTAAGTGGTGGCACCTACCTAGAAGACTTAATATCGAGTTACCGTTACCAAAAATACTGTCTGTCTCAATCAATAGCCCATAAAGTAGACCAGCAATTACCCTATCCATAGGCCTTAATTATTTTTTCCTCCCATATTTGCAATAGTCCTTGCACCAAGCGGCCGCTCGCTGTACACATCACAACTCATTATTTGTCTCACAAAGCCTCTACGTGTTGGACCCATGTCCCCAGCAAGCTTCAAAGGACCGGTTAATGAATCGTGAACTCCTAACAGAGACTACAAATAATAATAATAAATATCTATTGACATTCACACAGCGCCATCTAGGCCCAAGTTAAGCGTTAAGACTGTGACACTTTGTATTGGGATGAGGATACTGTAACTAGTGATATAACAGGGTATATAAGACCTAACATCCGTAGTCTCGGGTGACGGCACAGAATGTTATTGACGAAGAATAATCACTTTGATTGCTTGTGCGTGAAGTCGTCGAACCCGCACTGGGCCCGCGTGGACGACTAAGGCTTAAACCCCTATACGGGCACGAGCCCTACCCGTATAGGGTGTTTAGGCCTTCGACATCCACACGGGCGCAGAGCGGGTTGGACGACTTCACACACAACCTTTGAATCTCTTCGCAGGCGTGCGCAGGTTTCCTCACGATGTTTTCCTTCACCGTTTTTCTTGTTAATGCATACATATTATTCATAATAACAGCCAGACAAATACAAATATAAATGTTAACATCCGAATACAACCATAACGAACCTACGCTATTGTTATTATTTTATCTCAAAGGAAATGTCATGTCCGGACCATTTTAACCGAATCTGCGATCATCGGAGCGTTAAATAGACCGATAGAAAGTGTCAAGAATCGTTTCTTTCTAGTTTATAAGAGGCACGTTTACCACAAAACGCCATTTGTGTCTGTTGGCCAGTCACGGCGTCTATGAAGAGTAAATAAAGGAAACAGCATGAACGGGAAAGTATTGGTGAGTGTTTCACTTGAATAAATATGTTCGGTGTCTAAGCAGTGGC